>OU015749.1:66583623-66603092 GCA_907169655.1 Acomys percivali | reverse complement strand
TTATTATTATTATTATTATTATTATTATTATTATTATTATTATTATTTTATTCTTGTTACATCTCAATGGTTATCCCATCCCTTGTATCCTCCCATTCTTCCCTCCCTCCCATTTTACCCTTATTCCCCTCCCCTATGACTGTTCCTGAGTGGGATTACCTCCCCCTGTATATGCTCATAGGGTATCAAGTCTCTTCTCAGTAACCTGCTATCCTTCCTCTGAGTGCCACCAGATCTCCCCCTCCAGGGGACATGGTAAAATGTGAGGCACCATAGTACATGAGAAAGTCATATCCCACTCTCCACTCAAGTGTGGAGACTGTTCTGACCATTGGCTAGATCTGGGTAGGAGTTTAAAGTTTACCGCCTATATTGTCCTTGGCTGGTGCCTTAGATTGAACGGGACCCCTGGGCCCAAATCTGCCTATCATAATGTTCTACTTGTAAGTTTCTAGGACCCTCTGGATTCTTCTACTTTGCTATTCTCCCATGCTTCTCTCATCTAGAGTCCCAATAGGATGTCCTCCCCTCTGTCCTAGTGTCCTGGTAAGTGAAGTCTTTTGTGAGATATGCCCTTTGGGCTAGTATGCAGATATAAGTGAGTGTATACCATTTAAGTCTTTCTGCTTCTTGGTTAAATCACTCATTATGATCATTTCTAGCTCAATCCATTTATCCACAAATTTCAGGAATTCCTTGTTTTTAATAGCTGAGTAGTATTCCATAGTGTTTAAGTACCACAGTTTCTTTATCTATTCTTCTACTTAGGGACACTTAAGCTGTTTCCATGATCTGGCTATTATGAATAAGGCTCCTATGAACATGGTTGAGCAAATTTTCTTGTTGTGTGCTGGAGCATCTTCTGGGTATATTCCAAGGAGTGGAATAGCTGGGTCTTGAGGAAGCCCTATTCCCAGTTTTCTGAGATAGAACCACATAGATTTCCAAAGTGGTTGTACTAGTTTGCATTCCCACCAGCATTGAAGGAGTATTCCTCTCTCCCAACATCCTCTCCAGCATGTGGTGTCACTCGAGTTTTTGATCTTGATTTTTTTTATCTTAGCCATTCTGATGGGTGTAAGATGGAATCTCAGAGTTGTTTTGATTTGCATTTCCCTGATGACTTAGGAGGTTGAGCATTTCTTTAAGTGTTTCTCAGCCATTTGATAATCCTCTGTTGAGAATTCTCTGTTTAGTTCCAAGCCCCATTTCTCAATTGGGTTATTTGGTTCTGGTGGTGTTTAGTTTCTTGAGTTCTTTATATATTTTGAATATTAGACCTTTGTCAGATGTAGAATTGGTGAAGATCTTTTCCCAGTCTGTAGGGTGTTGCTTTGTTCTCTTGACAGTGTCTCCAGCCTTACAGAAGCTTCTCAGCCTCATGAGGTCCCATTTATTAATTGTTGACCTTAAGGCCTGGGCTGTTGGTGTTCTGTTCAGGAAGTTGTCTCCTGTGCCAATATGTTCCAGGCTCTTCCCCACTTTTTCTTCTAATTGACTTAGTGTCTCCGGTTTTATGTTGAGGTCTTTAATCCACTTGGATTTGAGTTTTGTGCAAGGTGATAAATATGGGTCCAGTTGCATTTTTTTACACATAGACCGCCAGTTCTACCAGCACCATTTGTTGAAGATGCTATCCTTTTTCCATTGAATGGATTTGGCTTCTTTGTCAAAAATCAAGTGACCATATGTGTGTGGATTCATATCTGGGTCTTCAATTCGATTCTACTGATCAATTAGCCTGTTGCTATGCCAGTACCATGCTGTTTTAATTACTATTGCTTTATAGTACAGTTTGAGATCAGGAATGGAGATTCATCCAGAGCACCTTTTATTGTACAAGATTGTATTAGCTACTCTGGATTTTTTCTTTTTCCATATGAAGTTAAGAATTGAACTTTCAATGTCTTTAAAAAATTGTGTAGGTTTTTTGATAGGGATTGCATTGAATCTGTAGATTGCTTTTGGTAGGATGGCCATTTTTACTATGTTAATTCCCCAGATCCACGAGCAAGGAAGATCATTCCATCTTCTCATATCATCCTCAATCTCTTTCTTCAGAGTTTTGAAATTTTTTTCAAACAATTCCTTCACTTGCTTAGTTAGAGTAACTCCTAAATATTTTATATTGCTTGTGGCTAATGTGAAGGGTATGGCTTTCCTAATTTCTTCCTCTGCAAGCTTGTCATTTGTGTATAGGAAGGCTACAGACTTTTTTGAGTTAATTTTGTATCCAGCCAATTTGCTGAAGGTGTTTATCAGCTGTAGGAGTTCTATGGTGGAATTTTGAGGGTCACTTATGTACACTATCATATCATCTGCAAATAGGGATAATTTGACTTCCTCCTTTCCCATTTGGATACTCTTGATCTCCTTTTGTTGTCTTATTGCTCTGGCTAGAACTTCGAGTACTATATTGAAGAGGTATGGAGAGAGTGGGCAGCCTTGCCTTGTTCCTGATTTTAGAGGAATTTCCTTGAGTATCTCCCCATTTACTTTGATTTTGGCTATTGGCTTGCTGTATATAGCCTTTATTATGTTGAGGAAAGTGCCTTGTATCCCCGATCTCTCTAAAACTTTAAACATGAATGGGTGTTGGATTTTATCAAATGCTTTCTCTGCATCTAAAGAGATGATCATGTGGTGTTTTATTTTCAGTTTGTTTATATGGTGGATTACATTGATGGATTTCCATATATTAAGCCATCCCTGCATGCCTGGAATGAAGCCTACTTGTTCATGATGAATGATATCTTTGATGTGTTCTTGTATTCATTTTGCAAATATTTTATTTAGTATTTTTGTATCTATGTTCATAAGAAAAATTGGTCTGAAATACTCTTTCTTTATTGAGTCTTTGTGAGGTTTAGGTATAAATGTGACTATGGCCTCATAGAATGAATTTGGTAATATTCCATCCATTTCTATCTTTGGGAGTAGCTTGAAGAGTATCGGTATTACCTCACCCTTGAACGTCTGGTAGAATTTTGCACTGAAACCATCTGGCTCTGGGCTTTTATGGTTGGGAGACTATCAATGATTTCTTCTATTTCTATAGGGGAAATGGGAATATTTAGCTTGTTTATCTGTTCTTCACTCAACTTTGGCAAGTGAAATTGATCAAGAAAATCGTCGATTTCCCATAGATTTTCAAAATTTGTGGCATATATGCCTTCAAAGTAGGATCTTATGATACTCTGTATATCTTCAGTGTCTGTTGTTATGTCTCCCTTTTAATTGCTGATTTTGTTGATTTCAATACTGTCTCTGCCTTTTAGTTAGTTTGGCTAAAGCTCTGTCTATCTTGTTGATTTTCTCAAAGAACCAGCTCTTGGTTTTGTTGATTCTTTGGACTGTTTTCTTAGTTTCTAATTTGTTAATTTCAGCCCTGAATTTGATTATTTCCAGACGTCTACTCCTTTTGGATGTTTCTGCTTCTTTTTTTTGGGGGGGGGGGCTTTCAGTTGTGACGTTAGGATGCTTATGTGCGATGTTTCCAATTTCTTTTTGAAGGCACTTAGTGCTATGAATTTTGCTCTTAGCACTGCTTTCAATGTATCCCACAAATTTGGGTACGTTGTTCCTTAATTTTCTTTGAATTTCAGATACTCCTTGATTTCTTTCTTTATTTATTCCCTGACCTAGCTGTCATTTAGCAGAGAGTTGTTTAGTTTCCACGTACGTGTAGGCTTTTTGTTATTTCTGTTGTTGTTGAATTGCAGCCTAAGAGCATGGTGATCTGATGGGATACAAGGTATTATTTCAATCCTCTTGTATCTGTTGAGGCCTGCTTTGTGACCTACGATGTGATCAATTTTGGAGAAGGTCCCATGGGGTGCAGAGAAGAAGGTATATTCTTTCTTGTTTGGGTGAAAGGTTCTATAGATATCTGTTAGATCCATTTGACCCATGGCATTGGTTAATGATGTTATTTCTTGGCTTAGTGTCTGTTTCAATGACGTACGTATCCTTCAGTGAGAGTGGGGTGTTGAAGTCTCCCACTATTATTGTTTGGGGATCGATGTGAGGTTTAAGCTTTTTTAGCAGATCTTTTACAAATGTGAGTGCCCTTGTATTGGGAGCATAGATGTTTAGAATTGTGATGTCATCTTGTTTGACTTTATCTTTGATGAGTATGAAGTGTCCTTCCACATCCCTTTTGATTAAATTTGGTTGAAAATCTATTTTGTTTGATATTAAAATGGCCACAACTGCTCGCTTCTTGTGACCATTTGCTTGGAACATTTTTTCTGACCTTTTACCCTGAGGTAATGCCTATCGTTATAGGCGAGATGTGTTTCTTGAATGCAGAAGAATGTTGGACCTTGTTTATGTACCCATTCAGTTAGTCTGTGTCTTTTTATTGGAGATTTGGGACCATTGATGTTGAGAGATATTAATGACCAGTGACTGATAAGAGTCTTAATTGTGATGTTGTTTCCAGTCGAGCATTTGTGTAGTTGTGTTTTTGTCATGGTATAGTTATCTATTTCCTGAGTCATTTTGGTTGTAGCTTGACAATTTGGGATGGAGTATTCCTTCTAGTACCTTCTGTAAAGCTGGATTTGTGGATAGGTACTGTTTGAATTTGTTTTTGTCATGGAACATTTTGTTTCTCCATCAATGGTTATTGATTGTTTTGCTTGGCAAAGTAGTCTGGCTTGGCATCTGTGTTGCATTAGGGCTTGCAGGATCTCTGTCCTGGACCTTCTGGCTTTTATGGTCTCTGCTGAGAAGTCGGGTGTAATTCTGATAGGTTTGCCATTAAATGTTATTTGGCCCTTTTCCCTTGCAGCTTTTAATATTTTTCTTTGTTCTCTATGTTTTGTGTTTTGATTATTATGTGACGGGCAGTTTTCCTTTTCTGGTCAATTCTATTTGGTGTTCTGTAGGCCTCTTGTATGTTTATAGGAATCTCTTTCATTAGACTGGGGAAATTTTCCTCTATGATTTTGTTGCGAATAGTTTCTGGTCCTTGGAGTCTGATATCTTCTCTTTCTTCAATGCCTATTATCCTCAGATTTCTTCTTTTCATGGTGTCCTCAATTTCTTGGATGTTTTGTGTCAGGAGTTTTCCAGATTTGGCATTTTCTTTAATGGTTGCTTCAAGATCTGTGATTGTATCTTCTATACCTGAGATTCGTTCTTCCATCTCTTGGATTCTGTTAGAAAAGCTCACCTCTGTGTTGCTCACCTTCTTCTCTGAGGTCTCACATTCTTGTTTTTATTCTGTCTGTGTGTTTATCATTGAATCCATTTTCATCTTCAGATCTTGAACTGATTTTTTTATTTCTTTCATATGATTGTTTGTATATTCCTGAGTTTCTTCCATTGCCTCTTTATAGGTCTTCAGAGCTTGAACCATTTTATTGATTTCTTTTATATGGTTGTTTGCATTTTCCTGAAAATTTTCCAGTTCCACTCTATGTGCTTCTTTTATGCCTCTCACCTGTTTGGCTGCATCCTCCTGCATTTGATTATGAATTGTATTTGTTTCCTCTATTAATATCCTCATTACTAAGGATTTGAGGCCAGTGATCCTCAGCTCCCCTGTGCTGTGGGTCCTGCAATCGTTCTGGTTCCCTGAATGAGTGTTGGGTCAGGCCAAGGTATCCACAGCCTTCTGGGTTCCCTGCATGTCCAGCCAGGGACACTGAGCCCGAATCACTTGCCGAGCTCAGCTAGATTCTCAGGGCTTGAACCATCTGCCGAGCTCAGCTAGGGATTCTGGGCCCAAAATGTACACAAGGTCCAGCCAGAATTTTTGGGCTGGGACTGCACACCAGGCTCAGGTAGGAGCTTTTGGCCGAAAGTGTGTCCTTTGTTCAGTTATAGACTCAGGGCCAGAACCATCCACCCAGCTCAGCCAGGAATTCTGGATTCAAACTGCACACTGTGTCCAACCGGAGTCTTAGAGCCGGGACTGTGCCAAAAGCTCCTCTAGAGTCTCTCGGCCCAATCTGTCTGCCAAGCACAGTTAGGGACTCTGGCCCCAAACTGCATGCCGAGCTCCACCTGAGTCTCCAGGGCGGAATTATGCACCGAGCTCAGCCAGGGGCTCTGGATTCATACTGCAAGCTGAATTCAGCCCAGGACTCTGGGCTTATACTGCGTGGATAGTCCAGCCAGAGTCTTAGCGCTGCCAAGCCTGTGCTCACAGTTCAACTAGAGTCTCTGGGTCCAATCTGCCCAGCAAGTCCAGCTAGGGCCTCTGGGCTGAATCTGCGTGCTGACCTCAGCCTGTGTCAGCGCCCCAGAACTGCCCACTGAGCTGAGCTAGTGTCTTGGGCAGAACTGCTCCTTGATGTGAACTAGTGCCTCCAGTGGAACTGAGTTCTCCACCCAGCCTGTGTCACAGCAGGAGAACTGCGGCTGTGCTGACCTGGTGCCTAGGGTGGAACTGAGTGCTCTGCCCAGCCTGTGTCACAGCAGGAGAACTGCCGCTGCACTGAGCTGGTCTCTAGTGTAGAACTGAGCACTCTGCACAGCCTGCATCACAGCAGTGGAGCTGTAGCTGAGCTGAGCTGGTGCCTTGGGCAGAATTGCTTTCTGCACTGAGCCAGCATCTCCACGGCACTAAGCACTGACTGAGCTGAACCCGGGACTCTGGGGCTAAACTGTCCGCCAAGTCCAGTGTGGGTCACAAGACACCACGTGACCCACATCCTGTCCAGAGTCCCCTCTCCCACAGCAACTCCCACCAGCCACCACACCAATCCCCTCCACCGGAAGGCTCAGAGCTGCAAACCTCAGTCACTGCTGACACTGGTGCTGCTGGTACCGCCGCTGCTGCTGCTGTCTCTGCTGCTGCTGCTCTAATCTAAGAAAATCTGCGCTCCACCCATGTGCAGGGGTATGCAGGTCCTCCGCACCCTGGTCCCTCCGAACTGTGGAGAACTCCTCCTGCCGTGGTGTGGGGACCTTGATGTTCCTGGCTCAGAAATCTGTGCAATTCCCTGAATTGTTCACTGGAGCTTCCAAACACGGTCCACACTGCTTGCTGCCATCTTGGATAGCTTTCGTTGATTTTTTTGAATTGTTGTCTTTGTTTCTAACTTATTGATTTCAGCCCTGAGTTTGATTATTTCCAGACATCTGCTCCTCTTGGGTTTTTTTGCTTATTTTTTTTCTAGGGCTTCCAAATTTGTCATTAAGTAGTTTATGTGGGATATTTCCACTTTCTTTGTAAAGGCTATGAATTTTTGTCTTAGCACTGCTTTCAATGTGTCCCACAAATTTGGGTATGTTGTTTCATTATTTTCATTGAATTTCAGGAAGTCTTTTATTTCTACCTTTATTTTTTCCCTGACCCAGGTGTCATTAAGTAGAGAGTTGTTTAGTTTCCATGTGAATGTAGGCTTTTTGTTATTCTGTTGTTGTTGAAGTCCAGCCTTAGACCATAGTGATCTGATAGGATACAAGGTATTATTTTAATCTTCTTGTATCTGTTGCGGCTCGCTTTGTCACCTACTATGTGATCAGTTTTGGAGAAGGTTCCATGGGTTGCTGAGAAGAAGGTATATTCCTTTGTGTTTGGGTGAAAAGTTCTGTAGATACCTATTAGATCGATTTGATTCATGATGATGGTTAATGAAGTTACTACTCGGCTTAGTTTCTGTTTCAAATACCTATCCTTCAGTGAAAGTGGGGTGTTAAATTGTCCCACTATTAATGTCTGGTGATAAACGAGTGGTTTAAGTTTTATAAATAGTTGTTTTAGAAATGTAAGTGCCACATATTAGAAGTCTAGGTGTTCAAAATTTTGATGTCATCTTGGTTGATTTTACCTTTGATGAGCATGAAATGTCCTTCCTTGTCCCTTTTGGTTACTTTTGGTTGAAAGTCTATTTTATTAGATATTAGAATGGCTACCCCAGCTTGCTTCTTCTGAACATTTGCTTGGAATATTTTTCCCTGGCCTTTTAATTTGAATAGTGTCTGTTGTTTTGGGTAAGATGTGCTTCTTGAATGCAGAAGAATGTTGTGTTATGTTTATGCATCCACTCAGTTAGTCTGTGTCTTTTTATTGGAGAATTGAGACCATTGACATTGAGAGATATTAGTGACCAGTGACTGTTAAGTCCTTTCATTTTTGATGTTTGTTACAGTCGTGAGTTTGTGATGGCATAATTGTCTATTTCCTGTGTAGCTTTGGTTGTAATTTGTCCCTTTGGGGTGGAATTTTCCTTCTAGTAACTTCTGTAAAATCAGATTTGTGGATAGGTTCTGTTTAAATTTGTTTTTGTCATATAATACTTTGTTTTCTCCATCAATGGTTATTGATAGTTTTGCTGGGTATAGTAGTCTGATCTTACTTCTGTGTTCTTTTAGGACCTCTGTGCAGGCCCTTCTGACTTTCCTGGTCTCTGCTGAGAAGTGTGGTGTAATTCTGATAGGTTTGTCATCATATATAACTCGGCCGTTTTCTCTTGCCACTTTTAATATTTTTTCCTTGTTCTTTATATTTAGTGCTTTTATAATTATGTGCCAGGAAGATTTTCTTTTCTGGTCTATTCTATTTGGTGTTTTGTAGACCTCTTGTATGCTCATATGTACCTCTCTCTTCAGATTTGGGTAGTTTTCTCCTATCATTTTGTTGAAGATATTTTTCTGGACTGTGAAGTTGAACGACTTCTTTTTCCCCAATACCTATTATTCTCAAGTTTTTCTTTTCATGATATCCTTGATTTCTTAGATGTTCTGTGTCAGCAACTTCTCAGAGTAAGCATTTTCTTTGATGTTTGTTTTGAGTTCTATAATTGTACCTTCAAGTCCCAATATTCGTTCCTTCATTTCTTGGATTCTGTTAGATAAGGTCACCTCTATGATGCTTGCTTTCTTCTCTAAAGCCTCTCAATCACGTTTTTCTTATGTGTGTTTCTTTATCACAAATTCTATTTTCATCTTCAGATATTGAACTCTTTTATTGATTTCTGTTTATTTGTTTGTAGTTTCCTGAAATTCTTCCAGTGCTATATGTCTGTTTTGTGTCTTCAACCCATTTGGTTGCATCCTCCTGCAGTTGTTTGTAGATTTTATTCATTTCTTCCATTATCATCTTCCTTACTAAGGACTTGAGGTCATTTTCTTGTATTTTAATTGCATTTGAGTAGGGGTTGCTTTCTATGTGATAGCTGGGATCTGGAGATGCTGAACTGTTTTGGGTTTTGTTTATGTTCTTACGCTGTCCTTTTTTCATTTTCATGTTTCTGATATTGTAAAGTAGCTTCTGGAGTCCTTTACTGGTCTTGAGAGTGGATAGTTGGTGAATGATTATAGATCACATGCACTTGCCTGTGGGGATCAGGTAGTTCTTACCTGGAACAGGCAGGTGATCTGGTTTCCACTTCGGGAGACTTTACTCTACACCTTAGGCTCCAGACTGAGTCAGCAGAAGTAGGTTTCTGTCTGGACCCTTTCACTTTACTGCTGTGATTCAGACCAGCTGTTTTGGGACCCAAATCAAGATCAGTGCATGCTCTGGTTTGGCAGGTTGGTGCCAGCTGCCTGTCCTTATTACCACCTTGTAGCCAAGACTCTGCTAGGGTCAGACCCTGTGGGTTGTGGTCACAATTTAGATTAGTGTCTAGATACTGCAGGGTTGTCCAGCCTCTCCTGAGAGCGTGGGAGATCCTGCTGGTCCTGTGGGAGTTGATCCAGTTAGGTTCTGGCTGTTGGAGAATGCAGGATCAGTATGCCACGGCCCAGAGATGGGACCATTTACACACTCTAAGCTGCCTCCAGCAGCCTATTTCAATAGCAAATGCCAAACATCAGCATGAATCTGTAGTGGCAGCATGATCCACAAAAATAGCAAAGCTCTGCTGAATTGGCACAAGTCAGTGGAATCAGCCAGCATACTATGAGAAGTTCTCTGGAGAGGTTCTCTCTATGAAGCAAAGTCCAGTGAAGACCAGTGCAGCATTGCATGGTATAGCAACACAAAAGTATTTTATAAACACCAGGCATCCACTTATGTATCTGTTTTCAGCAAAACATTCCATGTCTTCTTACCAGATACCTTTTAGCAAAGCATCATGTGCCCTCTCACAAGACAACTTTCACCAAAACATCATGTTACACAACTGAATTTTTAAAGAAACCAGAAACTTCCACTTGAGTTATATTTGTAACATCATGGCTTCAGAAAAAGCATAAATATTTTAACTGAAGCAGTGACCACATACCACATATGAGCCATCCTAGGTGTGTTTCTTGACTTGATCTTTGTATTATGGAAGTTTGTAAGAACAATAATGAAGCTAACATGTATTTGCTATATTAATTAACTACTGGATCATTAATCATATGCTAGTAAATATTTTACAACTTGAAAGGATAACATGAAATAGTATTAGAAGTGGGAGATAAATATTTTGAATATTTTGTTCTTAATATTCTCTTTTGAACTTGTACATTTGGTAATGAACTCTATGGGTCCTCTGGACAGAATAAGGCATGTAAACACACATCCCACAAAATGACAGCATAATAAAGATTCTTATTGATCCTCAAAAGACTCATTCATGGATATCACTGAGAAACATTTCTGATGGAGAAGTATAATCTATAGCAAAGATAATTTAATCACTACAGTGAAGCTTTGGATATTTTCTGAATCCATTAGCATTAATGAATAAAGAGGAGATATTCAAGAAATGCTAAAAAGTAAGGTGTATACCTGGTTTCTCCCAGGCACTCAAGAAAATACTTAAACCTAGGCATTCCAGGATAGCATTAATAACACAGTTACAGTACCATCTCTAAAACAAAGCAAAACAAAACAAAAATAAACATAAAAATGAAGTCAATTGATGTAAATCTTCCAAATCAAGTACAATTAGATTTTCTTGGTATACTAATTAACATTATTAAGCTTCTATGATTAGGCTTTCAAATGTTTTGTGATTCTTCAGTGACACTTTTCCTAGTCAGCTGATGCCCTCCCCTCTTTCAGTAGTCCATTTTTCCTGCCTGTGGGCTGGCAGACCACAACATAACAATCTATCACAGAGAACCCTGGCTGAGCGTGGCTGAGACCTCTTGTAATCTTGCAGCAGCTTGAGCATCTTTTATCTATGAAATGAAAATTGTGCTCTGAACTAACCATTTTTCTTTGTATTTTCCTTTCTTCTTCCAAAGTCAGCTGTAGTAAATTCCCAGACAAAGGCATATTGAGCCTTTCAAGCATGGTCATTTGACTAGGTCAAGAGACGCTGTAGGAGAGGTACATACAATGGGTGTGCTCCTAAATTCTCTTACACTCATTTCAGGGACATCTTGTGCAATTTGATATATAAGTAAGGGATAAAATGGAATTCAAGTTCAGATACGTTTAAAATCCAAAGACTATGACCTTTTTAGCCTTCTGATGAAAACATATATGTCAAGGAGAAAAGATATCAAATCCTAAGAACAGACTAGAACTTTCATAGGCTTTACAAATAGTAGTATTTAATAGTATTTAAATTTTTGTTTGTCTTTATTTCACTAGGAAGATTATAGCTGTAAAGACTAGGAGTCTTGCAAATGTTTCATGACCATTGTCATCTAATAAAAATGATCTAAGACTGGAAAATTGAATTCTGCATAACCGTTTTTATTCCCTTGTCAAACTGCCAGGCTTTGTTTACAGAGGCCACTATTTTCAGATCCTTTAAAATGACTAAGAAGGTAACTTGCTTAAATAATATAGAAACATCAGCAATATTTGGAAATAGTTTGAAAAATATAAGTGCTCTGTGAGCCCATAGGGGACAGCCTGAATTTTAAGAAATATTAACTGAGATCTTAGAAAGCTCTAGGCTGTGTTTAATGAATGGATTCCTTTTACTTTTCTTAACAAATACATAACAAGTAAAATAAGGAACAGGCAGTTTTTGTTTGTTTTTATATTATTTGTAGCTTAGTAAAAGCACTGAACAGTTATGTTAAACTTCAATAAAATCAAAACCACCTAACTAAAATGATGGTAAGAATCAATATTAAACCTATTCCCTAGCAGATAGAGAAATATTTTGGTTATAATGTAGCTTAACTATTTTTTGCTAAGATTCTAGAAGGAAATTATTCAGATAATAATACTATGGAGATGTTACCCACCCTGTGAGGTTGGGCAGGGACCTTCTTCCCTAGGACATGCTTGGAATCCTTTCAAGTAGATTTCCAACAGATCAAAGCCTGTTTGATCTGAGGAAGAACATTAGGGTGCAACTGCATGGAAGACCAAAGCAAAACAAGACTGGAGGATATCAAGGACAAGGACACATTCCAACAATGCAAATGTCCTTTATTGAGCACTACCTCCTGAAGATTCCACTAGCACTACCACACACTAGAGACCAAGCTTTCATACATGGGCTTTTGGGGTATATTCCATATACCAACTAAAATGCACATCACCTTGTCTGACCCATGTCTTTTGGAGAATCCATAGGCCTACATTATAGGCCAGTGTTGTGTTACATTGTTGACTTAAAAGGATCTTGCCATCTTGTTATCTTTTTCAGAGGAAATCATTAAAGAGAGTAACATTTTGGCTCTAGTGAATCATGAACCAGTCTCTGTTCAGTCTGCCTTTAGGAGTGAACTTAATAATGATGGGGTTGCAGAATCTGCCTTTGCAAGGTCCTGAGGGACTATTGGCCATAGTGTAGCCAGAGTCAAGGTACTTATAGGAATTTCTTTCTCCTTAGTTTGGAGGGTCATAAGAACTGTTACATTTTACAGTGATTAGGTCCCAAGATGAGGTGGATCTCCAGTAAGCATCACCTGTGGTTTCACATCTCCAGGCTTTACAATAATAATCGGATGCTCCCCTGCATTTATGATGTTGGGCTCTCTTAAGGCCTTGTCCTTGACAGACATAGAACTGGGCTGCTAAGAGGTTGGCTCTATAAAATTGTCCAGAGCATCCATAGGAGCCTTCTATCCCACTTGGGATGCAGTCCTTTTTAGCTGGAGGATGTAAATTGTCCTCATGGTTAGGAATTGCCCTGGTAACAAGTCTGGATACTAGTTTAGAAATATATGGGTTGAGGTCTGGCCACCAGGTCCACACGGGATGGTCTTCAGTTATAGACCAGACGGTATCTCCCAGATCTGATAGTACAGACCAAGTTTGGGTCATGGGCACATGGGGGTTACCTGAGGTTCCTTCACCTGGGAGAAGCATCAACGGTAGAATCCATAAGTCCAGCATGTTTGGGTCCATTTTCTATAAGAAAAGAAGAGTATCTCTCAGGGGTAGTGTCTTCCCTGGAATCAGATGTGTAATTATCCTGTTTAACTGGCCTTTCTGGAGAAGGAACATCAATTTGTTTGACCAGCCTCTCAGGCAGCCATGTGGCTGCTCCTTCCTTGGTATCATATACGTACACAGAACCTCTTCCCCAGATAAGGGCTGGGTCTGGTCCATTCCGTTTGTGAGTAAGAGGATCATTCCACATGCCTTTAGCATAGTCAGTGTTGGTTCCAGGATGCCAAAGGCGATCAGCAACAGATTTGCCATGGGCATCCAAAGTCAAGAAATGGAGCAAAAACAGTGCATGGTGAAGGATGTTCCTGAGTCAACCTTTCATGGGATATAACTCCCCCTCCTTTAGTTTTAGGAGGGTATTCTTAAGGGTTTGATTAGCCCGTTCCACAGTACCCTGACTTTGTCAGTTATAGGGTATTCTTCTCACATATTTAATTTGTAATTGATGACAAAGTCTTGAAACTTTTTTCCAGTGTAGCCAGGACCATTATTAGTTTTGATCACCTTAGGTTTTCCCAGTGTGCCAAGGCAAGCAAGAATGTGGGCGATGACATTTTTTGAAGCTACTCCAGTATGGAGGCTGGCAAAAATAAAGCTGCTGAAGGTATCGATAGTAACATGGGCATACATAAGATTACCAAAGGAGAGGATGTGAGTAACATCCATCTGCAAAATTTCACCAGGGGTTAGGCCTCTGAGGTTGATTCCAAAATCTGAGTTGGCAAGAGTGTGACACAGCTGGCACATTGTTTGACAATTTGATGGGCCTGTTCCTTGGTGATACCAAAAAGGAGATGAAGGGTATGTGCATTTAGGTGGTGCAAGGCATGGGCTTTTTGAGCTTAAGTGAGCGGGTTGACTTCCAGAAGAAGAGCAAGCTGAGTAGCCCTAACTGTTAAGGCATTACCCTCTGCTAAGGGACTGGGCAGACCAGAGTGAGCGTGAATGTGTCGTATAAAGAAAGTGAACTGTCTAGAATGAATACAACTTTGAATGGAGATGAAAAGAGGCAAAGCATTGGTAGTGGGGTTTATATAAGGTACTGTTTCTAGGAGGGGAATGGAATGAGCGATATAGGCACTATCTGTATAAAGGTTAAAGGGGCTGTCAGGAAGTTGTCTAAAGACTTGGAGTATATTGAAGAGCTCAACTAGTTGGACTGATAGATCTGAGGAGGAAAGGGATAAGGTTGTGTTGTTATCAATAGTAAAGGCTGCAACTCCTTTTGATGAGCCAGCAGTGAAAACTAGGATCACTTGGGGGAGGGGCCGAGGTAAAGTCATAGTCGGGAAAATGAGAGGCTGGGTTCTTAAGAACTGAATGAGGCAACTGGCAGGGTAGTGGCTGTCAAAAGTGCCCTGAACAGTAACACAGGAAATAGCCCAGTAGTTATCATTTTGAATCAGCCACTCAATTTAAAGGGAGGAGTAGGGAAGAATAATTTTATCAGGGTCTTTGCCAAATGTTTTGTGACCTTGTTCATGGCCGACCCTAATTAGTTCAGCCACCCAGTGGGTATAGAGGGTAAGGATCTTGGGTGGTGAGGCAGGGAGATGTACCCAAAATAAGGGGCCATTATTTTGCCAAAAAACACCAGTGGGGACAAGTTCAGTGGCACAAACAATTAGGAGGAAAGGCAAGTCATAAGAGACAAAAGTAATCTTTTGATTTACTATCACAACCTGTACCATTTTTTAGGGCCTCTTGCACTGAGGGGGTTAGAGAGCAATGGGAAATAGCGTCAAGATTTCACTTGAGAATCTCAAGTAGAGGCTTAAGTTCTCCAGTGGTAAGTTTGAGGTAGGGCCGAAGCCAATTAATGTTTCCTAGGAGTATCTGAAAATCATTTAATGTTTGTAGATGATCTGTTCACAATTGGATCTTTTGTGAAAGTATCTTATTTTGAAAGGGTTTAAAGCCCAAAAACATATAGGGAGATTTTTAACTGGATCTTATCAGGGGCTATTTGAACTCCAGCCTTAGTAAGGGATCAAGAGAGGGACTGAGAACAGGCAAGGAGCTCATCAGGATTAGGGTCTGCCAGCAAAACATCATCCATGTAATATATTAGGTCTATTGAGGGCCACTCGAGCCTGAGTGAGTCAACAATCTGGGCAACGAACTTTTGACATAGCATAGGGCTGTTGGCCATTCCTTGGGGCAGTACCTTCTATTGGAACCTACACATCAGGCCATTAAAATGTATTACTGGCAAGCTAAAGGCAAACTGTTGCCAGTCATTGGGATGAAGAGGGATAGTAAAAAAACAATCTTTTAAATAAAATTCAATTTTTTGGTAACCTGTGGGAATTGCAACAGGAGTGGGGAGGCCAGGTTGAAGAGCTCCCATAGGGACCATGACCTTGTTAGTTTCCCTAAGATCCTGAAGCAACCTCTATTTTCCTGACTTCTTTTTTATAACAAAAATGGGAGTATTCCAGGGAGAGGTGGTAGGCTCAATGTGGCTGGCATCAAGTTGTTCCTTTACTAACAGTGAGGCTGCCACCAATTTTTCAGAAGTTAAAGGTCATTGATCAACGTATACAGGCTCTGTGGTTTTCCAGGAGATTTTTATCTGCATGGGGTACAGGCTTGTCAATAGCCACTGGGGAAAAATGTCATATTCTAGGCCAGCATGATCAGCTCTTTTTACAACCTGGATTGGTTCTTTAATGCCCTGAGAGGCCTTTCCCAGACCTTGTCCTGGGCAAAAATCCTATGCAAGCATTTGGTGAGTGACAATTTCATCTGGGCTGTACATAATAAGTTTCATTTTGGAGAGAATGTCTCTTCCACAGAGGGTTGTACTGTGCCCTGGTTGCCCTGTTCATTTTCCCAGGTAATGAGTACAGAGATTTGCATGGGGTTAGAGGTTTAGCCAATGTCCTTGAGGTGGGTTAAGGAGGAAGTTACTCTCCATGAGGGTGGCCAGTCTTTTTCTGAGATATTAGTGGAATCTGTGCCAGTATCGAGAATGCCCTCAAAAGCTTTGCCATTTAGTTTCAAATATAGAAGGGATCTATCTTGGGTGACCATCTGTACCTAATAGGCATCAGAGGATCCAAGCCCATTGGCACCCATGTGCTGCTGGAGGTGAGGGCTGGTGGAAGTGAGAGGAAGAAGGACCAATTGGGCAACCCATTAGTCAGGCATGATAGTGATGGGGATCTGGGGAGCAGTGGCCATTAGCTTAATTACCCCCATATAATCACCATCAACAATTCCAGGGTAGATGTGAAGCTCCTGGACAGAGATGCTAGAGCATCCCAGTATGAGACTGAATGTGCCTTGTGGCATAGGGCCAAACACCCCAGTGGGAAGAATCACAGTTCCCATTTTAGGGGTCAATAATGACTGGGAGGTGGGACAGAGGTCCAGTCCTGCACTGCCTGCAGTTGTGTGGAAGAGAGTGGAAATGAGAACCTGTGGCTGAGAGTTGACTGGGGAACGAACCTGACAACCCCAAGGTTCTGTCCTGAATGAGTTTTGGTGCCTTGAGGTGAGCCCCGTAGGAAGTTTCCCTGTTTCTGAGGCAGGAGATTCCCTTTGGCATCTGTCCTAGAGTGACACTCAGAGGCCCAGTGTTTACCCCTCTTCCATCTAGGGCAAAGAGAGGGTGGGGTGTTTGCTTGGACCAGGGAATAGTACACTCTTTAGAAAAATGTCCAGGCTGTTTGCAGTTAAAGCAAGTCTTGATTTTGTTTCCCTGAGAAAAATCTCTAAGAGCTGCTCCTATAGCAATCTCTATACTATAAGAAACTGGGTCAACATCAGAACAGAGTTTAATGAAATCAGAGAGTTTTGCTGCAATGGTGGGGACTTAAAGCCACTTGACAAATTGAATTAGCATTTTCAAAAGCAAGTGGTAGGATAAAGTCACTTTCAGTTTCATCTTTGCCAAGAAGGCATTTAGCGGCCTCACTCAGGCAGCCAACAAATTCACTGTAGGGCTCCTGGGGACCCTGTTGTACCATAGACAGGGAAGAAATTGAGGACTCCTTGCATGGGAGGGTCTGCCAGGCGCATAAGGTGGCCTGTTGAATTTGGTTAAGCAACCCAGGTGGAAATTGTAACTGTACCTCATTGGTGTCAAAAGGAGGCTGTCCTAGCACCTTTTCAAAATTTCAAGTCCTTGATTCACCACAAGCCGCATATTGCCACAGGCAAAATCACTGCATCTATTGTGGAAATCTGCTTTCTAGAGCAAGTAGTCACCCCAAGAGAGGGTAGCTTTGGTAAGAGTGTGCCAATCATTGGGAGTAAGCCAATCTCTGCTCAGAGATTATAAAAGTGAAAGTGTAAAAGGAGTGGTAGGACCATAAGCAGCAATGGCACACTCAATTTCCTTCATATGTCTAAATTTTAAGTGGTGATAATGCTGACCAGAAGCAGTAGCGTCAGTGGGCCCAGGACCCTGTATTCCCACTGTTTCCAGCTCATCATCCTCCCCGTAGTGTTCTGAGATATCATCGTCACCCAATGGGGAGTGACAGGGAAGGCAGGGGTATTAGTAGACGCCTGTGGTGGAGCCCTGCTAGTGTCAGGTGGGGGAATCCCCCGAGCCTTGCACCTGGGAGTGAGTAGCTTGGAGACTGGTGGCTTTAGGAGCCTTGTGGGTGGGGGGTGGGGCCCTGAGAGAGATCTAAGGGTGATTTCTAAATCTTTAAGTTCACAAAGGAGCTGTGCATGTTCCTTTTTTGCTTGAAGCAGGTTTTTTAAAGTCTGAGTTTCCCATGTTAACTTAACAGTGGCCTGTCAAGCAAGGCCCTTGACATTAAAATCATCAGCTAAGGCAGGGGCACAAAAAGGTGGGGTAACTTTATAGGGTGGTAGCTCAGTCTGGGAAGTCAGTGCAGGCAGCCAGTCTGGATTATGATACTGAGTGGCCTGTTCCTCAAAATCAGCCTCCTCTTCAGGAGAATGAGGTCTAGCATCTGGAAAGGGCTGTAGGAAACCCCTTAAGACAGGATAAATTGACTTTGGAGGGGCAGCTGGTGGAGGGTTGCGGTCCACCCCTTCTGTAACATCATCAGGCATCAGAGTAGAAATTGAAGGGCATTTAGAAGGTACTGGGAGTGGAGGGGACTCTTTCTTTTACTATTAGATTTAAGATATTCCTCTGAAGTCTGAACAGCCTCATTAACGTCGGGTTGGAAATGGTGGACCTGAATAATATCATTAATGAGATTCCAGTAAGATATAGCAGACACCAGGACATTTTTGCACCCAAAAGACCTATAATAATTACGAAGGCAATTCCCACCATTGCCAGCATTTTCAGTCCACAGTGCCTTCTTGTGGAAACCAAGGGCAAATATCATTGAAAAAGAGGAAAATTTTTACTAAGTCCTTTTTCTTTACCTGTGTTCCTCATGCCTTGAGGGAGGTTTTGTGTCCCTTATTAAGTAATTCATGCTTGCTGAGTGACTGTCCCGTATGTGTGTTGCCATCACTTACCTTAGTCAATCTGTCTCACAAGTAAGGGAGTCGTGGCAATGCAAGTCAATCTGTCTCACAGGCATGAAGTCCACAGCGATTTGTATTAATCAGTCTCATGGCGTGAAGTCCGTGGCGATTCAGGAGGGTGATGGCCAGTCCAGAAAGGTGACAGACAGGTGAGTGTTCCATTTCCTCGAGCCTCAGATGTTGGGCGCCACGTGCCCCAACCAGCGAGGGCTCGACTAAAGCTCAGGAGGAGAATCACCTGAATGAGGGACAAAACACAAGACACAAAGAAGGAGAGCAAGTCTGAATATTGATCAAGCTCTTGAACTTATTTTTCAGGCAGCAGTTTTTATAATGCAGGAGACAGGGAAACATATTGCTATGGCAACCCAACTGCAGGCTATCTCAAAACACAGGGAATTCCAGCAGAGTCATAACATACTGCCACACAGAATATCTTGCTCTTTCTTTGTCTAGTCTAACTGCTAAACCATAACAGGGTCAGCTATTTTCTGGGAAAATGAAAGCTTTGGGAGATACAGAAACATAAAGGTGCAGACTTGGACAAGATGGCTGAACATTGGCCATATGGCCTACTGTCTCCAACACTCCTACACTCTAAAGTCATTTCTCCTTAAGATTTTGCTGCCTGAAACATGCAGCAATGGTCAACATAAGGAGACAACAACTCAATATAAGGTGAAAACTTGGAATTGATGCTTGACTTTGTCATTTGTCCTCTGCATGAACACTAAGGTATGTTACA
>OU015749.1:66547780-66571161 GCA_907169655.1 Acomys percivali | reverse complement strand
GATTTATGAGAATACACTTTAGGAATTCACTAGCAATGTTCTTTTTAGTGCCATGATCTTGGTTATGCTACTTCTAATGAATGGTAAAACTTGTCAAAGCTAATATTCTTTATATCTTTCAGTTTAAACTTATTGGACTTACAGGCTTAAAGCATACTTTTGGCCTGATTCTTGATTATATTTTCTTTCCTTAAGATAGTTTAATTATAGACATCAGAAAATTCATCTTCCACTGTGCATTGCATTATTTTACTTTTCTTTTTTTTTTTTTTTTTTGGTATTAGCCTTTGGTTTTATTTCTGGGATTACAAAAGAAAGTCTAGGGACAAATGTTTTTAGACAGTCTTCTTAATTTTATCCTTAAAGAAACTTTATCAGGTGACTTATTACATTTCTTCTCTTATTTCTTCATTAGTGTCACTGTAAGCCTTGATTAACTGATTCAAAATTTCAGAGAATAATAAGCAACATTTGTGCATCTTTCCTCAGTTCCTAAGAGCCATTGTCATTGCAGAAATATGTTGTCCCTTCATTGAAAATCTCTGGAAAGCCTTGCTGCTAGTACCAGGTCAAGAAGCAGTGTCATAGAGGGTTAATTCATGCAAATTGGCTTCCATTCCTAAAGTAATTTTCTGGAAATCATGAGTATAAGTCAGGAAAAGGCCAAAGAAGGAAAATTACATAGACCACTCAGCTGCTGTAGTGACCATGTGACCCACATAATCTTTGTTCTCAAGGTGCCAGTAGTTTCTGTACTATTTCACACTAAAAACACTACCATACAAATTTGATGAGGAAATCTGCATGCTAAATGCACTTACTCCACACCATATAACCGATGGTAGTCAGACACAGAAAGCCTGTTTGCTGTGAATTGTAGGCTGCATTTGGTATGAAAAGGTGATCTGAACAAGTATGTATAATGATCCCATACTAAAGGCAAGGACACCTCCACATACATGTATAACAAACAGTGTTGATTTCAGGAAATTCACCATAAGAGAAAGTCCTAAACAACTCAGTATCCCACGCACAACCCCAGCCTTGTTTATGATAAATGTCTCCTTAGGATTCAGTGCATGAACTTGCTTGTAACAAACATATATGGCAGCAGTGCCTAAAACTGTGGCAATATTTAGCATAACTCAAAAGAGGCATCTTTCTGGAGGTATTGTCCCAGTGTTAATGGACTGAGTTCAGTGTCCAGTACTAGGTGGAAATTACTTCTGTATGACCAATATATTTCGCTGACTTAGCCATCTTTGTGTTAACTCATTGGCTTCTAGTTTCTCAGACCATGTACACTGTGAGCTTGAAGCTTGAGTCAGCAATGGTAGGGTTTATACAGTTTCTGGTTCTCAAATAGCATCTTTATCCCTCTACCTTTATCCCTTTATGAGTTCACAAAATTTGAGTTTTCAGAACTGCCCAAACTGTTTCCTTTCTCAAATCCTGAAATCTTCTTTCCAGTCCAGGATCAGTCAGCTCCAGTCTCAGGGTGCAGAACAGGCCTGCTGCAGGAGTTAGGGTTGTGCATTGCATTATTATAAAGCCCTGAGCTTTAGTTTGGATCTGGTGCTGGCTGGCTATCCTACTGAGCTCCTATCTCTTTACTCATGCTCCCCTTGATGGTTACAAAAACGACAGCTCACAGAATCATGATAATATTCTTTATTTTCATATGTAAACGACCAAGTGAATATTCGGTCCTTGAATGGGTGAAACAAAGGCCCCATGTTGTGTGTGAACTAACTTGAGCAAATTTCACTGGGCAAAGCAGTCAGATTCTTCTGACTGGCTCACATGTAGATTCAATAGATGCATTCATTGAAAGTCATACTCAGGGAAAAAGATTGTTGTGATTCAGTTGTTGTTGCTTTATTTTTCTAAGGGGACAGGACAAGGCTTTCCTGTATCTCAGGCTATCCTTGAATTTGCTGTCAGAAAGGATAAGTTAAGCTCCTTCTTGCTTCTAGAATACTAGACTTATAAACAGATTGAGATGGGTTTTGAACTGGGCTGGGTTTACAGTTATTTGCTATTACACTTAAAATATTTGGTGTTAGCAATCAAAGTGAGGACCTCATGAATGCCAGGTAACCACACTGCCAACTGAGCATCATCTCCAGCCTTGAGAGATGAATTTTTAAGGCAAATATATTTCAGAGTAGAAAATCTGTCATGAAGTGTTATGTACTGTTACTTAACAGTGTGAGGGACACTGTTGGGTGATGAAACAAAGCTTTAGAAAAGAAACAAAAAGCTTTGATGAGCCTTAAGAAATTCTAGACAGAGAAAAACAGCTGAGTACCCCAAATTTGATCCTTACAGAAATATGAAACCTTTTGAGCACCCACCTGGTGCTAAACAGAAAATATAAGTTGAGCTCACATTGGGTTACAGGGAAAGCTGTGAGACACTGAAAATTATTGTCTAATATTATTTTCAGACTTTGTGTAGAAGGTGTGCATAAAATATAAATGAGCTTCATGTTGAAACTTGGTTTGTCTCAAAACTATCTCATTTTGTATGAGGCAAATATTCTAAAATCTGAAAAAAATCTCAAACCTCAGATACCTTTAAATATAAGCATTTCAGATATATGCTGTAGAAGTCATATAAACTTAAGGTGAAATTCAAACTCAAACTGGTAAAATGCCTAATTCTAAAATTTCCATGAGGTTAATTTTTTTGTATACATCAGTTTTGGTCTGAATTTATCAGAAAACATGTTTTTTTTTTGTCCTTGTTGTTTCTTTTTGTTTTTATTTTTTAAATTTAAAAGTGAAGTTCTTAAATATCCAGACTAGGGAGTCAGGGGAATGGATGACTACCACACATGTTCTAGTCATTAGCTTTTGGAGCAGGTTAGATGCAGGCTCACCTCTTAACTTCTCCTTTTTTCACATACGGAGAGGTTGATTAATTTCTTCCACAATCACAAGAAAAGTTCTCTTTCCTTGACAACTCCCACTTGTTTTCTCATTGTTACACAATGTGAAGGGGTGGTTTCTATCTTTTGATGTCAGTCAGCAGAGATTAAACTCTGTAATAAACCTCCTTGGGCTCTGTTCTGTTCTTTTGCCCTCAAAATTCAGGACTTTGAGTTAAGCTTTTCACTTTCAGGTTTCTAAAGCAAAGACTCACAGCTGACAAATACAGATTCAGCTTTTTCCAGCATTTTAGGGCAGAGTTTGGGGTTGTGCTAAGAGGGTGTCTAATAGCTACCATTTTGTTCTTCAGCCTGAATCATTCATCTGGGTTTCTCAGTCAATTTATTTTACACTAAAAAATTACAACTAAAATGGGGATGGACGATGGGGATGCTAAGTAATGCAAATGCAGAACCTAGAAAAATGACTTGATTTCATCCCCAGCATCTTTGAGAAGTGAGCCTCATAATTACTGTTGGAGCTGAACAGCAGCTACTAAGATATGTACAAGTAGACAGTTGGGAGGATGGCAAAGTTTCTTTGTGCATGTGACAGCCCACATGCAGATAATGATGCCTTTTAGAGAAGCAAATACATTCATACTATACTATATCAGTATGTATTAGAGGACCCTCAAGGGATCAGAAAGAGTAGTCAGATTTACAACTTTATTATACTTATTCAGTACATTAAACTTATCAACCAATGAGTAGAAAGATCACTCTGATCTCCACATCCAGAATGGTGGGACACATAGAGCCCACATTTCTGATCTCTGAGTGTTCTGTCTTGGAGAAACATTTTCTTATTATGCTTGAGGTAGCATAAAACAATTGTAAACTATTTATCATAAATAGATTAACACTATTTCTTACTTTCTTAGATGTGGGATGTTCATGTGTTTAGAAAATAGCAAGAATTCAAATTGATTTTATGTTTCAGAGCTACAGTTTGTAATTGCACCAGAGAGATTGCTGCTGGCTAGTATGGAGAGGTAAAGACTTGGGGCTGTGACTTCTAATGAATATGGTAGTCAGGCAGGTTACATAAATCAACAAAGACAGCTGGGTATGATGAAGAGTGAGAAGACCTGTGTAAAACTAAGGATGTGTATGCTACCTAAAATGATACTCAAAGACATGGGATCAGTACCACAGACCCTTTAGTTTACTTTTGCAGTGCTGCATTTGAACCTATGACTCTTTGCCACGGAGCTATATCATTATCTAGGCATCATAAGAGATTTTTATCTGTAAAATATTTTTTCAAAAATTACCCCCTGATAGACAGAAGTAAAAATTTGCAGATCACACAAATATTTACATACTTAACTGATTCTGTATGACTCCTGGTCTTGGCCATTCCAGTAGGTGAAACTAGATCATCTGAGAAGGAAAAGAGGTGAGTAAATGTGGGAAGAAACATAGAAAGTCATTATTGGTCCCTTTCAGTCTAGGATGGCTACATAGTGGCAGTCTTTTAAGGGACCCAAATCAAGACCTGCTAACCACCAAGGGAACCATGGTAAAATTACATGAAGAGCAGTGCAAGCAGATTACACTGTACTGACCTAAGTCACATGAGCCAATCGCATCATGACTACCTGGACTGAAAACCAGGGTTTTCCTGTGTGTCTCCTATACCTGCTGCATTCAAAGAAATATGGACAATAACAGGAAGACACAAAAAATGTTTGTCTCATACTTCTTGGTAAGTTTGAATGGAAATGGTGAAGAGAATGTACTGTGATTAAGGGAAGTAAAAAAAAAAAAAAAAAAAACCAGCATTATGAACAGGCAAAGGTCAAAGGCATGGTGCTGGAGTCTTTGTGGCAATGCCTGAACCAGATCCAAGAGAAATCTGTGCCTTGTGGTGAAAGGTCATGCAGAAGCCAGAGCCATTTATTTGAAATCTGTGAATTATCCCTTCATCATAGTGACCAGAGTGGGAATTATTGAAGAGAAAGAAATCTGTGGTCTGAATATGTGTCACCCCAAGTTCTCAACTCAAAAGTCTTACTGTCAATGTGACTATATTACAAGGCAGAATTGGGATGTGGGTAAATAGCAAGAATGAAGCCTTCCTGAATGGAGTTGATGTCTTTTAGAATGTCTTTTGAGGGTAAGGTCTTCCATCATATGAAGAAATAGGAAGAAGGTGAGGATACAAAGGAGGAAACAGGCCCTCCCGAAATTCCATGCCTGAAAGTGATTTGCTCTTAAACTGTTCAACATTTAAGACTATGAGGAATAAGAGTAGTGTTCAAAACTATTCAGCTTATGGTGTTTTGTTATAGAAATTGGGATGTAATAAACTCATTCTTCTGAATCTCATTCAAAATGCCTTAAGGCCCTGGTGTTTAGGCTCTAATTCCAGGAACTAGTGTGCCAGAAGCTTGTGAGATGGAGTTCTGAAATGCTGATAGGAACAATAGTTGGGTTGGTCTATGGGTTTCATCAAACATTCCAAAGTAAATGGGCTTTAAAGGAAAGGTGGTAGTTAGATTAAAGTAACTTTTAGTACATGATTAACAGACGGATTTATTCTTGATCTGAGACACACCCAATTTTATGGCTTGAATCTCTAGTTTTCATGTTAAATGATTGCTTTGAATGCAGTATGGTACACTTGGCAAAAGGTAGAAATTTTAAGAAGTGGAGACTATTAGAAGATATTGTATCATCAAGAGCATGCAATTGAAAGAGACTGCAGAATAATGGTGTCTCTCTCTTACTATCTCTCTTTGCTGCTTAGCTGCCCTAAGTTGAGAAGTTTGTCCTTACACACATCCACTGCCATGATGTACTGACTTACTGAATGCCAGAAAATTGTGGTGTCAGTTCACTGAGAACTGCAAGCTCTAAAACCGTAAAAAAAAAACAAAAAACAAAAAACAAAACAAAAAAACAACAACAAAAAAACCCACTTTCCCTCTTTGTGAATTGTTCATCTTACATACTGTGAGACTGGAAAAATGCCTAACACTCCAAGGTGTAGTGGATATAAACATATTTTTGTTTATCTCCCAAGTGTAGATTGAGAAATAGGCTTGTGTGAGGGCATATAATGTTTGTCTGCTGGAAACAGACTTATAAGAGGTCATGTAAGGTTTGTCCACTAGAAAAGGAACTGCCGCATGTGGAGGCAAGGTCTTTGCCAGTTGCAAAACATCCTGTAGATCAATTCTTTCACATTGTTTGGCTGTTAATTGCTTTGCTTCAAGATATTCAAGAGAAACAATCCAGACAATGTTTCGAGTTTCTTGGTTCCACTGCTGACGAAGACTAGAATTGGCCCCCAAGTAATGGAGTCTAAAAATGGTGCACTTCTCCTGTCCCTATTAACCTTCTTTCTCTCCTATCTAGTGTAGGTAGGTTGGAGGGGAAGCAGAGGCATTAAAAAAACCAACAAAATAGGTTTTAAAAAAGCAAAGCCTACACCAAGGACTTCCATAAGTAATTACCTTAGACTTTTGGAAGAAGAGAGACACTGGAAGGGAGTCAAGTCTTATATTCATACACTAATGCCACCTGAGGGCACTAGTTATATTTCCTTTTTATTGCTAATAAGATATTCATTAGTATTGAGGGGATTATCCAAGCTTACCCAGTCCTGTGTGGTAGGTAAAATTTACATTTAAAATCTAGATTTCTAACTCCGCTAAAACCTCATAACTGTTCACCAAACTATATAATTTTAAAAAGAGAATCTCAGTGACCTGCTCAGAGGAAGGACAGCAGGTCACCGAGAAGAGACTTCATACCCTATGAGCATATACAGGGGGAGGTAATCCCTCTGAGGAACAGTCATAGGGGAGGGGAATAAGGGGAAAATGGGAGGGAGGGAAGAATGGGAGGATACAAGGGATGGGATAACCATAGAGATGTAACAAGAATAAATTAATTAAAAATAAATAAAAAAAATAATAAAAGGACAGTATAGGAGGTAGGAAATGGTAAATAAAATCAGTGAGACTTGTCTATTGGTTTAAAAAAAAAAGAGAGAATCTCAAATATCATGCCTAAGAAATGTCTAATATGGTAATAGCCTAGCTTCTTTTCTAGTTGCTGCAATAAAACTCTGACAAAGCAACCTTAAGTGAGGGTTCCATTAGCAACAGTTACAGGTCACAACCGTCATTGTGGGGCAGCCAGACCTGCAAACAGCCAATCATATCCCAGTCAAGAGCAGAGAGGAAATAAATTCATGTATGTCTCCTGTGGCCAGCAGCTTCTTCCTGTACACTTATGCATTCTAGGATCTGCTGGCTAGGGAATAGTGCTGACACAAAGTAGTGGGTCATCCCATACCCTTTAATGTGATCAGACATGAATATAAACAAACCTAATATATACAGTTAACTACTCATTGAATTTTTCATCTCCAGTGATTCCAGAGAGTGTCAAGTTTATGGTTAAACTACCACCACAATCACAATACTTTGAGAGTTCTTAAAAACCTACTGATATACATTGGTATAGTTTGAAGTTTTTAAACAAAATAGTTGATTTATAATGTGGAAAAAAAACAAATTAAATGGAGTGTGAGGAGATAAAGAATAACTGGCTGGGCATGATGGTGCATGCCTTTAATCCCAGCACTCAGGAGGCAGAGGCAGGCAGAGAGCTGTGAGTTTGAGGCCAGCCTGGTCTACAAAGTGAGTCTAGGACAGGCAAGGCTACAAAGAGAAACCTTGTCCAAAAACAAAAAACAAAAAACAAAAACAAAAACAAGAGAGAAAGAAAGAAGGAAAGAAAGAAAAAAGAATAAAAATAACTCTAATAATTATGAACTGTTACATTAGCATCAATAAAATGGAAACCAGGAAATATGGATTTACAAGTACTTCCAAAGTTGAACTGCAGGGATCCATGTCCCACACCAGGCAATCCTGGGTCAGAAGAGGGAGCACTTTTCCCAGATACTTAGCAGTGTCATGAATGTTCCTTGCCTCGAGTTGAAGATTAATTTTTCTTGGGAATTCACTCAACTTCTTCCTTTATTTGAGATAATTTTCAATAGTTTCAATAGCCTTTTCTTTCCATAGCTCCCAAAAAGTATTATTTACTTATTTATTTTTAATTTACAATCGAGGTGAGTGTGCTTCTCTGCATGTGCATGTGGAAGTTAGAGACCAGACCTTGGGTTCTGTTACTCAGGAGCTGTTCACCTTTATTTTCTATAAAGGCTACCCTGACTAGTTTTTTATTTGTGTTGTAGGGATCAAATTCGGGCTCTTGTTCTTTGTCAGTAGCTACCTGCTACACTGATTTATCTCCAAATTTTATTACAATTGTTAGGTTTAAATATTTGTGTGTGTGTGTGTGTGTGTGTGTGTGTATGTACGTGTGTGTGTGTGTGTGTGTGTGTGTGTGTGTTGCCTATGCTATGAACACACAGTGCCTTCAAAGACATGAAAAGGGTATCAGACACCTGTGGGTGCTGGGAATGGAACTCAGGTCCTCAGCAAGAGGAGCAAGTACAATTAACTACTGAACCATCTCTCCAGCCTTGTGTTTGTTGATTTTGTGCTTTGCTACTGCTGTGTCTTCTTTCATCCTCAGCTCCCCCCTCTTTTTTTTTCTTCTTTCATCTTTGTTTTGAGATATGATCTTGCTATGTGCCCTTGGCTAGATTCAAGGTCAACATCTTCTGCTTCAGCTTCACTTAGGCTGGGATTACAGGCTTGTAGCACTATACCTGGTATATTAGTGTTGGGCAAGCTTCCAAGCACTTTTTATTCCTTTCTTATCCTCATTATTCCAGATCACTGACCTTGGTCAGCCATGAACAATTCTATTACTTAGAAATAGCTTATTTTGTGTGCTTGAGCACCGTGCAGGAGGCTAAAGTTTTAAGAAGTAATATTTGTTCCTTTTTGTTTGCTTGCTTTCTATTTTCTACAAAGTATTGCTGTGTAACATAGGGTGATGTTGAATTCATGATCTTCCCACCTTTCCTGTTCAAGTCCTTGGCTTACAGGCATACTTCACCGCACATAGCTGTTTTTATGCTTCTCAGATCTACTGTTTTCATCAACACTCTAAAAAGAGTTAGGAGGTGTTCAATGAGAAGATGTACACAGGGAAGTGATCTGTTTCAGATGATGTTGCCAAGCTACCTTTTATTCATATGTAATCGCAAACCAAATTCAGCTCCATTTTACATATAGTAAAGCTTCATTCCATCGGTATGCAGAGTTTGTACTCAGTCCCATATTACATATTGTGAAACTGAGTGACACCTTTTTTATGCAGATTCAATCTACTGCCTTGGATTATGAAGCATGACATTATTCAGACTTTAGAATTATTGAATGTTGTGTTGCCTATAAAGATAGTCTATGATAGTATAGATGTTCATATCTACTTCCCTTTGGATTGAATATAGGAAACCAACAAATGGCTTTATTAAAAAGATAAACAATAAGAAAAAGGAAAATAGGAACTCCATTCCCAACACTTCTGTATATGTCAACTAATATTTAATGTGTGGAATGTATTAGAAATTCACCAAATCATTGTCAAATAAATAAAATGCATGGCTTGGTAATAAATGAACATATAACATTGATTACTTTGCTAAGTTTCAGGTTTGAATGATGATAAATCAAAGAACTAAAATTTCAGAAACTAGTTTAGTGGGGGAAAAATTGAATAATTGTAGAAGTATTCCAAGTCTCAGGCACATTTTGCTTTCTGGTCTATAGCATTTGTAATATACGCCATTTTGAGCAAGGCCACTTACCCTTTTCACAGGACCCTGACACGGGATCCAGCTTACCCACAAATGACAAGAACACCATCTAATGCAAGTTTTACTTTCTTGCATTTGTCATCTAATATCTTTTAACATGATAAATGTTTCTTTCCAGTTATATAGATTTGTATTCCACATTCTCTTTGTCACATCACAGGGAGATGCATTTAATGCTATAAATATTGCTTCTCTCCAAACTCAAAAGTGGAACATTCTAAAAATTCTTGAGATGATAATGTGGCTATGAAAACCACAGACAATTTGGTGACATAACACTGCCATTTTTATTTAGTACTTCTTCATGAAGCTCACTTATTGCAGGAATCTACCAGCCAACTTTAGTATTCACATCCCACAGGGCTCCAGCAATAGTGAAGAAATGTCAGAGAGTTAGATGCATGGAGAGATTTTTTTTTAAAAAAGCTAGGAGTCAGAAGGTCTGGGCTCAATGATGAAAATGAGCAAATAGTGGTGATGATGTTGGCTACAGCTGAACAAGGAGATAGATTTTATAGCATTTAGTTGGGTCAAGGAGAACAATTTAGATAGTCTTTGTAGGAACAGACTTTGTAGGGAAGCAGTGTTCAGTCTGTAATTACCTATGAATGGATGGGAAGCTATAGTAGATATACACCTTGCATAGTCAATATCCACACATGAACTAGAGGAAGGCTTTGACATTTCATTCTGTGCTTCACTGTGGGGTTGGGGTTTGGGTGTTACCATTCATCAGTGTGTCTGAGGCTCTGGCATTCTTGACAAAGCCAGACAATCCCTAGTGTCATCAACATACATTTACTTAAGATTTCACTCACTTTGGGCTTCCTTTATTTCCTATAAGCGTGTGACTTAGTATCAGTTATTCAGAATCAGGCTATCTGATTCCACAGAGCCAACTGGTTGTAAGCATCCAATATCCCTTATAAAATGCTGTTGAGTAGAATGTTATTTACCTGAACTCACTTGTAATTTAAGCTATGTTTATTACATTAAAAAATGATTGTGGCCAGGTGGTGGTGGCACACATCTTTAGTCCCAGCATTCCAGAGACAGAGGCAGGAAGGTCTTTGTGGGTTCAAGGCCAGCCTGGTCTAGAAAGTAAGTTTCAGGATGGTCATGGCTACACAGAGAAACCTTGTCATGAAAAACTAAAAAAAAAAAAAAAAAGTGTGCAAGTGTGTGTGTGTGTGTGTGTGTGTGTGTGTGTGTGTGTGTGTGTGTGTTGTGGGTGGTGTTTACATGCATGCCACAGCATGCATAGAGGTCGAGGACATGAGAATTTGTTCTCTTCACCCCACCCCCATGTATATTCTAGGCACTGAACTTAGATTTTTGGGCTTAGGGTCTGGTGCCTTTACCTGCTGAGCCATTCATTATAGAAATAATAGTATGATTTTTTTTTCTATGCCTATTCTAACTCCCAAATAATGACATAGAGACCTATTGCATTTTAAAAATAAGCTTAAGAGCACTGTAGCTGGGCAGATTCTCAGCCACTTAACCCAACCATGCTGATCTAGTCTACTTCCCAGCCATGTGTCCTGCTGCCTGCCATGTTCTAGTCTTTCTCTCCACGGCTGCGTCTGATCCAGCCTTATCTTCATGGTGACGGCTTCACCCTGGTCCCCTTCCTATGGCCTCATGACTCTTTCTCCCTCTGGTGACCTTCTCCTTAACCTTGTCCCTCTTCTCCTCCACCTGGGACACCCTAACTGAGATCAAAAGCTCATCTCAACTCTCCTCTCCTCTCCTGCTCACCTGTTAGCTGTCTAGCTCTTTATTAACCAATCAGAGATGATGAAGAACAATTTTTATACAAAAATGAAACAAGTGATTCTAAGTGACTCTTCAATATTAATGGCAATGTCCACATACGAACTGCAACCAGATCTCTGGGCACAGAAATCAGTATCTGAATGCACAGTGTACAAAACCATTCCCCAGCAATCCACTTTTAAGACAGGAAAAGATGTTCTCTCTACTCACAAGATTTGTCTACTTCCAATTGAAAGTAAATGGAGCAGCAAGGTTGGAAGATGGCCACATGAACTGAGTTTGGTTCCTGAAATTCACATGGTTGTAGGAAAAATAGAACTCCCATAAGTTGTTCTCTGACTTCTATATGGACACTATGGCTCATATATATGTGCATGTACATATATACAATAAGAAACAAATAAATAAATACACAAAATAGATAGATGATAGATAGATAGATGATAGATAGATAGATAGATAGATAGATAGATAGATAGATAGATAGATAGGTATAGATGATAGATGTAACCCCTAGTATAATTTTAAAGATATGACACTGCCCCTTTTGTTGTTTGCTAACATTCTATGGATCCCCTAATTCTCAAAGGACTGTATTCTTAACTTACCGGACATTTCTTTCTTCTCTTATTCTAGTAACTTGATGACATTACAATTAGCAAACATGCTGATTTATTTGCTCTGATCTGATGTGGAGGGCTTTGGAGGACAAGTTGCAGGAGTGGAAGTTATTTATCCTGTGTAGGTGTTGATATTCAAGTTAGTGTCCTGAGCATAGGTTTTGGTATGGACGGTTGTAATATACTCAGCTGATTTCTCCTCACTGAAATAAACAAAAAGAAATCAAACAGCTTACATGCCATGCTTACAGAAAGATTATATTCCCATTTCTACTTTTCCCTCCTGCATGGGTATCTTAATGTAAGGGTTAAGAATTACCTCTTTGTACTTTTCTAGTCTGTTTCATGGTAGTCTTTACTCCCTTCCTGTTCTTAAATTTTCATATATTTTCTCTCCTTTTTCTTCAGTCATCTTTTTATTTTCTCTACCTCTCTCTTTTTTCTCCACCAAAAGCGACTGTCTATAATGGCCATGGACTATGCACAGGTCTTGGTGATGTGATGCCTTACTATTCCCTCTGGGGATCTTTAGCCTGTAGGATAATCAATTCTTGGGAAAAAAGGTTTTCAGTTGATTCTCAGGTCAATCAGAGGGGTAGAATCAGAAAAAAAAATCCAGTATCATAAACCAGTTTATTTTAAATGTCCTTAGCAAATAATAAAGAAGTCAATGAAAAATTAAAATAAATTTTAATATTCTGTATTTTGTCTCTAATATAGGTTTCACTTGCATCCTGAATTCCTTTATACAAAACTATTTGTATGAGGGACGTCCCCTTTCTTCTGGCCTCCATGGAAACTATGGTGAACTGTAGAGTTAATGAAAACTAACTTTCTTCCAATATGCAGATTTATACTAACTTCTAAAAAAATATGCAAATTGGAACAGAGAGGTTTACATAAAGAACTAGAATAAATTATTTCACATTTAGGATTAGATGTTCTCATGCATTACTAACTGCTTATGTATTTATTTCTATTTTGCTTATTTTCAGAGTGCGCTTAGTTATGTCTGCTTTGCAGGTTGTCAGTGTTGCTTATAATGGACTTTTAAGCAACTCTTAACTTTTCCTTCCCAATGCCATCTGGAAATCATGAACCTCATTCACAAGTACATAAACATTATGGAGCGTTGTGTTTTTATAATGGTAGAAGATCTTACACCTGGTTTATTCTCTCTCTCTCTCTCTCTCTCTCTCTCTCTCTTTCTCTCTCTCTCTCTCTCATACACACACACACACACACACACACACACACACACACATACACACACACACACACACACACACCTAGGAAATAAAAAATAACCCTATTGAGAATCTTGCTTGTTTCTCAATTCTAAAAATGTAAAAGCCTAATATAAATTTAATTTCATTTTACATTTTGTACATGGCCTTAAAGGTTCCCTTAATTTTATATTTCTGTAAGTATTCTACATTTCTAAAGTATAATTATAAATTGATGTTTTAAGGAAAAGCATATGGAATACCATCTTGGCAGGAAAGCTTTTAATTTATGCAGCTTCATTCAAATGCATGTGATCTCTCCTACATGGAAACCCCAGAGATATGTTGGTAGACTGTTATTCAGTATCCCCAGGCAGAAAGGGAGTTGAAGGAACAGAATGTCTTATTTTATCATATTCTGCCTTTTATTTAAAAAATTATTTATAGTATTGCTTAGCCAATCAGTTTCCTTTCATGTTTATACTAATATTTAAATTGATTATTTTTTAGCACATTCTCCAATTTTTAATGTTATGTATTTTGTCTCTAACTTCAGAAATTTCATTTGCATTCCATATTCCCTCACACAAGACTATTTGAAGCTGGACTTGGTGGCATATGCCTGCTTTATGGAATAGAGGATTACCTCACATTTGAGAATAGCCTGGCTACATTCTGCATCCTAGGTTGGCCAGTGATATATAGCAAGGCTCCATCTTAAAAACACTACTGACATATACTTGTAAGCATTATATTTATTTTTATTTACTGTTATTCATGTGTGGACATGTCAGAGGAAAACATGTGGGACTCAGTCCTTATTCTATCATAAACATTCTAGAATATGTCATTACCCTTTGACTTACCTTATAAGCCCCTGAGACACATATAAGACTTGTATTTGGAAGTTATGTTTCTCCTTTTATTTCTAATTTTATTGCACTTAGTGATTCTTAATCCTTCTGTCTTCTCCTACAGTGATTACTTCAGTTCTATAAATATAGTTACAGAAGCTATAGCTTTATATTTCTCTATGAACCATAACACATTTAAGCCCATCCTCTGATTTTGATTTTTAACCTTCAGTAAATTAAACCAGTGTTCTTAATAGTTTCTATCAACTACTCTCTTGTACTTGTTATTTATTATAAACATCTTGGGAATATTATGCACTGCACATCTTTGATTACATTATTCCCTTGATTAAATAACTGCAGAGCTTTGTAACTGTCTTCCAAATAAAATAAAACTGACATTAAGATTTTCCATGGTCTGTGCCCACTTCTTTTTCATCCATTTCCTCCTAATGACCTTCAGACATCTAGCTAAATCAACACTATTTTCCCTCCCTGTCCATGTTTCCATGCATTGGTTAGTTTTTGTTTCTATATCTGTGTACTTGGAATGATTTTCCTCTTTTTGCCATGTGAAAACCCAACCTCACACTGAAGTTCAGTGATTGTCTCCTCTGATCTTGTCAACATTACTCCAAATGTATGTTATTTATAGACATGCTGTGCAGTGCAGCCTGCAAGCTCACTGAGGGAATGACTACCGTGATTTTCCTGATTTAACCTAACCTTATTCTATGTATACGTTAGGCTTCCAGGAAATATATTTGAATGAGTTAGTACATATTCCAAATGAAGTCATCAGTAGATAACAGGATAATGACTTTGATTATTCAGTTTGGATGATTTTTTTCCTTATTGGCTCTCAAAACTATTTTTATTTTCCAAGTTTGTTTAAAAAGTAATGTTTTTATATGGGATTTTTATATGTATTTCATTTTGGTAGGTTTATACCTTCATCTTTTTGCCTTCTCTTTTGTTCTGTATCCTTTGCCCATTACTCCTTCCATGTTGTTCTACTGTCTTCCTAATCTCCTTCACTTAATGCCTCCTTTTATGCAATCTTGTGGGCCCCAGTATCCTGGCCTTTATCCATATTCAGTCTCACCTGGATACACATACATTAGAATTAGAGGCTAGAGTCTGCATATGAGGAATAGTATTGTGCTTATAAGGCTGGGTTACTTCACTTACAATACTGTTTTCCAGTTCTCTCCACTTTCCAATAAATTAAAATTTTTTATGAACAAATAAAATTACACTGTATATATGTACCATATTTTCTTTCACTATTTTTAATTGAAAGTAGAGTCTTTTCCATACATATATTATGATTTTAGTTTCCCCTCCCCATGACCCACTCTCTCATTAGAATATAAATAGGCATCTATATAAAAATAAAATACGATACAATAAAAAAAGACAGAACAGGACAAAACAAATAAACAGGAAAGAAAAAAAAAACCAAAATATACAAGAAACATATAAACACCCTAATACACACACACATTTGCACACACAGAGAACTTATAAAAACAGAATCAGAATCCATATTATATACTCAAAAGACCTGTAAAGTTAAAAGTTCCCAGACAAATCATTGTGAGACAAAGGAAGCAACAACAAAAAGCTCTCCAAATATACCACTGGGTTCATTTTGTGTTGGCCATTACTGCTGGATGTGGAGCTTGCCATTAAGTGCAGTTTGTACACCCAGGGAGAATCCATTGAGGAGAACTTAATTTTTCTTTGTGAATGGTTATCAATTGAAGATTATTTCTGGATTAGGATGAGAGATTTTGTCTACTTCATGTCTCAGCACTGGGAGCTAATATTGTGCAGACCTGAGCAAGTCTTAGGCATGCTTCCACAGTGTCTGTGGGTTCATATGAAATCAGTCCTTCTTTGTTTAAAAGGCCTTGTTTCCTTGATTTTTCTCCTTTGGCTTTTACAGTGTTTTTAATTCCTTTTTTTCACAGAGTTCTCTGAGCCTAGAGGTGAGATAAATAAGGCCAATCCCATAATATGAAACCCAAGAAGGTGTTGCTAGGTAGGTCAAGGACATAGGGAAAAACCAAATACAACTTTTCTGCAATAAAATGACGTCTAATGACATTTGGCCATTCCCATACATCAGTATCTTGCTCAGAGTTCATCAGAGAGGCTTCATCATGCAGTAGATTGGAACAAATACAGACACATGTGACTGGACAATGTGTATAGAGTGAGAGGCCTTGGAATACCCAGTGCTACTTCTGCACCAGCATTCTGCACCAGCATATCAGCGGGAGGGTCACGATTGCAGGGTTTGTATCTGATTTTTTGATTTACCTTTCTCCTTTTGTAGTGAAGACTATCTCCTCTCTCTCTCTCTCTCTCTCTCTCTCTCTCTCTCTCTCTCTCTCTCTCTCTCTCTCTCTCTTTCTCTCTCTCTCTCTCCCTCTCTCTCTCTCTCTATATATATATATGTATGTATATATATAATATTTCATATTCAGCGAGTAATGTAGGTGTTGTCTTTAGCAATAGGGCCTTACTATCAGTTTGTGAAGAAAACTAAATAGCCTTGGTAATAACTTGCATAGTTAGGGAGTTTTCATGAAGATGTTTTGGCCAACAGCTTGGTTAGATATAGTCCATTCCTGCCAGTGAAGAATTTATTTTTGGAGGATTACATACAGGTCATAAAAGAAATGGTTCCCAAAATACTTAAGTATGTTTGCTGTGTGCATAAATTTCTGGGTTCAAATGTGTTACCTCCTGAGAATGAGGTACTGCTATTCTTTTTACAGGGGAGAAAACAGTTTAATACCAGCTTAGAAGAAGCTTTTTGTAGCTGACCCTAGATTACAGGACTTTCTACTGGACAGTTTTCTAGATGTATTATTTTAGTACCACAGGTGCATGCTGAGTGTTGACCCAAGGTAGTTATCCTCATTTCTGGGCTTTTTCCTAAAAATGCCTGGATTAATCAAATTCCTTAATATAACAATTAATAAATATGTGTGTATGTAACTCAGAAATTCAAAGGCGATTTATTCTGTTCATTACTTAAAGAAACTCAGAGATCTTTGCAGGAATATATTGATGTTGCAGATTATTTTATGCTACATGTTTGTTCTGACTGATCTGACCTTCCTTACTAGGAACAGAGACACTTCTCATAGTGCTAATGAATATTCATCAAAGAAATCTCTAAACTCATAAAACGGCAAAGATGATGCCATCATGCATGGAATAGAAAAAGCAAAATTATATTAAAGTGAACATTATTTGTAGAGATAGCTCAGGTCACCAAGGAGGAGAAGAAGTGATTCAGGATGATTCATATTATACTGACTTTCAAACACAGCTTTGAAAAACCACAGCATACTTATTTGATAGTTGGCTATTTTAAGGAAACTCCATTTAGCACTCATGATATGAAAACCTTGAGCTGACGGCATCTTACGCATCACCACTTCATTCTTCTCAGAAACCCTGGACTTCACAAGGCTTGTGATCTATCTCAGTTTCAGACTATTTGCCTGGTGAGTAAAGGAACATAACTTAGAGAAATAGCCTATGTGTTACCACACTATGATGTGAGGGTGATGCGAGAAAGAGTGGACTTGAAGTACCTGAAGACTTCCTCATTTCTCACCAAAACAGTTATGTTAGAATGTATGTAGGCCCCACACACAGAAATAGCTCTTAACAAACTAGAGAAAGAGATAAAATAGGTACATAAAACTTTGTATCAGAAAACCAAGTAACAATAGGGATCAGAACTGTTAAAATTAGTTTCTAAATCTTGCATTAACCACTGGTTAGTAGGCAAACCATTGTTTTGTGGCTCTGTTTTCTCACTTATAAAATTGAAATGATAATATTGTCCAATGGAAATAAGTGAAGCAATGTGCATAAATGTAAAAAGTAGAAAGTCCAAGTAGTCGTCAAAATAAATGATTCCACATGAATTTACTCAATTACTAAACTCACACTTTATCATCATCTCTGACAACTGCCAAGAATATGGACAATTTGTACCAGTGGCCTAATCCAATGTGGTGAATATTTAAGTGATTAATTCTAGCTTTAGGTTCACTTCTTCTACATCCATTTAAGCAAATGAAAATTTCTGCAGACCTTTGTCTCCGGATTATTTGTATTTTAATAAAATTCAATGGGTAGTGGCAGGGTAACCACATTTCTTCTTCATATCATATAATTTAACATCCCTGCTCAAGGAATGAAATTGCTGGAAACATTAAAAAGAAAAGAGCTAGAAGTAATGCTCTTACTATATTGCCAAACTTAATGATGTTTATTTATTTTCTTCCTGTGTGGTTATTTTGTTACTGTATATGACATGCAGATATAAGATTCTCTTCAAGACATCATTGATAAGTGCCTCAATAAAAGAAGATTTTGCTTTGTCATAAGAGCTGAAGATGAAGTTCTCAAAGAAAGGCTGCTTCAAGTGACTGATAGAAAGACCCACTTAGGTGGAACAGGATAAGATGCCACAGAGTTCCTCAGAAGTTGTTTCAGTTCCAGGCAGCTGTTATGAGTCATTGTATACTTAATATTTTAATAAAACAGAAATTATGCTATCACAGGTCTGACTGCTAGAATTCCCAAAACAAAAAATCTCTAAACTCTTTCAGGAAGAATGCCATAAAATGTCCCTTAGAATAACATAAATCCTGCTCTTACTGTCATAATATCTTTTCTCTATATTTTCACACAGAATATGTGTGTCTTTGTGAAGATTTCCCTTTTCTTATAAAGCTACCAATTTCTGGGTGGTAGTGGTAACTTGGGAAGCAAATGCAGGTAAATCTCTACGTTAGAGGCCAGCCTAGATTAAAACTGACTTCCAGGACAGGCAGGACTACACAGAAAAATCCTGTCTCAAAAAACAAACAAACAAACAAAAACAAATGATGATGTTAATAATGATAATGATGAGGATAATAATAATAATAATAATAATAATAATAATAATAATAACAATAATAATAATAATGTCACCAGTCTTATGTTGGATTGGTGACTGCTCTAAGATGTTGGATGTACTTGATTTTAACAGCAAAGATCTTAATTCTAAATAAATTTGTAGGCACCGTAAAGTAGGATTTCAGCATGTACTCATATTTTAGGGAAACAATCTATAGCAGGGTTTGTATGATCATTTTGTTTAAGAGAGTATGAGAGAGGCCAATCAAAGAGGTTAAGGGAAACTAGATGCAGGAATTTCTAGATAAGATGACTTCTTAGATAGCCATACATATTTCTTCTGTATTATTCAGCTCTACTTATTTTCTTTTTTCCAAGATGAACCAATAATTGCCACAAAATATACCAAGCACCAGCTTTGTTTGTAGAGGGTTCATGGAGGGTTGAATGGATTGAGAATTCTCAAGGAGATATGGTAGTTTGAGCTGCCATTTATCCATGGTGTGGCATTGGCTAATATGACAAATTTCATCATCTGTAATAATATTGATATGTAGCTATTAGGAATTTCATAATGATTACATGAGATGAATCATGTCAAGTGGAGCAATCTAAACACTAAAGAATATGATTATTTCTTTAGACTTTTTACCATAACAAGGACTTCACGATATGAAACCACTCCATGTCTATGTTAAAGTTTTTGAAAATAATATTTTAATTGTACCCATACAGAATAAAATGTATGGGGCCATACATTCTATAAGGACAAGTGATATTATTATTAGTTACATGTGAAGTCAATAATAAATAGAATAAACGTAACTTGAGTCCATTTTTTTTTTAGAATCCCTTAAATCAAGGGTAACAGACACAGTTAATTTAGCATGAAATGAACATTTCTCGAAGGGCATTTTGTTAGCTTCTTTTCCCCTCTAATTTTGAGGACAAATGTTCTGGTTTTTCAATGTCTACTTTCTTGAATTGTATTACACAAATGACAAATGATACTTTATGATGTTCTTTATTTTGGCATTTAAGAGAAATATACTTTGGAAGTTTTTTTCTTTAAAGAAATGATTTCCAGAAACAAACATAAGTAAATTTAAAAATTATAATTTCTCTGTACTAAACAGTTATCTGGAATGTTTTATAATGTTACTTACTAGAGAAAAAATACTTTTACCATATTGTGGTCTGAAGACATTTTTAAAAGATGAATATTTAATAACAGCTTACTTATTAAATAAGAGAGATGCCTTGGTAGTGCAAGAGACTACAAAGGAAAATTTTAAATAGAAAATTTTTGCAATACGTATTTCATAATTCTGCTTGACTAGGCACCTTAAGACACCATTGGTATTCTGTGAAGACAAAAGTGCTTTGAGTAGAAAGACACAGCATGTTCCACACACAGTGGTATGTTCTATCAATGTAAAACCCCAAGAATGCTGATTATTTATGCTGCAAGAAAAAGTCATTTTCTGTTTTAGAAAATTTATCTTTATTTATCTATTAGCTCCACATACAATCCAAATACCTATTTTTAATTAATATTTGTTCCTTTAAAATGTTTTCTGTTATTCTTTTGATCTCTTAAGTTAATGGTTATGAAAATTAGTTTCCTACTGAAAAATAATCCAATTTATTCTCTGCCAATAATTTTAAATGCTATCACAGTCCTTTCTACAAAAGTATTAGCACTTGGAACATGTGCAACAAACCTCATTTTATACGTTCTTCTAGGTTCTGAGAAAGGACTCCCAAACTCCATATCCTTTTCCATTTTCCATTTTATGAGCACTACTTTTCTGTTCCTTGAAGACAGGAAGCTTGTTTGTCTTGATAAGTATCTCAATACCTCATCTAAAGTAAATTCTTAAGTAACTGTATGAGTAGATCTGTCCTTTATTTACAAAATGGTTTAAAGGATGCATAAGTATAGATAGGCTGATTTCCAAAAGGATTTTGTTAGGCAGTGGTTGTGGACACCTTTAATTCCAGTATTTGGGAGGCAATAGCAGGTGGATCTGTGTGAGTCTGCGACCAGCCTGATCTTCAGAGGGAGTTCTTAGACAGCCAGAAAAATCCTGTCTCAACAAACAAACAAACAAACAAACAAACAAATATCCTGTCTTGACAAACAAATAAATAAATATAACAAAAATGATTTTTGTAAGGAGTTCTTTGTATACAGCAAGAAAACAGTTGCAAAAGGAGGTTGGATTACTTAATTATCCAGTTTGCCTTTCTATCTCATATGAATATTCATATACCAAAAAACTGGCACTAGTTGAACAACAGCTGAGGAGAGGAGTCAGTATGTAAAAGACTGTTCCAAGTACTAAAAATAAAAGAAATGGAAAACAAGAAACAAACCACATTGAGTTGGGAGCATTTACCTATTTCATGTATGTTCATATGAGTTGATAACACTGGATAGGAGGGCTGATTATCTGGAGGAACAAGGTCCTTTGAAAGACAGCGACATTTTAGTATGTTGGTGTTTTGTAGTTGTTTTGGTTTTTTATTTTTCCAACACAATTTGTTACAGACCTTGAAAGAGCAATTCTCAACTTCATGTGGAAATATAAAAATAAGCCAGGATAGTTAAAACAATCCTGTACCATAAAAGAAATTCTGGAGATATCACCTTCCCTGATTTCAAGAGCAATAGTACAGAGCAGTCCCCTGGAGGGGGAGACCTGGTGGCACTCAGAGGAAGGACAGCAGGTCTCCAAGAAGAGACTTGATACCCTATGAGCATATACAGGGGGAGGTAATCCCCCTCAGGAACAGTCATAGGGGAGGGGAATAAGGGGAAAATGGGAGGGAGGGAAGAATGGGAGGATACAAGGGATGGGATAACCATTGATGTAACAAGAATAAATTAATAAAAAAATCACATTGTATTGGCATAAAAACAGACAGGGTAATAAATAGAATCGAATTAAAAAAAAACCAGAAATATTCCCACACCTCTATAGACACTTAACATTTGACAAAGAAGCCAAAACCATACAATGAAAAAAAGAAGGCATCTTCAACAAATAGTGCTGGTCTAACTGGAAGTCTACATGTAGAAGAATGTAAATATATCTATATTGATTACCCTGCATAAAACTCCAATCCAAATGGATCAAACCTCAACATAAAACAGGGTAGACTAAATGACATTGAAGGAGAAGGGTATGTGATGGAGAGATTGAGTGGGAAGGAGAAAAAGCTGCACTCAGGATGTAAAATAAATGAAGCAAATAAAAATTTAAAACATGATTATAGTTGTAAACATTTAATTACAGTTTTTCAGTTTTTTCAAGGTATGGGCACCTATTTGATACACTTACTTACTTACTAGACTCAGATTTAGAAGTAGAAACTTTCAATGAGGATAGCCTGCAAATCTTGACAGTCTGTCTCTACCATATTTCTTTGGCTTATTTCCTTCTGCTGATCAAAAGTTCATCGTATTTTGAAGTCTCCTCTCTTTTCTCAGTACATTGACTGTGTAGAGCAATACATCAACATTTTTTACATATCATGTACACTAAATCTTGGATGTTTCTTACATTCTTGTTTGGGGGCTTATTCAAAAGATGTGGACATTGTCTCCTTTAGAGAGATTGAAAGGCTTTCATATTCTGCTGGCACTTTTGGGCCCCAACTGCTGAGACCTTGTGGACTTTTCCCTGTCCACATTAGCAAACATGTTAATTATAGCTGTTCAGATCATGTTTATGGAGTCATGTTTGTGAGACTTCTAAATTTCCTAGGATAAACAATTTCACAGCAAACCCTTTTGGATACACAAATTATCTCTGGGATAAGTAACTGTATGCATAAGGTTATTGTGTAGTTTAAACACTGATATCTATACCCACCATGTCTGGTTGCAATCTTTGTTCTGAGAATTTACTTGATAAATATTGTGTAAACTCTGCTCCCCAATTGTCCCCTGATATGTCAATAAAGCAGCTTACAGGCAATTTTGGGAAGGGAACAGAATAGGGCTGAATTTCCTGCCATTTGGGGAGGAAGAGTTAAGGTATGAGTAGAGGTCCAACGAAGATCAGGAGGAAGGAGCTGGAGCTGAAGAAAGCTACAAAGTACAAGTATTGCTAGAATGCTTGCTGAGTGTAAGACAAAATAGCATAGAGGGTTAAGAACAGACTTAAATGATTCAATGTTATGTTGTGAAGCCTTTTTATTATAAAAGAGCACCATTTGTGTGTGTGTGTGTGTGTGTGTGTGTGTGTGTGTGTGTGTGTGTGTGTG
>OU015749.1:66524560-66547770 GCA_907169655.1 Acomys percivali | reverse complement strand
GTGTGTGTGTGTGTGTGTGTGTGTGTGTGTGTGTGTGTGTGTGTGTGATAGCCAGGTTAAGAAATAAGTTAAGAGAAACGAACACTATTTTATAAAAATAACTTTAACAAATAGCTGTTGTCATTTGCCCATGATACATGAGTTTTCTGTTTTAACCCTGGAAAGTCCAGGGAACAACATTAGCAACAGATGGTCATCCTACCAACAATAAAAAAACATGAATAACTGGCTGCCATAGAGGAAGACGTGAGAAGTCTCATTTAACGGGAATGTCACATAATGCACTCTGATCCTATTCACTTCTCAGTCCTCCCAGGTCCACCTCCCACCCTTGTGACCTCTCCCCAGCACAAGAAGTAGAAAAAAATTACCAAGGTCAGTTTGTGTTGTCCATATACTTCCTGCAGCATGGTGAAACTCCAAGTAGCCAGCCCCTTATGCCACTTTTACTGAGGCAGAAGTTCCTCCTGTATGACTTGTATCATTTGAGACTGACATGGTGCTCTTCAAAGGAAGATTCCTTAACTTCTGTTGAGTCAGATGTGGCATGTCTCCATGCCTTTTCTTTCAGTTCTCATTTTTGGTGACATTTATGACCAATGTAGTAGGAACTATTGAATACTCATTGTGTCTGTATGACTTTGAATGTTTAAAGTATTTTAAAATTTTCTTATATCTTTATAGACAAGTTGCATAATTTAAGGGTTTTCAGCATACAAGCATAACATAATACGGTAAAGCATAGCAGAGAAATGTTCAGGATGTCTTCATTCTTCAGTTTGCAGTACCTAGTCTATTAGGGGAAGGATGATACTTGAAAGGAAATGGTACTAAATGGATGTATGCAATCATCATTATTAAATATACCGTGTGCTGGTGATTTTCTTATCACTGTGAGGACATATTTGATATAAACAAGTTTAGAGAGAAGAGATGTATTGGTCTCACTGTGCCTTAATTTTCAGTCTATAATAGTGATGAATGCGTAGTGAAATGAAGTAAGTCGGCCAGGAAGTAGGTAAATTATAATTCTGGCACTCCACTGGATTAATCCTTTCTTCTTTTCTATTCCATCTGGGCCTCATACCAATAGAATGATGTCAGCACATTCATGATAGCTTTTTCTCAGTAAAGCATCAATGAAAATGTCCTTAGACATACTATCAATAGTCTCCTATGTGACTCTAAACCCAATCTTATTGATAATTAAGATTAATAAACAAAAAACCTTTTGCTCCCATGGTGTAATTGAAAGACATTTTATAAAGATACAAAAGAGTCAATGGACGTATGAACAGGGGTAATGAGAACAAATATGTAGCATAATGCTGGTAAGTCCATCCTTCCCTGCTCAGCCATTATTTTTATCTTTATTATTATATTTTATTATTAATTTTGTGTTCCTAACACTCAGCACTAGCAACATTGCAAACTAAGACAGTTTCCTGGCTTATAAAACAGGGTACAATTTTTGAATGGTCTCCATCACTTTGATTTAGATGAGTGTGACTCTAGAGTAGTCTAAACAAGGCTTTAATTCGAAAACATATGAGTGTGTGTCCATGTATGTTCCTATGCATGTAGACAAATGTGGATCTGGGATACATGTGAATGTGTATCTACATTCATATGATGACCTGAGGTTAACAGTGGGAGTTCTCGTCAATCATTTTATGTCACTCCATGGGAAAGAGGAGTCTCTCACTTGAACCAAGAGATGGAGACTCTGACTGTTTTTGATAGCTATCTTGCTGTGAGAACTTTCTGTCTTTGCCTTCCAAGATATGACATTACAAGTGCTTGCCACACGCACTGGACACTTCTGTAAATTCTGGTATTTGAAGTCCAGTCTTCTGGCTTCTGTGATAAATAATTAAGCCTTCTATTCAGCCCCAATATTACATCTTTTATTTCAAGGGGGAAATATAATTTAATTATACTAAATTTACTCAATCTGCATCAGGGATCAGTATAAAAATGTCTGTCACTCCTATTATTTTTAAGAATAGTTAATGCTAAGCAGTAAAGATTTATTTTCATAATTTAGAAACATTTTGAGTCCCTTAAAAAATCCAAATATTTTCATTGAAAAAATTTCTATTTTCACCATTTATAAAAACAACAGAAGCATCCAAATAAATTGTATTAGAAATATATGGCACATGAAAATGTGAATTATGCAATCCAGAAATAGAACTGTATTTCCCATACAATGAAAAAGGATATGTTACAAAATCCCTTGTGAGAAAGTAAAGGAAAAATGGATTAGTGAGAAGTCCAATGGAAATAGTGTTTATACAAATGCAGAAAATGAAGGAATAAATTAAATCCATAAACCATAACAAGGAAACATGCTAATATTGGGTTTTAATACTGTTACATGGGAAAGGTACATGTTAAAATGGAAATTATTGCAATTACCCATACTGGTGATTTCTAGGCTTACTAAGAAGAAAGTAATTAGTCAATTTCTCTTCTACTGCAATAGATCATATATATATATATATATATATATATATATATATATACACACACACATGTATCAGAAGAGGAATCAAATACCAAAAAATCCCCTGAAAACAAAAAAACAGCGCACAGACCTTAGGATGTATAGCAAAACTAGCAGAACAGAATAGTGAAAGGAGAATAACACTGAAAATTCGGAAATTTTCTTTAGGAGCCTCTTCTCTACAAAAATTTATTAAGGCCATACCACTATTCCTTGTAGTTTCTCTTGCTTCCTTGTCATTTCATTTAGCAGGGTGTTTAGCACTGTATTTGCTAATACATCATGACTGATGTTTTAGCCTCCAGCATTCAGCATTCAATTATAAATACAATATATGCCTTATACACTCATTTATATGGTTATATAATGCAATGACTACACTAATCGTCAACTTGACAGAACCTGCAATTACCTAGGAGACATGATTGTGGCTAAGTGTTATGTTGTGTTAATTGAGATAGGAAGGTCTGCAACATTCCTATTGCTGGGTTCTCAGTCTGAATAAAAAGAGAAAATGCAGCTTTTGTCTTGTATTTTGTCACATAACAAGAAAATAACTAACACAGAAAACTGTTGCTCAGGAGTGGCACAATGGTTGTGATAAATCTGAACACAGGGTTCTTTTTATTGAAAATTTATTCTTTTCTTATACAACATATTCTGATTATTATTTCCTTTCCTTCTACTTCTCCCACATCTACTCAACCTCCCTTCTCCAGATTCACTGCCTTTCTGTCTCTCATTAGAAAAGAACAGTCTTCTAAGAGAAAACAAAATATAAGATGAACCAAAAAAAAAACCACTTATGGTAAAGTACATGGCAAGGCAAAAAGAGGAAGAGTATCCAGGACAGACAGTAAAACCAGAAACCCATTTATTCTTATAGTCAGGAGTGCCATAAAAATACCAATACCTATAATAACACACAGAGGACCTGGTGTAGACCCACGCAGAACCTATGATGGTTGCACAGTGTCTCTGAGCTCACATGCACCTGCTTATTGACTCAGAGGTCATGCTCTCCTGATGTCCTCCATCCCTCCGACTCTTACCATCCTTCCACCTCCTCTTCCGTAAGACTCACTCAGCTCTGAGGGCAATAGTTTGACAAAGACCTCCAATTTATGTTCTCTCTGTCTACACAATGTCTTGATGTAGATCTCTGTGTCTGTTCTCATATGCTACCAGAAGAGACCTTTCTGATGATGACTGCATAAATATTGCTTTATGAGTATAGGACAATATCATTAAAAATCGTTTTGTTGGTTTTTCTCCAGTCATGTTTGATTTTACCCTACATCTCTGGCTATCTGGTTCTTGGTTACCCAAGCAGTGTCAAGTTTGGGTGTGTCTTTAGTTAAACCAGATATTTGTTGGCTACACCCACAAGTTTTGTGCCAGCATTACCCTAACATATTTTTTTCAAAAGGGACTTATTGTGGGTCAAATGTTTTATGCCTGGAGTTGGTGCCTATGTTTCTCTTTTGGTATCCTTCAGGGTGCCTTCCCAAACTAAGGACTATAACATAGATATAAGGCTCCATGTAGGCACCAGCTTGACTTCTCCATGTTCTATAAGTTGTGTGGATGTTCTTCTCAGCAATGAGTCCCACTGTCAGTTTTAGAGAGGAACCCTTCATCTTACCACAGCCTGGGTTGCTTGGGTATTTCCATGGAAGCCCCTTGTCAACAACTCAATTGAATGCAACCCAGTTTCCCCATGGAAAGCTTTGTCTCACTACAAGAGAAAGGTTGTTGAGGCTCTATTTTCCCTATTACCAAGAGTTCTGATTAGTATCATCTTCACAGATTCCAGGACATTTCAATTGCACTAGGTTTTACACCATCCCACAAGTGTACCCTAATTCTAGCCATATCTCCCCATAGTCTCTCCCTCTGTCCTACTTCTCCCCACATGATTTCTCCTGTTTAAGACCATACCATCTCCTAGTGCACCCAGAAAAATCTATTCTTTTTTTTTTCACTTCCCAGGGAGATCCATGAGTCCCCTTTAGAATCATCTTTACCTAACCTCTCTTGGTCAATGAATTAAGCTTGGTTATCATTTCTTAAGAGCTAATATCCACTTATAAGTGAATACATAGCATATTTGTCTTTCTGGGTCTGGGTTATCTAATTCAGGATGATTTTTTTCTAATTCCATCTATTTGCCTGTGAATTTCATGATGTTATTTTTTTAAATATCTGAGTACTACTTCATTGGGTAAATGAACCACATTTTCTTTGTCCATTCTTCTGTTGACAGACATCTTGGTTGTTTCTGATTTCTGGCTGCTTTGAATAAAGCTACAGTAAATATGGTTGAGCAAATGTTCTTGTTGTAGGATGGAGCATCCTTTGGGAATATGCCCAAGAGTAAGATAGCTTGTTCTTGAGGTAGATTGAGTCCCAATTTTCTGAGGAATTGCTGTATTGGTTCCCATATTGGTTATACAAGTTTTACCTCAACCAGCAACACAGGAGTGTTCTCATTGCTTTCTATTCTCATCATCATGTGCTGTTAATTGTGTTATTGAGCCTAGATATTTGACAGGTGGAAGACAGAATCTCAGAGTGATTTTATTAGTATTTCCTTGATGGTTAAGGATGTTGAACATTTCTTTCATTTTTTAAATTAATTAATTTATTTATTCAATTTACATCCCAAACATAGCCCCTCCCTCGTCTCCTTCCAGACCCACCCTCCATCCCTCCTCTCTCATTTCTCTTCCTCTATTCCTCAGAAAAGGGGAGCATCCCAATACACCCACCTCAGTAATCAAGTCATGTAAGGACTTAGCATGTCCTCGTCCACTGTGGCCTGGTGAGGCTTTGGGTGTTTTTCATCCATTTGAGATTCCTCTATTGGGGATCATCTGTTTAGATCTCTATCCCATTTTTAGATTAGATTATTTGGGATTTTTAATATCTAATTTCTTGATAAACATAGGATTCTTAGACCTCTGAACTGTGAAAGACATGTAGAAGAGTTTGGAACTTCGAACTAGACAAACCTTAGAATTATGCAAATGGAGCTAAGAAATGTAGACAATGGAAACTCTGCTTGTACCATATCACCAGGATATTAGGAAAGATATCACAAAAAAGAGCAATTTGTGAAAATGCACATGTATTTGAAAAGAGTGCCTAGGGTCAAGAGTAATGGCTTAGTGTTTGAGAGCCCTTTCTGTTCTTCCAAACGACCTGAGCTTTGTTCTCAGCATCCACATTGGATAGCTCACAACTTATGTATTATAGCTCCAGAAGATCCAACGTCCTCTCTGACCTCAGTTTGTACCTGCACTTATGTGTACATACCATTAGACAGATGCACAGAATTAAATGTACCAAATAACAATTTTTAAAGATAGAGAAGAAGAGCTCATGAGAATGTAACTGCCTCCCAGGGTGAAAAAAACCACCTAGGGAAGCATTTTACCAGCATAAGCACAAAGGCTGATGCTATTGTTGTTCAAGCTGGCCAATCTATGTCTCAATTAGCAGCAGAATTTATGAGAATCATCCAAGGGACACTGATTTTGCAGGTATAAAATACAACATTGAGCATGTTATGGAGGCTTTCATTAGGGTTCTGAGAGCCACTGTTCCTGGGCAATGTGTACCAGGATCAGAGAGCCTCCTAAGAGGCATTGGGAAGCCATTGTGTGAAGCTCTGAATGTGAAACCTATGTTGCAATTGAGACACAAGGAGTTAGAGATGCCAGAACAATGAGATAAGCACTAGAGAAAAATTCTGTAGAAATGGAGTAGATCCTGCTTAATAGACAGGATATTGTACTGTAGGCAATAGAACTGGCGAGATAAGGCCACTTAACACTTTAAATTCTGATTGATTCTATCATTACAAGCCCCAGCTGTAGAAATTGAATATCAGAATGTGATGTTTTCCTTGCTGGACTTTTGTGTTGCTTTGTTCTGATATTTCTTCACTGTTGGAAATGGGAATATTTAGGCTGTGCTATGGTATTTTTTATTAATCACAAAATACCCATTTCTAGATGCTTGTCCTTGATAGAATGAAAGTTCTACTGAATCTATAATTAGAGCCTGTAAATTGTCTTGTGCTTAAGAAGTTTCAGGTGCCCCCAAGCTACCCAGGAACAACATCCATGTCTCTCTTCCTGTTCTAGAAATTCTTCAACAAAGTAGGTGAGACAAGATACTCTTGTGGCTATTTTTGTTGTTTTTATTTTTATTTTTTAATGTAGAGGCAAAGACCAAAGACTTTTCTGTGTCTCTTTTAGAAATTTAGAAATCTTGGAATATATTTTCTGATTACACCTTTCTACCCCTTTTCCAGATAATTAATTATAGTTTGATTTAACAATAGAAATTAAGGAAATTTGAAACTTAAATGTAATAACTACCTGTCATGATTAGCTAACTATGACAGTGATCCCATAGAGCAAAAATACTTCTGATGTCTTCCTTAATGCTTTCAAGATAATTAAAATTAGCCTCTTCAGCATCGGCTTTGCCATATCTTTCTCATGTCAGGGCGTTGCATTGGGCTCTTTGAAATTCTGAAGCAGCCTTATGTCTCCAAGTTCAAGGTAAGATGCTGTGCTATGAATTCTGGAGCACTGTTAGTAATCAATCCATTGTTCACATGCAATCACAAGAAAAAGTATTGGGGCTAATTAAAAACAGTGGTCAGTCTGTCAAAAGCTATCTTTAAAAGAAAAAAGTACATGCTTTGTACACAATGGCATATGTGAAAATCTGCTTTTCAGATAGAAATTCCTTGTGTACACAGTTATGTGCAAAGGCAGAATCTGTTTATCCTGTTAACTCTAGAATGGAATGCTTCACTGGTCATCTCTCTGAGGTATAGAAGTACTAATTATGATAATCATATTTCAACTCCCTAGGCTGGAGTCAGGAAGTGTGATCTGGGCTTTTTTACTTGAATCAAGTTCTGGAACTTTGGGCTTGGAAAGGAGCCGGCGTAGGGATTACAGCTCCTTTAGAGCATGGCACTGAGAAGAGGCCTAAACTGGTCATTCAGATTAGAAGCAACATCTTAAGCAAGGTAAAGAAATAAAATCATTGAGCTGAAGAGTTACAGGAGGGCTTACAAAAACTGACCAAGAGAGCAAGGGGTATGTTTGAAAGTTATAGAAAGATCAGGGTTTTGGATTATAGCCACAGATTGAGTGGGGGAATTTTCACCAGGATTGTTCTTTCACACTGTTTTTTACCTTCAGCAAAACACATAGCCAATTTATAATCTTTTGGAAAGTTAATTGGTCTAATATGTGAGAAACAACTTTGAAGATTCTCACTGAATTTCTGAGTATAAAGTGATCTTGATACAAAAAAAGTTACAGAACAGAGCTTTAGGCCCATCCCTTTCCATGATTCCTGGTGGAGCTCTCATCTGGCTCTGTGATTAGTGTGAAGACATCATGGAAACTCCTTTAGAAAGCTGGAGGAACATGGCTGAGTCCATTTTTCTTCCTGTTCCCTATCTACTTATGTGGGAATACAATTTTGGCATCTGCTGTGTTGTTAGTCCTGAGACACTAGTAATGTCCCCCTGAAATTTTCCCCATTGTCTTGTCACTGGGTCTACTTTACCTCTCTTTGTATTTTGTTCATCAGAATTGAGCTAATTTACCCAGTCAGGTTAATGATTACATAATGCAGAGGATTCTGAAAGACAAACCTACTAAATATTTTCAGCAGCCTGCATCTTTATTACAGTCTTAACCAGTGTGAAATAATATATCACTAGTCCCCTCACTTTAGAATACATAAAAATGATAATTTGTGTAATGGATACAGTTCTTTGGCACCAACAGTTACCACCTGCATATTTCTGAGGCTTCAGATCACTTCTTCTAAGTGGAGATTGTGAGAACACTCGTTTTTAATATAATCACTTATTTACCATTGAATCTCATCCTCTATTGCAAAGTTCTTATCAGGTAGTACCAAATTTCAACATGCCTGACAGATGAAAGATGAAAGAGTACCACTTCCAAGGCATGCGATGTCAAACAAGAAGATTAGGTCCCTAGGATCACCCATGCCTGGGGGCCCTCAGGATCAGCCAGATTATATCTGTCCAGCCTTTCTCCTGCCTGTTGATGGAAACACAGATGGCAGAGATGAGCTGCACAGTGCCCAACTCCCACCAGCTCTATAAGATTCGCTGTGGAGGAGGACTGCCAGCCCTAGGAACATCCAGGCCTGCAGGTCCCCAGTAAAAGCCAGGCTTGACCCAACTCATCCCTTCTCCTTGCTGTTGGGCCCACCAAGGCCACAGTCAGCAGAGGAACAGCCAGGCCTGTAGGTTCCCAGGAATGCCCAGCTACCATAAGTGAAGATCTTGCTATTCTTTGAGCTACAGTATCAGGCCCAAGGCTCTGCTTGCCTCCACATGAAGTCCTATAAGCACCAGGAACTCCCAGCCAAGACCAGGGACAAATAAATGGCTAAAGGCCAGCATAAAAATACAATCAACAAGATCAAACCCAATATGGCATCACCAGAAACTCAGCTTTCTTAGTACAGCAAGCACTGGAAACCATGATACAACCTATTTAAAAGAAGATGACCTTAAATCCAACCTTATAAGGATTATAGAGACCTTAAAAGAGGATATCACTATATATTTCCCTTGAGTACATACAGGAAAATTCAACCAAATGGGTAAAAGAAATGAATAAATCCCTTAAAAAATACAGAAATACAAACAAAGAGGTAAAGGAAACAAATTCCTCAACTAAATATACGAAAATACAATTAAACAAGAGAACGAAAAGATTAACAGTGTCCAAGACTCGAAAATGGAAATAGAAGCAATAAAGAAAACACAAATTGAGGGAATCCTGGAGATGGAAAACCTAGGGAAGAGAACAGGAACAACAGACACAAACATCATTAATAGAATACAAGTGATGAAAGACAGAATTTCAGGTATAGAAGGTACAATTGAAGAAATAGATACAGTAATCTAATAAAATTTTGAATCTATAAAGCTTCTGACACAAAACATCCAAGAAATCTGGGACACTACAAAAAAAACCAAACTTAAAAAGAATAAGAGTAAAAGAAGTAGAGGACTACCAACTCCAAGGTCCAGAAAATATTTTCAACAAAATCATAGAAGTTCCCCAATCTACATAAAGAGATACCTATAAACATAGAGGAAGCTTACAGAACACCAACTAGATTGGACCAAAAAAATAAAAAAATAAAATAAAATCATCCTGCCACATAATCAAAACACTGAATGTACAGAACAAAGAAAGAATTTTAAAACTGCAAGGGAAAATGGCCAAGTCACATATAAAGGCAGACCTATAGGGACTACATGGACTACTCAACAGAGGTTGTAAAAGCAAGAAGGGTCTGGAAATATAGCTTACAGATATTGAGAGACCACAGATGTCAGGCCAGGCTACTAAACCCAGAAAAACTTTAGATCACCATAAAAGAAGAAAACAAGATATTCCTTGTCAGAAATAAATTTAAACTATATCTGTACACAAATCTAGCCCTACAGAAGATACTAGAAGAAAAATTCCAACCCCAGGAGGCTAACTACACACATGAAAATGCAGGAAATAAATAACCCCACATCAGAAAAATCAAAAGAAGGGAAGAACGTATACACAACACACATACACTTTACCACCATTAACATCAAAATAACATAAATTGGCAATCATGGGCCATTAATGTCTCTCAATATCAATGATCTCAGTTCCCCAATAAAAAGACACAGGATAAGAGAATGGATGTGATAGCAGAATCCATCATTCTGCTGCATATAAGAAACACACTTCAGCATCAGAGTAAAGGACTAGGAATAGACTTTCTTTCTTTTAATATTTTTATTTTTTACTTATACATATATATTATTATACATATATAAAATAAACTACACACAGCAAGAAGAACAAAGAAACATCAGGAATTATATTGTTACATTAATAGTGTTTTGGCTATTTGTATTTAGCAACCTTGAAGAAAACATCTTTCCTATCTTGGTGACTCTAAAATTGTTTCTTTCTTTTCTTTTTTGTTGATACATGGTTTCTCTACACAGCCCTTGTTATCCTAAACTAGGCTGGCCTCAAACTCAGTGATCCACCTGCCTCTGCTTCTCTGAGTGGTTGGATTAAAAGTGTGTACCACCATGCTGAGCTGGAAAAAGTTTACCAAAGCAAATAAACCCAAGAATCAAGATGAAATAGACTTTCTAGTATCTAATAAAATAGACTTTCCTCCAAAATTAGTCAAAGGAGATGACTTATTAAAGCAAAATCAAAATGACATCTCAATTTTGAACATTTATTTCACAAATGCAAGTTACCATCATTCTTAAAGCAAAACAAAAACACTACTAAAGTTTAAATCATACATTAAACCCCACACTTTAATAGTGGGAGATTTCAACATCCCACTCTCACCAGTGGACATCATGGAGACAGAAACTAAGGAGAAATAATGAAATTAACATACATCATTAATCAAATGGACCTAACATATCTACAGACCATTTCATCCAAACACAAAAGAATATACATTCTTCTCAGCACCTCATGGAACCTTCTCCAAAACTCACCATATACTTAGTCACAAATCAAGTCTCAACAAATACAAGAAGATCAAAATAACACCTTGTATCTTATCAGACCTCCATGGTTTAAAGATGAGTTTCAACGAATACAGAAAAGGGAGAAGACCTGCAAACTCATGGAAACAAAACAAGCCTCTACACAGTTACCACTGGGTCACTGAAGAAATAAAGAAAGTAGAGACTTTCTGGAATTCAATGAAGATAAAGGTACAACATACTCAAAATTATGGGATACAGTGAAAATAGTGTTAAGGGGAAAGTTCGAAGCACTAAGCAGCTTTACAAAGAAATTACAAAGAGTTCTCATACTAGCAATTTAAAAGTACACATAAAAGCTCTAGATAAAAAAGACACAAACACTCCCAAGAAGAGTAGACAGCAGGAAATAAATCAAATGCAGAGCTGAAATGAATAACTTAGAAACAAAGAGAACAATACAAAAATCAATGAAACGAAGAACTGTTTCTTTGAGAAAATTAACATGATGAGCAAACCCCTGGCTAAATTAAAAAAAAAAAAAAAAAAAAAAAAAAAAAAAAAAAAAAAAAAAAAAAGCAGAGAGACAGTATCTAAATCAGCAAAATCAGAAATAAAAAGGGGGAAATAACAACAGGTATTGAGGAAATCCAAAGAATCAATAGGTCTCATTTCAAATGCCTCTATTCCACAAAATTGGAAAATCTAAAGGAAAAAGATGATTTTCTTCACAATTTTCACTTATTAAAGATAACCAAGATCAGGTAAATAATTTAAACAGGCCTATTACCAATAAGGAAACAGAAGTAGTCATCAAAACTCTACCAATACCTCCCCCACAAAAAAAAAAAAAAAAAAAAAGGCCCAGGCTCAGATAATTTTTGCACAGAATTCTACCAGTCTTTCAAAGAAGAGCCAATTCCTTCTCAAACTATTCCATAAAATAGAAGAACAGAAGAACATTTTCAAACTCATTCTATGTAGCCACAAGTACCCTGTTACCTAATACTTCACAAACACTCTACAAAGAGACAGAATTTCAGAACAATTTCTCTCATGAACATCGTTGCAAAAATACTCAATAAAATACTTACAAACTGAATCCAAAAACACATTAAAAAACATTATCCACTGTAATAAAGTAGGATTCATTTCAGTGATGCAGGGACAGTTAAACATATGAAAATCCATCAATGTAATCCACCATATAAACAAACTGAAAGAAAAAAAAATCACATGATCATCTCAATAGACATAGAAAAATTGTTTGACAAAATCCAACACCCCTTCATGATAAAAGTCTTTGTAACATCAGGGATACTAGGCCCATACTGGAATGTAATAAAGGCCTTATATAGCAAGGTAATAGCCAGCATCAAATTAAATGGGGAGAAACTTAAAACAATTCCACAAAAATCTTGGACAAGACAAAGCTGTCCACTCTCTCTATATCTCTTCAATATAGTATTAGAAATTCTTGCTAGAGCAGTAAAACAGCTAAAGGAGATCAAAGGGATAGATATTGGAAAGGAAGAAGTTAAAGTATGACTATTTGCAGATGATATGATAGTATACATAAGTGAAATTGAATTCCACTATTTTCTCAACTATACTCATAGCAGCTTTATTTGTAATAGTCAGAAACCAGAGAAAAACCTAGATGTCCCTCAGCCAAATAATTGATTTTTAAAAACTGTGGTACATTTATACAATGGGCCACCCAGCTTTGAAAAACAAGGACATCATGAAATTTACAGACCAGTGGATTGAACTCATATTGAGTGAGGTATCCCAGACCCTGAAGGCCACACATGGTATGTGCTCACTCATAAGTGGATATTAATTATGTAATAAAGGATAACCATGGTACAACTCACAGACCCAAAGAAACTAAGTAACAAGAAGGGCTCAAGAGTGGATGCTTTAATTCCAATTCTAAGAGGAAATAATATAGATTTCATTGACTTTGGAAGCAGAGGGAATAATGGTACTGGTTGAGAGAGGGTCTGGAGAAAGGAATAGGGTTGGTGGAGGGCTGGGACAGAGAAGGGTAATTGGTGTTGGTGCATTTCTGGGACAAGCTTGACACCTGGGATGGGAGAAGCTCTTGGGAAGATATGATGGTGACCCTAACTATCTCCTAGCAGCAGGAGATACTGAAACTGAAGTACCTACATCTTACATCCAGGCAGGACTTCCAGTGGAGGGAGAGGTATACCAACCCACCCACAACACCCTTGACCCAAAATTTGTCCTTCCTACAAGATGTGCAGTGAAAAAAGATGGAACAGACATTGAGGGAATGGCTGTCCAATGACATGCTCAACTTGAGACCCACCCAATAGGAAGACAACCCTTGACCTATTAAGGATACTCTGTTCTCCTTTAGACAGGAACCTAGTATAACTGACATCAAAGAGGCTTTATCCAGTAGATAATGGAAACTGATCCAGAGACCCACAGCCAATCATTCAGGAGAACTGAGGGAGTCTTGGGGAAGAGTTATAGAAAGGACTGGGGGACGTTGAAGGGTCAAGGTCACCACAAGAAGACCTACATAGCCAACTAACCTGGACCCATGGGGACTCATAGAGACAGAACCACTAACCAAAGAATATGCATGGATTGGTCCTAGGCTCACTATACATATAAAGCTAATGTGCTGCTTGGTCCTCAAGTGGGATGAGTCTCATAATAATTGGCATAGGTACTCTCTCTTACCTGGCTTCTGCTGATTTTCTCTGGATCTCTTTTCTCTAGCAGAGCTGCCTTATCTTGCCTCGTTTAAAAAAATGAGGCACTTAGTCATGTTGTGACTTGGTGTCCCAGGGTGTGTTGGTACCTGGGGAGATGGTGAAGGGACTGTGGGTAAAGTGGGTAGGAGGGTGAGAATAGAAGAGGAAGGAGAGAGCTTATGAATGGGATGTAAACATGAACAAATAAACTAGTTAATGAAAAAATGTACCTTGTTCATTCTTCTTCAAACTTTTAAGCACTCTTCTCTCATTCTCTTCATCTGCCAAATGAAGGTCAGGTTTAGGAGTTATTTGAGGAATTTTAGAATTATCTGCCCAATCACCAACATTCCATTATCACTTTCAATTGCAAATTTGTACATCACTGGCATCAGATAATGAGATTCTGGGACTTGGTGGATCTGTACTAGAGGGAACTAATCATTTTCATTTCTGTGGGTGCCAGATAAAAAATACCTTGTGTCCTGTGCTTAAAGAGGTTGGTCTTCAATCTTTATCTCCCCAGTTTTATCTCAACCAATCCAAGCAATATATCTCTCTCAAACAGGATTGTTAGGTTTACCAAAAGGAACAAAAGTAACAGCAGCAAAAGTTATAATACTAATACGAATGTACTTTCAGATAAACAATACTTAACTTTTCTTAGAATAACTTTATCCCATGCAATGTTGGGATTGTGAGAGCCAAGGCTTTGACTCTAAAAATTATAAACGAATAAACAGAGGATGTCCATAGTGCAATATTTAAACATTCATGTTGTTGTGATAGAACTTATCACCTGATTTACGTTGAAATTCTGCAGGGTAGTTATACCTACTAATTTTTGTTCAACACTGAAAACACAAGTGCTTGTATCACGCCTCCTCTGCTCCATCTTCATTCACTTGGTCATATCCTCTAGTTCTTTTATTTAATTTACCCTTACATTCTTGTAAATATCAGTGTTCCCTTTAAACCTAATGTACCTCTATGAAGTTCACTTTTTAAATCTTTTCCACTTTCTGGAAACAAGTAGACTTTTAATCAGAAAACTAGATGACAGTTTTTGCTGAAAGAACCTGATTGATTTTCACATTGTTTTTTTAAATATCATTTTTCATTAATTCATTCATATTACATCTCAATTGTTATCCCATCCCTTGTATCCTCCCATTTCTCCCTCCCTCCCACTTACACCCTACTCCCCTCTCCCCTATGACTGTGACTGGGGGGGACCTCCTCCCCCTGTGTATGCTCATAAGGTATCAAGTCTCTTCTTGGTAGCCTGCTATCCTTCCTCTGAGGGTCACCAAGTCACCCCATCAAGAGGATGTGGTCAAATATGGTGCATCGAGTTTGTATGAAAATCAGTCCCCACTCTCCACTCTCCACTCTCCACGCAAATGTGGAGACTGTCCTGTCCATTGGTTATATCTGGTTCAGGGTCCAAAGTTTACTACATGTATTGTCCTTGGCTGGTGCCATAGTTTGAGCAGAACCCCTGGGCCCAGATCCGCCCATCATAATGTTCTCCTTGTAGGTTTTTAGGACCCTCTGGATCCTTCTATTTCCCCATTCTCCCATGCTTCTCTCACTGAGAGCCCCAATAGGATGACCTCCTCTCTATCCCACTTTCATGATAAGTGAAGACTTTCATGGGATGTGCCCATTGTGCTAGTATCCAGATTGAGTATACACCATTTGGGTCTTTCTGCTTCTGGGTTAACTTATTCATTATGATTATTCTAGTTCAATCCATTTGTTTACAAATTTCGGGAATTCCTTGTTTTTAATAGCTGAGTAGTATTCCATGGTGTAAACATGTACCACAATTTCTTTATCCATTCTTCTACTGAGGGCCACTTAGGCTGTTCCCATGTTCTGGTTATTATGCATAAGGCCACTGTGAACAGTCAGTTGTTTACATTGCCTCTACGTCTACTTTGTTACCCTGTAGTTTCTTTTCAGCATGTTATAGCAAGGTCTTGATTGTCCATGAAGAAGGAAAAGAGGGAATGCCAACTAAGTGCCATCCAATCAATCCACAAATGATGAAATAATGCTCTTTGACAAAATTTCAGAACTATCACTGGAGGCTGAGATAAAGACAGCATTCCTCTGACACTCATAGAGAATTCACCTGCAGCTTACATCAAACACGTTTTGTTTCTAGCGATTTTTGTGAATTAAATCCAGTCTTTACAAGGTATACTACATAATCTTGTCTAAATGCAAACTAATTATTTCTCCACACTGCATAAAATCTCTCTAAGGATTCTAAGGTAAATGTCAAATACTCTCCTTTTTTCATTTTTGGTTATTTATTTTGTCTTTAAGCAAGGTTTGATGTAACCCACACTACCTTGGGATTCTTTATATAGCCAAGACTGGCCTTGAGTTCTTAACTGTCCTGTCTTTACAACCTCCTGACATAGTACCATGTCTCTATCTGGAATTCTTTTAAGATTGTTTTGCAAGCCTTGAACTATTGATTTAATGTTTTCCTTTTTGGTTCAAATTTACTCCATGGTTTCCCTGACATTCCTGTTTTCTTTTTTAGGACCCGAGAATATTTAAACTTGAATTTTATGCCTGTTTTTTTTTTTATTATAACAGAATACTTGGGAATGGGTAATTTGTAATAAGAAAATCTTGTTTCTTACGATGCTGGAGGCTGGATTTAACATCAGGTGTTCTGTATCTGGTAAGATTTCTTTTTGGGGGAAAATCACACAAGAAATAGGAGAATATTCCTTTAGCTTTATATAATTAGCACTAACTTATTTACGTGTCTGTGTGTGCATGTGTGTGTGTGTGTGTGTGTGTGTGTGTGTGTGTGTGTAGTCACTTGGATGTATGTGGGGGTTGAGAACTCATGTTCTAACATCTCTCATTGTTGTCACCTCTTGACATTGTTGCCTTGAGAGTTAACTTTCCCACATGTGCTTTTAGTGGAACATATTTCAACTGCAGCAGCCAAAGCTTCAGATTCACTAATCTCTCTTAGTCACCTGCATAAAGTTGATATGATGATGACAGTTTGTTTCCCTCTTATTAATCTTTTGTTACTGGAAGTTGTCCTATCTAATAACTGAGAAAGATATAGAGAAAATTACGATTGCTTTGCTATTAATATTACTATTAATTACATAGTCACTGCATTAATGACTAAAGCAAAATGAATAAGATAGTGCATCAAATATGTGACTTTCAGATAAACAATGTACATCCTTTCTTAGTATAACTTTGTCTCATGCAGTATTATTGGGGTTATAAGAGTTTCAGCTCTGATTTTTAAAAAATATAAAAGAATCAACTTACTTAACCATGGATAACATACTTAAAAATCACTAGAACTCTCTTACACCCATCAGAATGGCTAAGATCAAAAACTCAAGCGACACCACATGCTGGAGAGGATGTGGGGAGAGAGGAACACTCCTTCATTGCTGGTGGGAATGCAAACTAGTACAACCACTTTGGAAATCTATCTGGTGCTATCTCAGAAAACTGGGAATAGGGCTTCCTCAAGACCCAGCTATTCCACTCCTTGGAATATACCCAGAAGATGCACCAGCATACAACAAGAAAATTTGCTCAACTATGTTCATAGCAGCCTTATTCATAATAGCCAGATCATGGAAACAGCCTAAATGTCCCTCAGTAGAAGAATGGATAAAGAAACTGTGGTACATATACACTATGGAATACTACTCAGCTATTAAAAACAAGGAATTCCCAAAATTTGTGGATAAATGGATTGAGCTAGAGATGATCACAATGAGTGAGTTAACCCAGAAGCAGAAAGACTCAAATGGTATATACTCACTTATATCTACATACTAGCACAGTGGGCATGCCCCATGAAAACTTTCCCTTACCAGGAAACTGGGACAGAGGGGAGGACATCCTATTGGGACTCTAGATGAGAGAACAATGGGAGAATAGCAATGTAGAAGGATCCAGTGGGTCCTAGAAACCTACAAGTAGAACATTATAATAGGCAGATTTGGGTCAAGGGGTCCCGTTCAAACTAAGGCACTAGCCAAGGACAATACAGGCGGTAAAATTTAAACCCCTACCCTGATCTAGCCCATGGACAGGACAGTCTCCACACTTGACTGGAGAGAGGGATTTGACTTTCTCATGTACTCTGGTGCCTCACATTTGACTATGTCCCCTTGCAGGGGAGACCTAGTGGCACTCAGAGGAAGGACAGCAGGTCACCGAGAAGAGACTTGATACCCTATGAGCATATACAGGGAGAGGTAATCCCTCTGAGGAACAGTCATAGGGGAGGGGAATAAGGGGAAAATGGGAGGGAGGGGAGAATGGGAGGATACAAAGGATGGGATAACCATAGAGATGTAACAAGAATAAATTAATTTAAAAAATTAAATTAAATTAAATTAAAAAAAGAAAAAACAATCACTAGAACTCCTATAGTTATGTCTATGAGTAAAAATACTCTGTATTTCTTTCTTATATTTACTATAATTAATTTAGCATCTTTATAATGTATTTAAGAGTTGATATCACAATATGTGTTCTGTAAAATGGTAGAACAAATATAGTACCACAATATGCATAAAGATATTAGGGAAGAATTTTTAAAAGATGTTACTTGATAGGTCCTATACAGACAGCAATAATATAACAGGTAGATTTAGATGTAAAATAAACAAAAAAAATATACACATTGCCTAGACAAAATAATGCACATAACTGGACCAATATGCAGTTTGAATGAGCAATGTCTCTTATAATACCTGGATTTTGAAGAATAACTCCAGTTTGTGGCACTGATTGCAGGAAGTTTAGGAGATGGAACTTGTTGGAGGAAGGATGCCACTGGAGGCAACCTTTGAGACTTTAAAGACTCTCGGCAGCTCCTGTTTGTTCTCTCTGCTTTGTGCCTGCAATTCAAGATGTAAGATATCAGCTTCCTGCTCCTGCTGCCATGCTTAATGCCTGATCCCATGCTGCCCCAATTTCTATGGACCCTACCTCTCTGAAAGTCTAAGTCAAAACAAACTCTTTCTTCTAAAGCTGCCTTGGCCACAGGGTTTTGTTATGGAACAGAAAAGTAACTGTTAAGTGTCAGACTCAGACAAATGGCTGAGGAGTTTATTTAACATCTCAAAATGGACCTGTTCTCCAAGCTTCTCCCATCAGTCCTTACCTGTTACAGAGTATGACTTAGCCATCTTGACTGATACACCTGGTTTCTTTTTTCTCTTTCTCACCCTTTTCTCCTCCCTTTCCCTTCTCCTCACATGGATCAGTGTCATAACCACTTTGTACTCTTCTAGATGTGTCTGCCTCCACCTATACTCTCCATTTTACCTCCAATAAACCTTCTCCTCCACCATACTTAGGGGCAGTAATGTCCTTTCATTTTTTTTCATTCTTCTGGTGTTAAAATCTGGATTTGAAACAACACTTTGAAATGTATGTCTGCCAAAAAAATATTGCAATTGACACAACGCACCTTGCCCACTTGCATTGGATGCTAATTTTGTTTGAATGCAAAATACATAGATAATGATGGAGGTAGTCAGAAAAGCTACAGTTTTGTTAGTAGTGCAGAATCTGTAATCATAGGCACTGTGTTCCAACACTGTCATCTGACTCATTTAGGATACAGCAACCAAGGGGGGGGGATTGGGGTAAATATATCTATGGAAAACAGGTTATATAAATACACAAGGTTACAGCAGCAACCATCGTCCTATCTGGTGTCATGTGGTCACTTTTTATTGATGATTTTGTTAAGTATGTCTATTAATGGAACTCTACCATACCTGTCTTGAAAAGCCACAGAGCAACATTGTCAGTGTTTCTTTCCTCGACTCTCCTGTGTGCTTTTTTTTTTTTACTGGTATGTTAATTTCCTCCCCTCATGAATCAGTAAAGATGGAAATACTAAATTAGTTGAAAAGTTCACATGGCTTTGAAGTATCAGTATCCTGTACAGTACTAGGACTGAAAACATAAAACAGCTGCTTTCATCATCCTGATAAGAGTAAAATTCAGAAAATCTGAATATAATGGACTCCATACATTGGACAGTCACACTGGTTCACCCAACCCATAATAAGATCTGACGACAACAAGATAGCAGCTGGTCCTGTCTGTCCTGTGGATCTGATTGCAAGACTTGTATGTATTTGGTCCTGTGGTTTGCATCCAGCCTTCTATGATGGCCCCTCCCAACAGTTGAAGAGGAAAGTATTCAGCATATTTATTCTCATACTGAATATAATTCAGGTTGAGTTTTGTCATAAAATTGTATTTTAATTATTTGTACACCTCACCTTAATTTCAAAATCAGTTTCTCCATGTATAAACTATTTACTTACAAAATGCACAAAGAGTGAAAGCTTAAGTGAATAAAATTAGAAAATGAAAAATTAAACTTCAAATGTTTAAACTTAACTAGGTTTATCAACGTTGTCATTTCTAAGTGAAGTCTAGCTATTTTCAGACAAGTTCTACAATAAAAATGTCTATCAAAACATCTATCTTAGAATGTTTTTCAATAAAATTAATCACTTTTAACATTCTGTTTCCAGGTATATTTCTGAATGTACTCAAGAAAGTTTGGTAGTCCTGTCACACAGTTGGTATTTTTCTTCTTTCAAGTGAGTGGATGTGCTGAGTTTGAATAATAAAGTATACTGCTTATGTTCAAAATGACTATTTTTTTCTTTAAAGTGTATTGAGTTCAATATGGCAAATTGTGTTCAAAGAGGCTTTGGGATTTGACAGATTTAAAATGTAAGTGCAATGTACTGGCCCCTTTCTTGTCTCTTTAGCCTACAATGTAACTTCTGAGATGTTCTTATCTCATGCAGATTTTCATAATTTCAATTTTCAGATCTTCTAGAGATGCTCACATTTCTCCTAGAAAATAGATATGTCACCTCCCTGAGGGCAGAAGGGTGAAGTGTGTCCTGTCTAGTCTTTTCTCCAGTGCTCTGCAGCATGCTGTGTGGTGGGCTGCACTGACTGTGCACAGCAAGGCTGCCTGTGATCCACTGTGTCAGAAGAGAAGCTGTGCTGATGCATTGTAAGAACGGCAGGTGCTTCTTGATAGCCCACATGCCTGCACTGAGAGGCACCCTTTTCCCTCCTAGTCAGCCACTGTGGGTGGGGGTGGTGGCTAGAGGGCTCAGAATTCCTCTTGGGGAGTATCAGTGCTTAGAGCCTGGATTGGAATCTAGAGACTATGCACCTCCAGTGTTTGTCTCTTTCCTCCACTGGAGTGGAAACAATGTTTACTTCTCATTGTGTAAGATTTCACAGGCATCTTCTAATACAATAGCTGCAGGATTCCACACTGAAAGGGCAGGACCAAATGCAGACCTTCAAAGAAGTCTGTGAGTTGACGGTGGCAAAGCTCCTTATAAATAGAGGGAGATATCAAATGTGTGTATAGTGAAGATCAAAGGCAATATTAGATAGTGGTGTATTAGGTGGGAGAGATAAGAGAGGAGGGAAAAGGCTCTTCTACTTTGCTGGGGTCTAGTGATGTGACAGGCATGCCATCAGGGCCATTTGACAGGTGCTCCCTGTAGTAAGTCACAGACAATTGATGTTTTTCTTATGCCTGCTGGCAAGAGTCAAATGAAAGTCTTGATTCTGCAAAGTAACTGGATTCTTTTGGAACTGTGAGACAGAGACATGTAATCACCATGCCATTGCCAGATGTGGAAATAGCAGGAAGCATAGCTAAGGGTCCATACAGAAACAGGTCTGTTATCATGTGACTACAGTCACAAGAGGAGAAAACTTCCCAACAGGGACACAGCAAGTTGTTACATGATTAAGCAGTTGAAGCCCAACACCTGGCTGAATCAGAGGCAGGTTCAGCACCCAAAGGCTGAAATGAAAAGACTACAATGGAATAAGACTTAACAAACACACATTCTCTGATTCCAATCTTGAAAGTGACATCATCAGGAGACTTATCAGAAAAGTGATCATAACATACAATATTGTATTCAAAGCATAGGAGAAGGGCACTTCCTCAGTAATAAAAGGGGCATGGACTAGGAAATGCACACTAAATAGCTTTACCTCAAAGCCTAGGCTTTTATTTATAACACCTCAGTGCTTTTGTCCTCATGTAGTGAGGCTGTGTGTGTGTGTGTGTGTGTGTGTTTGTGTGTGTGTGTGTGTGTGTGTGTGTGTGCGCGCGCTTGTACTTAGGGGTCAAAAGTTGAGGTCAATGTCAATGTTTGTCTCAAGCTGCCTTGAGACAGTCTCTTCACTAAATGTAGAGCCCAGAGACTCAGCTAGATGTCTGGGCTGCCAGCCACAAGGATCTTCCTGTCTCTGCCTCTCCAGCATTTGGGGTTTGCTGCAGAGCCTGGCTTTGTATATGGGTTTATGTGAAAACTCTTCCTCAAGTCTTAATATCTCCAAAAGGTATATGCCTGGAATCATGGCTCTGTGAGATGCTGCAGCAGATAAGGAAGAGTCATAGTTACATAAACTAAGACTCAGAAAGACTGCAAACCATAACTTATACTGAATATATCTTGCCTGCTCTCCAAAGGAGGGTACATGAGGATCTAGAACCAATGTCAGCCAGCCTCTGAGAAAAGTGATGAAGTGTATTTAGGGGCAGAATGTGAATCACTAAACAATATTTTCATTTTAAGGCTACAAAGACAGTTCAGAAGGGAAGCACTTACTATGCAAGTGTGAAATTTGGATCCCAGGCGCCTATGTAAATACCATGTAATCTTGGTGGCTTTAATCACAATCTGTGGATGGTAGACAAAGGATTTCTGTAATGAGCTGCCTGGAAGAAAGACAGACTAGGAAAGAAACAGCCAGATTTGGTGCCATGAGGGCATAAATGCAGAATTTGTGTGAATGTGAAGACTGGCAGATCACCCTGGGTTGCATAGTAGTAAGACTGCTGAAGTAGATTTTTAAAAAGATTATTTCTAGCCAAATGGACAATAGGGGTTTGTGTTTCTCCATAAAACAAAAATCAGAGTCACTGAAACAGAATGGTGCAGTGGGGTAGGTAGAGGCCTGTGGGAAGGAGAGTGCACTGGGACAAGTGGTAAACTTGTCTAATAGCTGAGCTGTGTATTTTAAGCTGACTTTAGAGGTGGTTTTGCAAAACCATTGGCTCCTCTTATGAGTTCAACAGGAGGGGACCCAAGACTTAAGAAAATGTATTTTACTTAGTTTTTATCTGCTTGTGCAAGCACAGAATGGAAGATATTACCAGAATACAATAGTGATTTGAACAACTAAGGATGATGGCAAATGAATGAAAGAATGGGGAAAAAGGTGAAGGGAGAGAAAGAGAGAGAGAGAGAGAGAGAGAGAGAGAGAGAGAGAGAGAGAGAGA
>OU015749.1:66498473-66514560 GCA_907169655.1 Acomys percivali | reverse complement strand
CAGATAGATTTCCAAAGTGGCTGTACTAGTTTGCATTCCCACCAGCAATGAAGGAGTGTTCCTCTCTTTCCACATCCTCTCCAGCATGTGGTGTCACTTGAGTTTTTGATCTTAGCCATTCTGATGGGTGTAAGATGGAAACTCAGAGTTGTTTTGATTTGCATTTCCCTGATGACTAAGGAGGTTGAGCATTTCTTTAAGTGTTTCTCAGCCATTTGATATTCTTCTGTTGAGAATTCTCTGTTTAGTTCCAAGCCCCATTTCTCAATTGGGTTATTTGGTTTGGTGGTGTTTAATTTCTTGAGTTCTTTATATATTTTGGATATTAGACCTTTGTTAGATGTAGGGTTGGTGAAGATCTTTTCCTAGTCTGTAGGCTGTCGCTTTGTTCTCTTGACCATGTCTCTAGCCTTACAGAAGCTTCTCAGCCTCATGAGGTCTCATTTATTAATTGTTGACCTTAAGGCCTGGGCTGTTGGTGTTCTGTTCAGGAAGTTTCTCCTGTGCCAATATGTTCCAGGCTCTTCCCCACGTTTTCTTCTAAGTGACTTAGTGTCTCTGTTTTTATGTTGAGGTCTTTAATCCACTTGGATTTGAGTTTTGTGCAAGGTGACAAATATGGGTCCAGTTGCATTTTTTTACACATAGACCTCCTGTTAGACCAGCACCATTTGTTGAAGATGCTCTCCTTTTTCCATTGAATGGATTTGGCTTCTTTGTCAAAAATCAAGTGACCATATGTGTGTGGATTCATATCTGGGTCTTCGATTCAATTCCACTGATCAACCAGCCTGTTGCTGTGCCAGTACCATGCTGTTTTAATTACTATTGCTTTATAGTACAATTTGAGATCAGGTATGGAGATTCCTCCGGAGCACCTTTTAGTGTACAAGATTGTTTTTGCTATTCTGGGTTTTTTGTTTTTCCATATTGATGTTAGGTTTCAATGTCAACTTGCTACAACCTAGGCTTGCCTGGGAAGAGTGTCTCAATTGAGGAATTATTAGATAAGGCCTACAGCCCAGACTTGCAGAAGATTGTTTGGATTGCTAATTTAATTGTTTGATGGTTTAATTGTTTTATGGTTCAGCAGCTAACAACATGTACTGCTCTTATAGAGGTCCCAAGATTGATTCCCAGGCCTTGAACTGGACAGTTCACACACAGAGGAGGACCTATAACCTCCACTTGCATGGAGCTGACATTGGCTTTTCGCCTGTCTCAGCTGATGCATGCATGGGCACATACCACCCAAACGTACACACATAATCAAAAATTAAAACCTTAAGATAGAAAGCTAAGTACAAGCAGGCAAGCAGCATAAGTACATTAATTTCGCTCTGATTTTTTCCCCTGTTTTTTGAGACAAGGTTTCTCTATGCAGCCTTGCCTGTCCTAGACTCACTTTGTAGACCAGTCTGGCCTCAAAATCACAGGCCTGCCTCTGCCTCCCTAAGCACTGGGATTACAAGAGCATACTAACATGCCTGGCTGCCTATTTCTGTTCTTGATTGGGCATATGGAATAATCAGCAGTGTCTAGTTCCTGACGCTGTGTCATTATTGCAATTATGAATTATAATCTTGAAGTATATGCCAAATAAATTATTTTTCTTCATTAAACCACTTTTGGTCAGTGTATTCTATCATACCAGAACAGAAAGTTACAGCTTCATCTTCTGATATATATGCAATGGAACTTCTTTGCAATATTCATCTGTCCTTTGTTTATTATCAGTAGTGGAAAGAACCAAGTTACAGCTCCAACCCCAGACACAAAAGCCTTCAGCAGATCTCTGTTGTTTTTATGACTTAAGTTGGACAGCCAAAAACAAAAGTAGCTTTCATCAGGACACAGAACACAAAAGACTAAAACTTTTGGGATGGAAAGATAATTTTTACCTTTTGGTAAAATGGTGATTTCATTGTAATTTCAAAGAAAAATAAAACAACTCTTTCCTAAAGAAAGTTAATAATCACCATGGAAGGCTACTGATAACACTCATGATTTTAAATGTAAACTGTGTAGAGTTTAATGAGTACCAAATTATCTTCCTAATTCACCACTGGAAAATTTGATGTCCTATGTAATGAAAAATGTACAACATCCTGTGATATCCTTTCCAGATACAGCAAACCTTAAGCATTACAAGGGCTGTAACACTGGCATCAGACTGCAACTCTTCCCCTCACCTCTACCCCATAACTCACAACAATATTGGGATCCTGCAGACCACAGACTCACTGCTAAACTTCATTCCTTTGAGTTCAGCACCTGTAGGAATTGGTAACTGGACATCCAGAAAGAAAGAAGCAACCTTGGGTTCCAGCCCAACAGAACATCTTCTTGTAGCTTTACTTTCTATCTCCATATGTGGTAGAGTCTTTCTAAGTTTTTCCCATTTTCTGTTTAGTTAGAGTTATTTTTTTTATTTTTGAATTATACATGTTCTTTATGTAGTCTAGATATAAAACTTGATCATACATATGATTTGAAAATAGTTCTCCCACTAACTCTGCTATTTGCAGAACAAATGTTATAGATGTGTATAAAGCAGAGTTGATGGATGTTTTCATTTTGTTAAACATTGCAAATAATGAAAGTTTTCTTTTGTTGACAATACTTTTAGTGCCATGTTGAAAAATTTATATCAGGCCCTAAGGCCTCACAGTCTTTTCTGATATACTTTTCTATAAGGTAGATAGTTTCAGTTTTGTATTTTGGCCTATGATTCAGGTTGATTCAATTTTCTTCTCTTTTTGGCTTTTTTTGCCTCCAAGTAGGACTTGAGTTTGCTAGGAAGCAAAAAATGACCTTGAGCTGTTGATTGTCTTACCATTTCCCCTGAAGTACCAACATTATAGGTGTGTCCCCACATTGACGTTGATATTTGCAGAAACTACAATATGTCAATATTTATTTTTGTTTTGCTGACGTTTTTGTTTCTGCATTTTCAAGTTTCCTAGTCCATTTACAAACTTTAATACCTTATTAAAAATCTGTTAAATAAGTTTGACATTATATCTCCACTCCTTATTTTGATCCACTTATTGATATATACGATCTTTTATGATGCTCACAACACTTAGTTTAAGCTGCCTTGTCAGTGAGTGTTGAGCTTCAGCAAGCGAATTCTTCCACTTGGTTCTTAGCATTGTTTTGGCCTAGAATTCATCTGCCTTGTCAGTAAAATACAGAATCAGCTTGTTGCCAGCCACAAATTCTTCCTATAAATTTTACTGAAATTGTATTACATATACAATAAATAGGATATTATCTCAAATTTTTGGCACAACTAACTGAATTCAGGGACAGGGAGTAGATTTGAGGGGTACAGCGAGAGAATGTCACTCGATCGTGCTAGTGGCCCTCATGGGCTATCTAGGGAAAATATATTCAACAGAAAGTTGGGAATGCGATAGTGTTTATTCCAGTGTTCCCTATTGAACTTATAGTAAGTGAAAGATGTTTATATTAAATGCAAATTTTTTGTCTTAGGGATACACTTAGAATAATGCAGGGACTTGCAAGTGCATTATGGTGGAGCACTTCTCCTATCAGTTGTGTGGTAATACTTTACGTATAATGAGTTAAAATAATTGTTTTCCCTCCTTTTGTGCCCAGGTTCACACAGCTCCCTGGGAATGGTCTTCACAACAGTAATATGAATAGATGAGTCCTTGTCCCCAGAGTATTGGAGACCAACAGGGAAGGCCTTTCATCTTCCTGAGTCTAGATTAGTCCATTCTTAGGAATCTTATTCCATCTTTACCTCACTTACTCTGATTGCTTACTTCCTCACGTTGCTGTTACAAAACCTGCTATTCAAATATGACTCCTTCATGGAGTGGAAGGATTTAAGCAAGATTCAGATCAAGTACTATTTTAATTACTCTTTCCTGCTGGACAAAGTCAAACTTTCTCAGTGTTACATGTCAGATGGTGTGTGATCCCCCTTTCTATCACCTTCAACTTAATCTAAATTTAGTGACATCATGGGATCTGGTGGAAATTATTTTTTTCCTCTAACTTTACAGAACTGTAGAAAGTGTGGCCCCTGAGGGTTCTCATGGTCTCTGTGCTTCTCTTACTGGGATATATTTCTAAGCTGTGATTTTTAAAAACTATGTGTTTATATCCAAAAAGGATACAACACTATGTTCCCTACGGGGAGATACAGATTCATATTCTGTAATATATACTTAGGGGCAATGATAATACTAAAAGATAAATACGTTTATTTTATGATGGATGGTTGTATGAATGACTTAATATATCACTGTATTTGTTTTCAGAACACTATATAACCACTATTTATAGAGATATTTACTGCAATGCAGATCTTTTTTTTTTCAGGATGTTGTCAACTCAGCTATCTAGAAGTCATACACATAGAGAAATTGTCAGCTCAGCATTTCAATAGAACAAGGCAACATTTTCAGGACTCTGGTTATTTTGTATGACACAAAAAGAAGAAGAATACATGGGTAGATTATATGGCCAGTCATATAATGGACCTGATTCTTTATTATCATAATGACCTTGTAGACGTATATGCAATGATATTTTAACCATAATAGCAACTGCAGAAAGATTGAGGGCCTAGTGCTCATAAAGAATAGATAAGACATAAATTGGAAGCAGGCATATGTGATATCCATCTTAAAAGCTGTGTGAAACCAAATTAAATAACTGAAAAGTGAGATCTGGTAAACTTCTTGAGAGGAAGTGGAGACTACTGCAGGAGGCGTCAACTTAAGATCCTGATTATAGTGCTGCCCAGAGACAAATTGGGAAATATCATGAGCAATGGCTTCTTGTATTTACTTAGAAATGATCTCAGAAGAATGAATCTTTTAGTTAGTTTAGAAATTAAGGGCTAAAAGTTGTAAGCTAAGATCGTCTGAGACCATCTCCTTTTGGTGGGGAGGCCTGATGGCATGCAAAGAAAGAGTAAACAGGCTACCAAGATGAGACTTGATAGCCTATGACCATATAGTGGAGGAGGAGATCCCCCTCAGTCATAGACCTAAGGAGGGGAATAGGGTGAAAATGGGAGGGAGGTAGGAATGGGAGGATAGAAGTGATGGGATAACAATTTAGTTGTAGTCTGAATAAATTAATAAAATAAAAAATAAAATAAAATAAAAAACAAAAAGATCATCTGAGACACTATGTACTTTTAGACATGTCCTCTTAGACATTAGTGACACCTTGAAAATATTCAAAATATAACTGCAAACTTTCTATCTTATTCAGGGTATTTAAAGAGTTTAGCTTTGGTGTGACTAAAGGATAGTTTTGAATCTCGTTTACATTATTTACTCTATGTGAACTGTGTTGAGGTAATTACATCACAACTCTTGGTGTCTTTTTTTATAACATGAGCAAAGAATATCTACTTTAGTGGTCTTCTGCAACAATACTTAGAAGAAAACACTGAAAAACCTTCTGATCCCCCTACAGTGTCATACCAGTCATTATAGAATTTCCTTCTCTTAGTTATGAAACTGAAATATCGTACAACAGAAATACACATTCCTCTGCATATGTACGCAGATGAGAAGGGAGGAACACTAAATGGGGAAATCAAGTCTAGTTAGCCCAGTACATGATCCCAGTTAGCCTCTCATCTATATCCTTTCAGTTTGCTAGTCTGTCAGATGGACAGGGGACATAAGTAACACATACCTACACAACCGACTAAAGAATTTTCATCATAATATAATGCTTATTTAAATAAATTCTTTGAAATGCAGCCAAGTTTTATTTAGATATGAAGTACCTAATGAAGAGGGTCTTATTTTGAAGAATTGGTGTCTGATGTGAATGACATTTAGCATTAGGCTTTGTGGAAACGATTGTCTAATTTAAGCTCATACTTCATACAAAGGCAAATCCTATGGATGTATTAATAATCTGAAGGCATTATTAGAAATTGATGGAAATGCTAGAAAGCAGGTTCTAGTTGGATAGTCAGTCATGATAACATGGTCCTGCAGGATTTATGTGCCCTTCCATTGGTCTCTGTGCCTTTGTGAGTTACACTGTTCTACAGGATCACCTCAGGCCATAGCAAAAGAGTCACCTCACCACAGAGTGACATCCCTAAAACCATGAGCCAAGTAAAACCATCCTTCCCTTCAAGTTGTTGACAGACACAATCAGGCTCTGAATGCTGCTTTGAGAGCCTTTCCAGCTTACTGGTCTGTATAAAATGTGACATAAAATCTTTGAAAGTTTGGTTAGTGATTAAAAATTTGATACAAGGCAGTTCCTGATTCATTCCTGAGGATCATTTTAAAGAGGGAAGCAGCATGGGTAGCTTTTGTAAAAGAATGGAATTTCCTTGACAGTGACTAGCATGTTTATGACCAATGAATGACCACAGATGCTGAGAATACAGGCTCGTGTGGAACTGCTATTGATACCACTGTTCATGCTGCTATTTGTACATTTCCATTAAGTATATAAAAAACTGTCAAATTAGGTTTGAATCATCAATAAGTCATGCTATTTTACCCCATAGAAAATAAGATAAAGCTGCAAATTTCCATCTGAGCCAGTAATGTTGGTGTGGTCAGTATGACTGTCAACAGAATGGCAGGTCACACTGCTATTTTGTCCATGTCTCCAGGTAAGAACACACTTATATAACTACTGTCAGTATTTTATCATATTATAGAGAGAATCACTTACTGTAAGAGTTGAGATTCAAATGGAAGTCTTCACATGGAAGCTTATAGGTCATTCCTGTCATTTACATATTGTGGCAGCAGGATTGTTGATACTGGAGAAAATAGTATATTTTGTATATGGATTATCAGTCTTTTTAGAGTAATTTACATAGTCTCTGCAGGGAGAGTGAATTTAATGTACATTATCAACATTTTTAAAAAAATCTCAATCATATTTCAAATCAAGCCATCCATGCCATTGATCATAAAAATATTTGTAGCTTTTCTATTGCCTACTATTGTATTTGATGTCTGTTTTTTTTCAACCAGAGCTTAGTAAGATAAGAAATAATCAAATTAACAGGAGGAGACTATGGTGGTTTGAATAGAAATGGACCCTATAGAATCATATGCTTGAATGCTTGGCCCATGAGGAGTGACACTGTTAGGAGGTGTGGCCTTGTTACAGCAATTGTGTTACTTTAGGGACCAGTTCTGAGGTATCATATGCTCAAGCTATGCCCAGTGTGACACACGGTCTTCTTCTGTTGCCTGAGAATCAATATAGGTAGATGCTCAGCTCCATCTCCACCACCATGTCTGCCTCTTGCCACCATCTTTCTTGCCATTATGATAACAGAATAAACCTCTGAAACTGGAAGTCAGCCCCAAGTAACTGTTTTCCTTTATAAGAGTTGCATAGTCATGGGGTGTAGACAAAAGGTTATTGTGTAATTCAAATGCCAATTTCTGTCCCCCCCAACCCCCATATCTGTTTGCAATCCTTGTTCTAAGAATCTCCTGTCTCAATACTGTATAATTGTCGCACAATTGTCCCCTAATATGCCAACAAAGCAGCTTACAGACAATTGCTGAGCAGGGGAAGGACTAGGGATGGATTTCCTGCCAGTCAGGAGAGGAGGAGTTAGAGGAGTAGGTGGGGACTCAGTCATGGGAAAGGTCCAGGTGACATCAAGAGAAGAGCTGGAAAAGGGAAGCCTAAAGTACAAGGAACTCTGGGATGCACCAAAGTAGCCTAGAAGGCTAAGAAGTGCTGAGTTCCTTTGCTGGGAAGCTCATTTAAATAATACAGTAGAGTCTCAGTTATTTGTATGATAGCCAGGTTAAGATAGAAATTGAGAAACAAACATAGTTAATATAAAAATAACTCTAAAAACAGTGTCTCTTTACAGTATTAGAACCTGTGAGACAGAGACCATCTCACTTTTCTGAGCACAGATTTTTGACCTGCTGGAAAACAACAGTCCTAGCACATAGGATAAGAGAATTTGTTAGGTTAGTTTCTTGAAAATCTGGATAGTCATCATAAAGGCATTACATTTTGAAGAACATAAGCCAAAATTTAGAAAGATTATCTAACTTTATCATTTATTTTTTATTAATCAACATTTATGAAGAACCTACACTACTTATCTAGGCAAATAATTGGACAGCTGAGACTTCAACATTGTTCAGATTCATGTCACTATGTTTTCCGATTGCTTGTCAAATATTACCACTAGCTTTGAAGTTCTTTTATGAATTATTTATCAACTTATCATAGAGTTTGCTATTTACATATTTCATTTCTCCTCTTGTGTAAATTATGTTCCCTGAATGGAATTTTTTTCTTTGATATTTCTCTCTCCTGGTTCTCATCAAGTAGGATGTCTTTTTAATATCACATGTCAAGTTGGACAATACCTGCCTAACTGTTTTGCTAAACCTTTGTCCTTTGAGTATTAGAAGTAACCTACTCAGTGTGAAGAAGTATTTTCTACATCTCTACATATCCTGACTCTTTCCCCTGCTTTTTTATTTGATAACCACTATTCTCATGTCTTATCAGAACTAGTGCCATGGTTTATCTTCATCTATATTTCAACCATTTCTTCCCTCATTATTCTTTGCTGGGGGAACCATTCTGAGATCCTTTCACAATGTGTTCTAAGGTCATTTTGGCCTCATTACTTATCCCATTCCATCATCTCATCTTCCAATCTCACAGAATTTCTCCTTCCCCTGTAGTGAACCATGTTTACTATATTTGATTTGCTTGTATTTCTTTAATCTGTATATTACGTCTTTTGAGGAAAACATTTTTCTTTTCTTTTTTAGCCTTGCTTTAAGAGCCTTCTACCTCTTTAAGCCCTATGTTGAGTATCATTGTTTCATAGAAGCTCTCTTTGGTTCACAAGCTGATGTTACTTTTTAAAATTCCCTTTCTTTTTAATATTTTCACAGTGCTATTTTGGCTGTAACAAAGATCTACACATGGCTCAAGCAGAAGAAATTTATTTTCTCATGATCTTCTGGTTTCTTAATGTCATGTCACTTCCAAAACTCTGTTAATAAATACAATCATCTAGGTAATTAGGGAGAGATGACTAGCAGTTGAGAAGGCATACTGCTAAGTACAAGTGCAGATATGGCTCATACCACCTATAACTCCAGATCCAGGCGATCCAATGGCCTCAAACAGCTCAAAAGAGGAACAAAGAAATCATGGGCTCAAACAGTAAAAAAGTGACTTGGTGAAGGGAAAATAGTAGGAAAAGAAAATATCAAGTAAGAATTTAGTGAGAGCATATTCTCACAAAAACAGCCATAGAGGATACAGCTGGATAAATGGAGAGGGGAAAGCATAAATGAGTCCTCAAAGTTAAGGAGCCCCAGAGAAACATATTTACATAAAACAAATTCATGGAGATACGCTACTGGTCAGAGAATCACAAAATATGTAAGAAGCAAACTAATAGCATCCTTAAATATATCCTTTCTCCCAGCCTGTGTTTCAGAACCCCCAGCAGTATTTCAGCACAGACTAAACTACCCCAGTGAGTTAGAAAGCCCCAGTGGCTTACCGTGGTAAAAGAAAAGGTGGTAATGGGGGAACAACCAACTCACGCTTTTGATTTTTGCAGTCTTAAAGTTAACACAAAGGGCTGAGATTATAATTCCCTTACAATTGCAAACTCCACAATGCAGGCCCATGTTCACTAAACTGTCACTTTGTGTAGCCCTTTAGAAATCAAATCATTTCACAATGAGCATGAAAATCTAGTTTCCAAATTTTAAATTTACTCTGTCTCTTCAACTATAACTAGCCTCTGAGCCTCTGTTAGTCTTTGAGAAACAGAATTTTAATAACTTTATCTTCTCTTTCAAATCAGAAAAGTTGCATCAGGTTAATTACTGGTGCTCAGAAACAACAGTGCTTCCTACATATAGGTGTATACAGCAGGGACACCTGATGTCAGGAGTGATGGGAAACCATGTAGCTACAATATTCTGAGTCTTGAGCAACAGGAGAGTAATTAGTCAAGTGAGGGTGAGGGGTAGATAAGGCTAATGCCTGTCAGTACTTATTAATTATTTATTCTGTTTACTTAAATAAGTAGGTTCACAGATATTTCCTAGCCAGGTATTATGGTTAAATAAGGAAGGTGACTTCTATTTTCTTGAATATTAACCAAGGAGTTAAGTTACTGAATAAAATACTGCTATGGCCAAGCACTACAACTAAGCACAGGAAAGAAAATAACAAAGACAAAAAGAGTCTTCACCCTCAAAGCTTCCATACGAATGGAGTGTGAAGGTGAGAAACAAAGCATCTCATTGCAGTGCAGAGGGCAAAACATGGTTTGAGAACAACAGGAAAGACTCTTTCATGAATCTTTGGAAAGTAGAGAATTCTTTCTACAGATAATAGCATTTGAGAAACATATCAAGAGGTATAGAAAGTTCAGGAGAAGCGGAAAGGAAACTAAGGAAGTTAAAGACAATAAGAAGAACAAAATAATGATATGTAGTCAAGAACCTTTATGAATGTGGCAATGTGTTTGGAGGTCAGAATGTGCAGGTGATGAATGTCTTGAGTTGTCTAGCTCCCTCCAAGTATCATTTCTTTAAAAAAGGAAGTAGTCTGGCCTCAAACTTTAACAGCTACAGCACTCAGGAGATCTGACCCTGCATCTTACCTGCACAGTAGATCTGGTCTTGGTGGCAAAAGCATGAGCATAAGAGAGGTGGCACAGTCCCTCATCTGGTATGTGGTGTCATGAGTGTGGGTGTGATGTGCAGCACCCCTTCCCCAGGACGTGCATAGGCAAGTGAACTGACCCTGAAGGCGGAAGAGCCAGAGAGCTGTTCCTGTCCCTCACCAACTACAGCACTCAGGATGTTGGTCCCTGCACCTCACCTGGACAGGACCTAGAGCTGGCTTTGGTGGGAGGGGTGAGGGTGAACAATTGCCAAGCAGACAGCAAGAAAGCTGTCCCTGCCTCTTGTCTGGAGAAAGTGGGAGACCTGGCCCTGGTCTTACTGGTGAGGAGAGTAAATGGTCTGAACATTCAGCTTCCTCCCAGGCCAAGATCCTTGCCAACATTCTTCCCATCTAGGAACTGCTCGAGTGTGTCAAGAAGCCTGTCCTACCAAACCATAGTGGCAAGATCCCCATGACACAGAACAATGGCAAGTTATTTAAGAAAAGTCCTGGTGAGGAATCAGTATTGATAGTGTAGCAGAGGCCAGAGGGCTCCAATCAGACTAATGATTGATTGCAATGATCATTCGCTAGTAATGCTGTTTGGATGAAAGAGTTTACTGTGTGACACACCAGAGTTTCCATGGCAAGATGTGTTTTTTGTTATTTATTTCTCTTAATATATATAATTTTATTTATATTTACGTAAATATATATATATATATATATGTAATTTCTTTCAGAGGTGAGGTGGCAAAAGCTAAGGGTGGAAATGAAGGGACAGGGAGAGGAGTGGCATTGGGGTGCATGATATGAAATTCACAAAACATCAACAAAATGTATAAAAATAGAAATAAAAGAAAGTAGGAAGGTCTGAATTTGATGGATGGTAATTTGATGACTGGTCAGTGTCCTGAAGCTTGGCTCAATAAGAAAAGGTTTAGTTAGTATGACACAAAGGTAGCATACTTAGTAGAAACTAAAACCTTTAAAGGAAGATGAGCTTCAAAAAAACCCAGACCGAAAAAGCCAGCTGTGAGTTCAGTTTAATCAATAGGAAATGAGGACAAAATCAGGAGCCAGAAGTGTTAATATAATTTCAAATCTTTAATCTTGTAAGCCACAACAAATGAAGCTTAGATATCTCCCCAAATACACACTTTAAGAGATAAGTAATTGTGAAAATCAGGGAAGAAAGATTTATTCCTCATGGTACACATTGGGAAGAACTATTGAATAAGTTTAATGACACAGTCTGTCTGTGGATATTAATATAGGTTTAGGTTTACGATAAGCTTTCTGTCTTTATAGTTAAACAGTCCTGGGAAAATAATACCCAGCACTGACCAACTACAGTCTGACTTCAGTGTGTCCTGCAGAATGGTCTGACGAGTTATCTGCTCTGTGTGGAATATTGTCCTGGGAGACACGCTCCTCCTCTGGCTGGTACCAGGCTTCAGCCCATCCTTCTTGATGGACTGGTGGTAAAGCCATTAAGATTACAGTGCATTAGACCAGTTTCTGACAATATGATGCAGGTTAGAAGATTCACATATGCGGCAAAGTGCATCATGGTTTGAATATGTCAGAGAGAATAAAACCTCAGAACCTCCTCAGTCATAATAGGCATCGCTATATATGTCTCTGCCACTTTACTTCCCATTTCTTAAAGACTTCAATGTTATTAATATATAGACAGAAGAGGGAGCCACATACTAAAGCCTCCAGGAATTAAGACACAATTTAAAAAATACTTGGTTTGTCTCTGACCTTTCAAGTAAGGAAGTTAGAGACAATATTTAGAATGAGATAGGATTCAGGCCTCATTTCCTTGGTTTCAGAAACACAACTTTATATCACAAACCAACACACATATCCATTTAATATCACATATCACACTTAAATTTTAATAGCCTCTATCCTATTAAAGGCGTTTAAATTTACAGTTGAATTTTCATATCACCCTTACTGCCCAGAGAAATTACCAAATCATCTTCCTGCCAATGGCTTAATTCAGAGTATGCCCTCACATGTGGCTTGGAAATCTAATAGATATGTTAGGAGAAATGAAGCTTCGATGGCTACTGTATACTAGAGTCCTATATCTCTGGCATACAATGATTAATCAGACAATTTATTTCTTGTTCAGAATCTCTGTTGATCAGCAGTATGAATAACACACAATATTTAGTTCGTTATAGGGAAGCCTGGTGACCACAGGTAATTTTAAAAAATTAAGAAAAGTTCTTATGATGTTTTTTTATGATGTAATTTAGTGCTTTTAGAAGGATCTTCTTTACCAGCTGATGAGAACATAATGACCAAACCCCAAAACAAATACATTTATACACTGAACCCAAGGAAGTCTGTAGCGAAGAAGGTATAATCTAAATTCTATTAGCTGAGAAGTAAGGTTCACTTTTGTATAGTGGAAGACATGAATACCAAAAGACACTTTACTATCCTCCAGCTGCTATTGAAAATGTCTGCATTAAGTATTACTGTGAATCAACTCTATTTAAAAATGTGCATGAACATTTTGCCTGCCTGGATGTTTGCGCATCACATGTTTACCCGGTGCTAACAATGGCCAGAAGAGAGAGTTGAATCCCCTAAAACTGGAATTACAAACAGTTGATAGACACCATGGGAGTGTTGGGAATGGGACCCAGATCCCCTGGGAGAGCAGCAGGTACACTGAACCACTGACCCATTGTTCTAGTCCTTGTGGAGTAGCTTTTAAATTATTTATTCCATTAATACTTCTGAAATGGGTTAAGTGCTGAAAATAAGTAAGCAATAAGCAAACCATGTAGCATGAAACACCTTATATTTTAGTAGAATTAGAAATAAGTGGTAATTACAGAGTTCTGGGAAAAGCCTTACAATAAATAAGGTGTGATCATACACTGGGAAATGTCTTCCAACCTGCCCCCTCAGACATAATGTTGATTGTCTTAGCTAGTAAGATATTATTGGTCTCAAGAACAACAACTAAGCATAGAAAGGGGCATTAAATTGAGAAGTTAGCGAGATAATGTATGCAATTCAGATTTCATTCGGTTCAGAATATGGGCAATTAGAGCCTATAGCAGATGAAAAATCAGAAATCTGAAACCATGTATGTTGTAGCCATGTGACCAGTAGGGTCTTAATACTATATCTGAAATGAAGATAAAGCAAAGGAAGATTTATTATTATGTCACACTGACTCAAATCACCAGACATGTTAAATTCTGAAAAACGAATGGTAAACATTATGGTTACAGAAATCGCTAATGACGTCTGCATACTGGGCCATTTGAAGACTCTGAATCACTGAGATTTAGGATGGATTGGGCTTCAGGAAAAGTCAACAGTGTAACTTTACTCACTTTCCTATGGAAACTGACATAATTACTGACTACACATTTCAGAAAATACTCTGGCTCCTCTAATACGGACAATTCTTTCAGTGAAGTACTTCTGTATTTATTTATTAATTCAGCATAATTTATTTTGTCCCTATGCCCCAGTGGACTGCAAAATGGGAGACATAGGACTTAGGTCAAAAGCAGAAAAAGCCTATGACATCTGGTAGGACATCTGGTTTGCCTCTTTGCTCTGTCCTCCCATTTCTTTCTCTGCTACATCCTGTCCAAGTCTTGACTCTGTGATAACTGCTGGCAGGTCAAAGAAAGCTTATTCTTCTGTATGTCTTCGACTATATGGTACAGAAGTGAAATGTAAACAACACACAGGCTGCCCCTTCTTTTAAGAAGTTGATTTCCTGGGGGAAAGAATAAATGAACAGGAAATTCTGACCTAAAATTCTCAAAGCAATAAAATGTATAAATGAATAGGAAGACAACTGATGAAAAAAGAGACAGAGAGGCCATCCAAGGATCGATCACTAAACTGGTCACAAAGTAAAAGGAGGGAAGTGGCTAAACTGAACAGAACAAGGTCCAGTTTTGACATTAAGAGGTGTCATCTCGTGATATTATTTTAGGATTAATAAGAATAAATGAAATTTATACACAGCATTTAAAAACATGCATGGTATGGGTTTCTTTTGATATTTAAGAGTTAATATCTTATAAGTTAAAACAAACCAATCTATGACAATGGGTACCTTTCCTATTTGTTATTACCCTAATCTTATAGTAATGACATCCTCCTAAAACTGTAATAATATTACTGACACAGACACTATACATTTATATACACATCCGTATGAATAAGAACAAGAAATAAAATTTATTTGCTATATGATACTATAAGGAAATCTTGTTTTCTTAATTTTAGCAGGAACCACACCTGTTTGCTTAAAACATAGCATACTGAACATACATCTGGTATATAAGAAGTATGTGATAAATAGTGGATTTGTTGAACTGATGAATAATTTTTATTTATTTATGTGCATTGATGTTTATCCTTCATGTATGTCTGTGTGATGATTTTGGCTATGGAAATTACAGAAATTTGTGAGCTGCCATATGGGTGCTGGGATTTGAATTGAGTCCTCTGGAAGAGTAGTCAGTGCTCTTAATGGCTGAGTCATCTCTCTATCCCCTGATGAATAATTTTTTAAACTTGTTACATATGATATGAAACTTAGAAAGATTTGTTTGTGTTTTCTATAATTTAACACTATTACTTAACTATTTTATTTTTTTCCTTAAAACTTTTATTTTTATTTTTTTATTTTTTTAAAATTTATTTATTTTTTTATTAATTTATTCTTGTTACATCTCTATGGTTATCCCATCCCTTGTATCCTCCCATTCTCCAGAATGGCTAAGATCAAAATCTCAAGCGACACCACATGCTGGAGAGGATGTGGGGAGAGAGGAACACTCCTTCATTGCTGGTGGGAATGCAAACTAGTACAACCACTTTGGAAATCTATCTGGTGCTATCTCAGAAAACTGGGAATAGGGCTTCCTCAAGACCCAGCTATTCCACTCCTTGGAATATACCCAGAAGATGCACCAGCACACAACAAGAAAATTTGCTCAACCATGTTCATAGCAGCCTTATTCATAATAGCCAGATCATGGAAACAGCCTAAATGTCCCTCAGTAGAAAAATGGATAAAGAAACTGTGGTACATTTACACTATGGAATACTATTCAGCTATTAAAAACAAGGAATTCCCGAAATTTGTGGACAAATGGATTGAGCTAGAGATGATCATAATGAGTGAGTTAACCCAGAAGCAGAAAGACTCAAATGGTATATACTCACTTATATCTGCATACTAGCCCAATGGGCATGTCCCACGAAAGCCTTCCCTTAACTATTTTAATAAACCACAAATATTCTACATAAAAGAGTTGTCCTGATAACAACCATACTTCAATATTTATTGATTAAATTTATTTTATTACTTCGTGTGTGTGTGTGTGTGTGTGTGTGTGTGTGTGTGTGTGTGTGTGTG
>OU015749.1:66404745-66498463 GCA_907169655.1 Acomys percivali | reverse complement strand
TGTGTGTGTGTGTGTGTGTGTGTGTGTGTGTGTGTGTGTGTGTGTGTCTGCATATTACTTGGTGCCTGTAGAATCCAAAAGGGCATTATTGGATCTTCTGGAATATAGTTACAGTTGTGAGCCAGCATGTGGGTGAAGGGGATTATTCTCAGGTTCTATTCAAGAACAAGTGTCCTTAACTAGGAAGCCATCTCCCTAACCCTGTCATTGATTATTAATAAATGGATCATATTTCCCTATTAACTTCCTGGGTTAAATACAAAGAGCTGTATTAGAAGGGGCAGGAGTCACTGACAGCTTTATCAATGCTTCCATCTAAATATGTCAAGCCAAGAGGTCCAGGTTCTTAGAAGACTTATGATAATTCCTATGAATGACTGTTAAAACATAAAAAGAATCCAATCTAAAGTCATTTTACAGCCAATCACTTATGATTTAATTACTCTGGCAAAATGTCAACTACTCAGTTCCTGTTACATTGCAGAGAGGTGGGAAAAAAGGAAATCCTAATGTCCTGGAGAATTTAACCTCTCTTATTTTTTACCTCCTTCAACTCTAAATTATGAAGTTATTTTCTACTGGAGAGTACTGCAATACAATCCAGTATATTACACCATACACCAACAATGGCTCCATCATAGCTAAACACTCTCTTTGCTGTGTCACAGTGGTAATTGGTGCAGGTCTTTGCTGTGCCTTAGTCTCAGGATTTTCTTTTGTTATTTAGCAGAGCCAAGAAAATTAACTTCATTAGGAATATACATCCTTGGTTTAACAGATAGATTTGATTCTACAGATAGAAAAGGTAAAATACTTTAAAAACTTCAGAGACTTACAGAATATGACATTTAAAGATGGTTTTATTATTTTAAAGATTCATTGACAACAAGACAGGTTAACTCCTAACAACACCCAGCCTTCTTCAAAGAAGATGGTGTGTGTCAAATAACCTCCTTTTGGAGATGGCTTCCAATGTGGCAAATGAGCCACTAGGCAAAATGTCCTCATTTCTGCCACAGACAGAATTCTGCCTAAAAATGGACAAGCTTGAATGCAGGCAGAGTTAATGGACATACTCTGCCAAGTCAGGGAAAGCAAGTCCTCAATAGTTCCTGCCTTGCAAATATGTCTGTCAGATATATTGGGCCAGAAGGCTGAAGATGATGCTCCACCTTTACTGAGAATTTGCGGTGACTGTTAAGGCAGCTAACTTTCTCTGTAATTTTTTTTTTCATTTTGGAAGCTGCTAACCTGCACTTCCAGTTTACTTAGAAAATTAAATTTTATTTCTTCTCAAGACGCTGATGGAGTGGAAGACCAGATAGTTTAGTCTTACAATTAAACTTAGTTTTTTTTAAGGTTAAGATGTTTCCAGGTCTAGATAGATGTTTTTATGCTGATGAGATAAAATATGATAGATATTGATTTTCATTCAGATTTAAGACTCACCAAGATAGTGAAGATGTTTTCTTCAAGCTTTCCAAGTAGAAATAGCCAAAGTATTATGAATTTAACATTTATATAATTCCTGATTGTTTCATGGTTATTCTTGCTGTATGTAGCTTATTTTATTTATGTGTATTGACATAAATGCTTATGCAAAAATATTATAAAAAGTTGGAAAAAATAAATAAATAAAACAAAATTATCTGCAGTAGGAAGGACCTTTTAAATATACCAGGCAGTATAAACCACACACCTCACTGAATCTCAAGATTGGTAAAGCAGCTGGTTCATCCTTGTTCTTGACTTTAGCAAGAAAATTATCTACATATTTTATTTTTATTTTTATTTTTTATACATATAAACAATACACTTCATAGAGTAAGAAAAACCACACAACAATCAGGAATTATATAAAAGATACATTCATAGTGTTTTGGTTATTTGTATTTTGCAACATGAAAGAAAACATCTTTCCTATCTTGGTGTATCTAAAATTCTGAATGTACATCAATATCTATCATATCTCATCTCTATCTACTTAAATCATCTATCTAGACCTAGAAACATCTTACCCTATAAACAACTAAGCTTATTTGTAAAACTAAACTATCTGATTTAACCCCATCAGAGATTTGAGAAGGAATAAAATTTAATTATCTGAGTAAACAGGAAATGCAGGTTAGCAGCTTCCAAAATGAAAAAATGACAGTTCACTGCCTTAACAGTCACCCAAAATTCTCAGTAAAGGTGGAGCATCATCTTCAGCCTTCTGGCCCAGTATATCTGACAGACATATTTGTAAGGCAGGAACTAATGAGGACTTGCTTACCCTGACTTGGCAGAGTTTATCTGTCAACTCTGCCTGGACCCAAGCTTGCCTATTTTTAGGCAGAATTTTAGGCAGACATTTTGTCCAGTGGCTTGTTTGTCACACTTAAAGCCATTTCCATTAGGAAGTTCTTTGAACATCATCATCTTCTTTGAAGAAGGCTGGGTGTTGTCCGGAGTTAACCTGTCTTGCTGTTAATGGATCTTTAAAATAATAATAAAAAAAATCTTTAAGTGTCATATTCTGTAGGTCTCTGGAGGTTTTGAAGACCTTATCTAAGTATTACCTTTTCTATCTATAGAATCAAATCTATCTGTTTAACCCAAGGATGTATAATCTTGTGATAAAAATAGACTAGTATTTATATGACCATGATTTGATCAACTAACAATTAGCTTGTCTTAACTATCCTAAACTGCCTGCCTGCAATAGCAATTTCAAAGTCTTGGAAGTAAACCTTGTATTATAACTGAGTTGTTATATTAGAGTAGAAATATATATATATATATATATATATATATACATATATATATATATGTGTGTGTGTGTGTGTGTGTGTGTGTGTGTGTGTGTGTGTGTAGTATGTGGAGAATAATCTTAAATTTGAATTCTATATCAATGTACCAAAATTAAACTTATTTTGCATCAATTAAAAAAACTATGCCACTAAATTAAAACTAACCTTATTTATGAGTAACAATTAAAGCCTTAAGTTTAGGAGTAGATTCAATAATCTACTGTTGTCCTATCATCCCAATATATTTCTATATTCACCCTTTTTTCTTTTCAAACCCTATCTCCATACCTATGAAGGAAAGATAAAGAAAAATAAACACATCCCTGGGCCAGCCTCGTTTTCTTTCTGAATAAGATCAATATTAATTTATAACCAACTCCCACTGAAAATAATCATCTTGTACCCCCAAAAGAGCAATAAAAATGTACCCAACCCCCTTAGGGGAAATGGGCATCATTCTCTTAATGTTTTTTCTGGGTGACTTGAGGCAGATAATACCTTTTTAAGGGCCCAAATAAAATTGGAGAAAATAGCTAAACAAGCCAGGAATTGTGGTCCAGTTTCTAAATGTTGAGAAATTCCAGACTTAATATAATTCCTGTGTGGGACAGTCTGAAATTCTGGACCAATTGATATCAAAAGCTTTTTTCAAAGCTGTCCTGGGAGCTTTCCTGTTTTGATGCAGACAGCAACAGAAACACTTTGTTCTGGAACATGAAGGATGGAGGATGTCCAGCATGCAGAGAGGAATGAATCTTGTCAGGTCTGATCCAGCATCAGCGTCCAGTTCTTTTGTTCTGAAAACATATAATTTCTCACAAGCATTATAGAGTCCTAAAACTGTAAATGTCTGAGGTATGCATAGAACAGTTAAGGCTGGTTCTGTACTCTTTGTGTGAGCAGAGGAAAGACATCTGCACATCTTCATTATGCTATATGAAGAATGGCATGTAATGATAAGTTTCAGGGATTCTGTGACCAAAAAGAAGCACTGTTTATGAATAGACATTCATGTCTCAGCCAGTCTCAGAGACATTTCAATGTATTGGGATTAGCAATACAAGTTGCCTGCTTGTTCTGCTGTTTGAATTCTTTACATCCTGATTGCAGCCCCCTCCCTCATAACCTCCCAAACCCATCTTCCCTCCTCTAGTCCTCAGAAAGAGTAGACCTCCTCCCCTAATATCTGACCTTAGCATATCAAGTCGCATCTGTGCTATCTTTGTCCTGTTCATATGTGGCCTGGCAGGGCCACCCTGCCAAGGGGGATGTGATCAATGTTGGGAGGCCAAAATCCATGTCAGAAGCAGTCCTTACCCCCATATTGTGGGACTCACAAGGAGAATGAGCTATCTAGTACATCTGAGCAGAAGGTCTAGGTCCACATCATACATGATCCTCGGTTGGTGCATCAGTTGTTGTGTTACAGTTTTGTTGTCCTGTATTAAGTGGCTAATATCCACTTATGAGTGAGTATATACCATGCACATCTTCTGAGACTGGGTTACTTCACTCAGGATGATTGTCTCTAGTTCCACCAATTTGCCATTTCCTTAGATATAGGACTATTTAATTTGTTTATCTTATCTTGATTCAGTTTTGGTAGCTGGTGTCTATCAAGAAAATTGACCATTTCATTGAGGTTTTCAAATTTTGTGGCATATAGTCTTTTGAAGTATGACCTAATGATTCTTTGGATTTCCTCAATGTCTATTGTTGTGTCTCCCTTTCCATTTCTGATTTTGTTGATTTGAATATTGTCCTTTTGCCTTTTAGTTAGTTTGGCTAAGGATATGTCTATCTTCTTGGTTGTCCTCCCGCCAAAAAAAAAAAAAAAAAAAAAAAAAAAAACCAGCTCTAGGTTTTGTTGATTCTTTGAATTGTTCTCTTTGTTTGTAATTTATTGATTTCAGATCTGAGTTTGATGACTTCCAGCCATCTACTCCTCTTTAGTGAGTTGGCTTCTTTCTGTTCTACAGCTTTCGGGTGAGTTGTTAAGTTTCTAGTATGGCATATCTCTAAAACTTTATAAAGGCACTTAATACTATGAACTTTCTTCTCAGTACTGCTTTCATTGTGTCCTATAAGTTTGGGTGTGTTGTACATTCACTTTCATTGAATTCTAGGATGTTTTTAAATTCTTTTTTAATTTTGTGCCTTACCCAGATATCATTGAGGAGGGAGTTGTTCAGTTTCCATGAGTTTGTAGGCTTTTTGTTGTTATTGTTGTTGTTGGATTCCAGCTTTAATCCATGGTGGTATGATAAGATGCAAGGGATTATTCTGATATTTTTGTATCTATTGAGGTCTGTTTTGTGAACAAGTATACAGTCAATTTTGGAGAACATTCCATGAAGTTCTGAGAAGAAAAGTGAATTCTTTCTTGTTTAGGTGAAGAGTTTTGTATGTATCAGATTGAGACATCATATTGGTGTATTTTTCCTTTGATCAGTATGAAGTGTGCTTTCCTATCTCTTTTGATGAGTGTTGGTTGAAAGTCTATTTTATTAGATACTAGGACGGCTACTCCAGTTTGTTTCTTGGATCTCTTTGCTTGGAACACCTTTTTCCAGCCCTTTGCTCTAAGGTATTGTTTATCTTTATTGCTGTGGTGTGCTTCTTCTATACAGAAGAATGATGGGTCCTGTTTTCATATCCATTCTGTTTGCCTTTGTCTCTTCATTGGGGAGTTGAGGCCATTGATGTTGAGAGATATAAATAATCAGTAGTTATTGTTCCTATTTTTTGATTTGGTAGTGACAGAGCATGTGTGAGAGTTTCCTTTCTTTTGTTTTTGTGGATGTGGGCTTATTTATTTCCTTTGTTTTCCTATGTAAGGGTAACCTCCTTGGATTACAGTTTCCCTTCTAGTATCTTGTGTAGAGCTGGATTTGGGGTTAGGTACTGTTAGAACTTGGTTTTGTCATGGAATGTGTTTTCTCCATCTATGGTAATTGAAAGTTTTGTTGGATACAGTAGTCTGGGTTGGCATCTGTGGTCTCTTAGTGTCTGCATGACATCTGTCCAGGCTCTTCTGGCTTTCATAGTCTCTGTTGAAAAGTCAGATGTAATTCTGATAATTTTGCCTTTTTATATTACTTGCCCTTTTTCTCTTGCAGTTTTTAATATTCTCTCTTTATTTTATACATTCAGTGTTTTAATTATTATGTGGTGGTAAGATTCTTTTCTAATCCATTCTATGTGGAGTTCTATAAGTTTCTTTTATGTGTATGGGCAATTCTTTCTTTAGGTAAGGGAATTTTTGTTCCAGGATTTTGTTGAAAATATTTTCTGGGCCTTGCAGATGGTACTCTTCTTTTTCTTCTATACCTATGATTCTTAGGCTTGGTCTTCCCATAGTGTCTCAGAATTCTTAGATATTGTATGTCAATTGCTGTTTATATTTAACATTTTATTTGACTGTTGTATCTATTTCTTCAGTCATATCGTCTATCCCTAATATTTTTCTTCCATCTCTTGAAATCAGTTTTTAATGACTGTGTCTGTAGATTCTGTGATCTTCTCTAGGTTTTCCATTTCCAGGATTATCTCTGATTGTGTTTTCTTCATAGCTTCTATCTCCATTTTTAGGTCTTAGAACCTTTTATTCATTTCCTTTTCCTGTTTGATTATAGTTTCTTTAAGCAACTTGTTCAAGTTTTTCTACTCTGTGTATTCCTGTTCTAGCTTGAGGATTAATTTTCCTCCTTTAAGGCCTCTATCATTTTCATAACCTCAGATGTGAAATTCATCTCTTGTATTTCAGATGTGACAGTATCTCAAGGGCTTGTTGTGGTAGTAGGACTGTTGGTATCTGGTGGTATCAAATGGTCCTAGGGATGGTTACTTGTGTCTTATGCTGACCTCTTCCCATTATAATGTCTCTGGTTGGAGCATGTGCTCAGTGGCTATTTGGACACTTGGAGCTGTCTGTGGGTTTCCTGGGAGACCTGAGGTCAGATCCACTTGTGTTCCAGGCTGTGATATTTGCTTGGTGTTAGAACCCACAGATACTGGTGTTTTTGTGAGCCTAAACTCGCTGTGTGCCCAAGGATTTCAGATGATGCCCACCAGCTCGTCATGTGGCTCACACCTGGTGACCAGTGGATGTTTGGATGTGGAGTTTTCCATGGGTTTTTTTGGTTGACCTGAGGTCAGATCCACTTGTTTTTCAGACTGTGGAATCTGCTCGGTGCTGGAACTCACAGATGCTGGTGTGTTTTTTGTTTTGTTTTGTTTGTTTTTGTTTTGTTCAAAAGCTGTCCACCAGCTGGCTGTGTGGCACTAGCCTCCTGAGCCTGTGCACCTGTTTCAGTGGGGACCCAGGAACTTTCTGTATTTTTGCTCGGTTGGCGGGGGCTACACCCAACTGTGCTCCACAGAATTTGGAGCTCTCTCACCTTTAGGTTACCAGTAGTGCTGCTTTATGGTTCTCAGATCAGTCCTTAGGTTGTTGAACAGTCACTGCTGTCCTGTTGATAAACAAGGTGCATGTTAGGTGTTCCCATCTTTATTTATTTGTTTGTTTGTTTGTTTTTGGTTTTTTGAGTCAAGGTTTCTCTGTAGCCCTGGCTCTCATGGTGCTTACCCTGTAGACCAGGCTGGCCTCAAACTCATGGAGATCTACCTGCCTCTGCCTCTTGAGTGCTTGGATTAAAGGCATGTGCCACCACCATAGTACAGTCTTTGGGATAGCATTTTTTAAAGATTTATTTATTTATTATGTATAGCATTCTACTACAAGTACACCTGCACACCAGAAGAGGGCACCAGATTTCCTTATAGATGCTTGTGAGCCACCATGTGGTTGATGGGAATTGAACTCTGGACCTCTGGAAGAGCAACCTGTGCACTTAATGTTTACAATTTAGTTACCTTTGTATGGTAAACATGACAAATGTTTTAAACACAACTTCCTAGAATAGTTTATGATTAAAAAATCGCTGTAGTGGCATTTTAAACATAAATACCAGGAGCTCATGATGAAAGCCCATGTTTGTAATTCCAGCACTTGGAGGGTTAAGGCAGGAGGATATTTTTTCCTAATTTAGAGACCATTTAGAATCATTTTGAATTATTTGGTGAGTTCTAAGCAAGACTGACCTACAGAGTGTGACCTTTCAACAAACTAAAGAGGCATTGCCATCTTAGATCTTTATATCTAAGTATTCTTAAGAATGTGCTACTTACTTCACCTATGGAGTGTCCTTTTTAAAGGCAAGCTCATAAAATCATATTGGATCTTACTTTTTCAGATACTCTTTTTTTCCTGGATTTCTTCCATGTAACAAAATAGCAATTGTGTGGCAATATATTCCTACTGTTTTACTGTTTTTGTTGTAGCATAGCAGTGTCTCTGAGTTCAGTGTAAAATGTCAATGTCATACATGACACAAGCTCTCTCAAGCAGCATCACAACTAAATAAAATGAAATACAGTCTTTCACAAATAATGTCTTTCCAAGTTTTATGTCTCTGAGCTATCAGAATGCCTATGTGTTTACATTCTACACCCTCTATAATGAGTTCAGCATGCATGAACATTAAATTATAATTGTAAATTTTACTTTTATATCTAGCATAATAATATTTTATTCGTCTACTATCATATAGTATAATATTAAAACCAATCAAACTTGAAAAGAGTAGAATGAAAGAAATAAAGACCAGACATGAGATAGAGACTAGAGTTGCACACAAGATCAAAGAAACAATGAATTAGTTCTTTAAAAAGTGTTAAGAAGTTCTTAGCCAAGCTAACCCAAAGAAAAGAAAATGCTGTAGGTAAGATATAAAATATCCCTCTGTGATGTCATATATTGTGTACTTGATCTGTGAATAGTGGTGCTATATTGGGAGATGGTGGAAACTTTAGAGTGAGGACTACTTGAAGGATGTGGATCACTGACATTGTATATTTGAGGATTATGCCTGGTCTCAGTACCCTCTTTTTCTCCATATTTCCTGTGTACCACTGTCAAAAAGGATCTATATCACATTCCTCCACCACTATGATGCTCTCTCTCACATAGGTCCAAAATCAGTGGAACAGCTATGGACTGAGATCTCTAAAATATTGAATTAAGTGTTTTTTCTTTCTTCTAAGTTATTTACATACATCCAGGGCAAAACAATGTATGAACAATCCAAATAAGAAGATTAAAATTAACTGACTTAGAAATGAACACGCAAAAGCTATTACCACAGATACAACCAGAATTGAGAAGATAGAAATTAGAATGTCCAGAAGAAATGGATCTCTCTCTCTCTCTCTCTCTCTCTCTCTCTCTCTCTCTCTCTCTCTCTTTCTCTCTGTCTCTCTCTCTCTCTCCATGTGGTGTGTGTGTGTGTGTGTGTGTGTGTGTGTGTGTGTGTGATATACCAAAGTTGAGCCAAAAGAATGTAAAATCATAAGCAGTAATTTTAAAAGCGATTAGATCAAATCAGTAACAAAAGTCGTCCAACAAACAGTAGCCTGGGACCAGATGAATTAAGCGTTCAATTACCAGAACTTTTATAAATAAATGCCAATGCTCTTCAAACCATCCCATATCAGAAATAGAAGAAATGCCTCCAGATTTAGTCTATGAAGCCTGTGTAATCCTGATGCCCAAACTAGAAAATGCAAACAGACTGAGGACAAGTCTTCTAACTCAATGAATATTGCCTGGAAACATCCACACAGACACTTTTAAGAGAGCACTCTAGGTTCTGTTAGGTTGACAATCAAGATAAACCCTCACATAAGCTACTTACATTTCACTGAATTTGCTATGAGTCAAACATCACAGGTAATGTCATACACATGAAAACCCTAATCTAGAGGATCTCAATCAGTTTACACGAGTTCAGTCTGTTTTCACTGTAATGTGATTTTTTATATCAAATGCACAAATACAAAAAGGAATTATACTTCCCACTCACTGAAAATGTAAAGTCAAAGAGCACTAGAAAGTAATCATCCACTACTCATTTGCAATTGTTCTATCTTATTCTTTTTCTTTAGAAATCTAGTGTGACTGTTACATAATTTGTTTCATGTTTCTCTGAAGTCAATACAGTTCCTACTGGGAAATTACCCTATTCCACGTGCTATTTCTATCAACATTGAATTTTTTATTTTATATGATATATATATATATATATATCATTATCTATTTATCTATATATCTATCTTCTATTTATTTTACAACTGGATCACAGCTTCCTCTTCTTTCTCTCAGTTCCTCCTTCTCACCTCTCCTCCTCCCATGCCCCTCTCCTCCTTTTATCCTCAGGAAAAAAGAGGCATCCCATGGATATCAAACAGTCTTGCCATATCAAGCTTCAGTAAGACTAGTTATATCTTCAACTAAGGGAAAACAGGGCAGCATAGTTATGGGACAGGCATACAAAGGTGAGCAGCATAGACAGAGGCAATCCCTACTCAAGCTTTAGGAGTCCCTCATGAAGAACCAGCTGTAGAACTGTTACATATGAGCAGAGGTCCTAGGCCCTTCACATACATTCTTTATGGTTGGCGTTTCAGTCTCTATGAGCCCCTATGTGTCCAGGTTATTTGATTCTGTAGGTTTTCTTGTGGTGTCCATGAACCCACTGGCTCCTTCCATCCTCCATCCCCCTCTTTCATATGATTCTAAAAGCTCCACTTAATATTGGTTTCCATCAGGTGCTGGGTAAAGCAATATGATGAGTTATGCTAGGCTCCTCTCTGCAGTAATAGCATACTGTGGGAAGGATGGTAAACTTTGTCACAGGTGAAAACAGTCTTGGTGGGCTTACAGATACTCCCTGAGATTGACCATGAGATATACTGGTGGAGCCATCCTGGGCCTAGAATTCAGGAAACAGACCGGGGAACTCCACCTGGACTACTGTGTTTCTAATTGACCCTCAGTGGGAGGCAGAGACCACCCCTTGCACATGAGAGAGAGACAGGCAGGCGGAGAGGACAAGATGGGCAGCAGGTTGAGACCGGACTTGAGTGCACATGGATCAGGAAGAGGATCAGTGAACAGGCCAGACCAGTGCACAGGACAGAAATACCTAGGGACTCATCTTGTTTCCCTTTCACTCTTGTTCACTCTTGTTCCCCTTAAACCTTTTTCCTATCTTGTGTGAGATTGTTGGATTGTATAATAAAGTTTAATTATTAAGAAATAGAGCCAACAAGTGGAGCCCAACGGGGGCCCATTGGGTTCCATAGTTTCTAATGGTATGAGAGAAGATTCAGAATTCAAAGGTACAGAAATGCTATTTCAGGGTGTTAGCAAAGTCACCACTACCATTGCAAAACTCTTTCCTGCCTTATACTTAGAGGGAATTCTCTGCTTTTTCATTTTTCTTTTATTGTATTTCATTCTTAAAAGGATTAGAAGAAAGGCTAATAACAGAAAAGCTGGAAGGGTCAGTAAATTTTATCCTTTTTAAAAAGATTGCAGGTTTGACTGGACAAATGGAAAGACTGAGGAAAGAAAATGAAGGAATGGGAAAGAGAATACAATTTTTGGTAAATGGGAATGATAAAGGACAGAAATTAGAGAGATGGGAAAGCCAGAAAAAAATGGAAGTGTCAATAAGCTCTATCCTTTTGGAAAGAATTACTGACTTAACTGAACATATGGGCAAATGCAGAAAAAAAATAGAAGGGCTGGAAAAGCAAAAGGCACCTTTGGTTAAAAAGAGTGGAAATGGTCAGAAACCAGAAAAAAAGGAAGGCAAACAGACCAAAAGGTCTTTGGAGGAAAATATCCTGGTGGAGGACACCTCCAGAGTCACTGAGACACCTTCAGGTTTGACAGTCACTGTAAGACATGTGCCCACTCAAAACAGTGCTGAGAGTTATGACAAAATGGCCTGTCATCCTGCAGACATGATGGATTAAAAACATTTTAAGGAATCCGTCGTCAAATATGATATGCACTCTGCCTTCGTTAAACAAATATCAAAGAGCTGGGCCATGCAGAATAGATTTGTTCCCCAAATTTGGAAATTTTTAGTTTCAGCAGTATTGGAAGCAGCACAACGGTTGCAGTGGTTATCATGGTGGTGAACAGAGGCTGTAAGAATAGAGCAAGAAAATACAACATAGGAAATAAATATTAACAGAGATCAATTGTTTGGTAAAGGACATATACTAACTTAAGAGAACAAATTCAAGCTGAAGATAGAGTGATTGAACAATGTCGTAATGCAGCCTTGAGAGCTTGGGAGCTGGTAGAGGAACCTGGGAAAACAACTATTCCATTTACTAAAGTATTCCAAGGACCTCTGGAACCCTTCACAGAATTTTTGCAGATTAGTATCTGCTATGGATAGGGTGTTGCCAGATTCTGACACCAAACGGGCATTAAAATGTATCATGGTTTATGAGAATGCAAATACTGAAGTAAGAGGGTGCTTAGACCATTAAAGGAAAGAGGCATTCCATTATATGACTGGGTAATGGAGACAGTTAATATTAACTCTCAAAAATATCAAAATAATACTGTGGAACATGCTTTAGCCAGAAAGCCCAGATATCATAATTCTCGGTGCTTTAATTGTGGTAAAATTGGTCATGTGCAAAGAAACTGTAGAGATAAAAAGTTCAATAACCGGGAAAAAACATAACTCGTACACGAGAACAAGGAGGCCATGATGGTAATGAGACGTTAAGACTTCCAGGGTACTGTAGTCACTGTGGGGAAGGAAAATATTGGTCTGGGGGCCATCAGTCTAAGAGAGATGTGCAAGGCAATATCTTGGTGATGGGAAATGGCAGGAGGGGCCATCAGCTCAAGTTCCTGTAATCAATGCCAGCCAAATTCCTTCAGCCATTCCAGAAGTGACAAACCCAGAGGAAAACAAGAACCGAGTGTTAGTGATCTAATGCATGCTACTGAAGGCGGTACTGTCTTGGATCTGGCTTCAAATATGTCTCTAACCCTATCTCCCCAGGTTGAATGTTACAAATTAAATAGTCATGTTTTCGATCCTTTGCCTTCAGGCACAGTAGGAATGGTTCTGAAAAGAAGTGGGCTGACTTTTCATGGTTTTATTGTGCATTCCAGTATTAGAGATGGAGATTCTAAAGAAGAAATAAAAATCATGGCATGTGTAAAGAAGGAGATGAAAATCAATGTCGGGGATAGAATTGCTCAACTCCTACTGTTTCTTTACATTAAGGGCAAAGCCGCTTCAGTGGAAAGGACTGATACATTCAAAAGCACAGGGATACATGTGTTCTCTCAACCAGTAATTGATGGTCAGAGGCCTAAGTTAATTATACAAATAAATGATGTTAAAATAGAATATCTCAATCATGGGTCAGAAGTCTTAAAACCCAAATTGGCCACTTAAGAAGGTTTATACAAAAATTGTAGGAATTAGTAAGTTATCTCAAATAAAACAAAGTGTGCAATGGCTTGAGTGTATGGGTCCAGAAGGGCAGACAGGGAGGGTAAAACCCTATGTGGTTGACATACCCATAAATCTATGAGGAAGAGATCTCTTACAACAATGGGGCATTCAGATTAATATTCCTTAAATTACAGAGATAAACAATGTTAAAACTAGGGGTGAATTGGTATGCGTTTCTGGGGAAGAGATTAAGGTAAGTGATCAGGGTGACCACAAGCTATGCCCACTGTCCAACCTCAAAACTCTTCATGTTTAGAGTGTCAAAATTTATAAGAGGGGCCACTGCTGAGATCCCAACATCCCTGCCCCTAAAATGGATTTCAAACAGACCTGTATGGCAGGAGCAATGGCCCTTAACAACAACAAAAAAAAAGTTGCAGGCACTTCACTGTTTAGTGAAAGAGCAGCTGGAGGCTCAACACATCAAAGAATCTTCCAGTCCCTGGAATTCCCCTGTGTTTGTGGTAAGAAAGAAATCATGTGGATAAAAAATGATAATAAATTTGAGGGCTATAAACAAGGTAATTCAACCAATGGGTTCACCTCAACCTGGAATTCCTTTGCCTTCCTTGTTACCTAGGTCTTGACATATAATTACAATTGATTTAAAAGATTGTTTTTTCACCATAACTCTACATAAAAAGTACAAGGAAAAGTTTGTTTCCTCAGTACCTACTCTGAACAATAATTCTCCAATAAAGAGATATCATTGAAAGGTATTCCCACAGGGAATGCTGAATAGCCCAACTTTATGCCAGAATTTTGTACAACAACCTTTAGAAATAACTCGTAGACAGTTTCCTCAATCTATCATATACAATTACATGAATGATATTCTGCTAGCTGATTCTGATCTTAGTGTTTCAGGAAGTACAAAGAATTCTGCCATGCTGGGGATTACAGATTGCTGTGGAAAAACTACAAAGAGGAGAATCAATTACCTATTTAGGCTATAAAATAACTGAACAAAAAAATTCGACCACAAAAGGTAAAGATCCATAGAGATCAATTACAAACTCTTAATGACTTTCAAAAATTATTTGGAGACATTAACTGGTTAAAGCCTACAATCAGGTTAGCTCCCTGAGATAAATAACTTGTTTCAAACATTGCAAGGGGATTCAGATTTAAACAGCCCAAGGTGTCTAACTGCTAAAGCAGAAAAGGAGTTAATTCTGGTAGAGCAAAAACTTCAAAAGGCATATATGGATAGAATTGATCCTGGACTTGGTTGCATTCTGCTTATTGCATCAACTGTCAGGAGTGGACCTGAAGGAAATTTTAGTGTCTCTTACTGATTCTGAGATTATGTCATTATGGGTAATTAATGAAGATTGGCAAAGAACTTGTAGTAACTATTTGACAGACATTAACAATAGATACCCAAAAAGCAAACATATACCTTTTATAAAAAGAATTAATTGAATCCTTCCAAGTATTGTAAAGAGGTCACCAATCTCAGGGGCACCCACTTTCTTCACTGATGCAAATAAATCAAGTATGGCTAGTTATAAGTCTGATAAAATGACTAAGGTGATTAAAAGTCTTTTTACATAAGTTCAAAAATCTGAATTATATGCAATACTTATGGTATTGTTAGATTTTCCTGAATCTCTTAATATAATTACTGACTTTCAATATGCTAAAAGAGTTATTTTACATATAAAAACGGCTGAATTTACTCCTGATAACTCAGAATTAACTACATTATTTATAGAATTACAACAGGTCACCAGAAACAGAAATTATCTCTCGTATATTACTCATATTTGACCCATACAGGTTTACTAGGGCCATTGGCACAAGGAAATGAAGCGATAGACAAATTATTGATAGGTAATGTATTCAAAGCCTCAAAATTTCAAGAAAAACATCATGTCAATGGAAAGGGGTTAAAGAAAAGATTCTCCATCACTTGACAACAAGCCAGAAAAATAATTAATAAGTGTCCTACATGTTCCTTATATAGTCAATCCCATTACGTGCTGGATTTAACCCTAGAGGTAACAAAAGGAATGAAATTTGACAGACAGATGTGTTTCACTTTACAGAATTTGAAAAAATGAGGTAGTGCATCATACCATCGCTACCTATTCAGGTTTTCAATGGGCAACTGCCTTAAGTTCTGAAAGGGCTGACTGTGTGATTACTCATTTACTGGAAATAATGGCATTTATAAAACTACCTGCACAAATTAAGACTGACAATGCTCCTGCATATGTGTCCCTTAAGATAAAAAACTTCTTTATGTATTATAATATAAAACATGTTACTAGTATACCTTACAACCCCACAGTACAAACAATTGTGGAAAGAGCTAATTGTACCTTAAAAGAAATGCTTATTAAACAAAAGGGAAGGGTAAAGACACCCAGGGACCAATTAAAGAATGCTTTGTTGACTCTAAATTTTCTTAATGTTAATGATGAAGGGACATCAGCTGTGGAAAAACATTGGGTGATAAAAAAAATCTGAGGAGCTGGGACAACCCCTATTCTACAAAAATTTGTTTAGTATAAAATAGAAACCTGCAATAGTTTTGAGATGGGGTAGTGGGTATGCATATGTTTCCACAGGGAGTGAAAAAATATGGCTACCAACCAAACTTATAAAGATTAGATCTGTCCATATAGCAAGTGAATCTTAAAAACTTCCTGGTTCTTACAACTTGATATTGTTTCATACAGCTTGGAGAACTAATGTGCTCTTCTGGCCTACTGGTGTACATGCAGGTAGAGCCCTGTATTATTTGCAAAAAGCAGGACAATGCTAAAGATGAAACAGACAGCCTGGGTGAATTAACCCCAAAAGCATGCCTCTGGCACCTGGAGCAAGGTGCCTCAACTGATGCTTCCTTGAAAGATTATATATGTACTAACATACCTATACTAATGATTTAAAAAGTTTGCTTACTTTCACAGAAAAAAACAGGACAATGATGAAGATCAAACTTCTGCCTGTGGCACTACTGTTTCCTCCAGAAATTACATGCATATTAACAATAAAATGGCTAGCCAAAAGGATCGATCCCCAAAAGACTAGACAAAAACAGATACAGTTAGCTTTTCCAGTTCTTGGCCAATATATTATTTTTCTAGGGTACCCAAAAACATTTTCTCCCAAACAACATAAAGTAATTTTGAAAACACAATGCCCCCATTCCCAGTAGGTGGGGTGGGTTTTTTTGATGGGTTACCAATGTTCATTTTTGCCTAAGAAGGTTAGTTATAATCAATAAAAGTTTCATTTGGGGCTTTCTTTCTTCTATCTTTCTTTTTCTCTTATCTTTCTATCCCATCTAATATTAAGAAAAGGGGGAGAAGAAAGGGAGGATATAGGTTGAAGGAAGGGAAGATATAGATTTATAGAATAAAAGGTAGATTATTGAATCTACTAGCTTCAAAAATCTTACATTGCTATTGTAGATTAATGAAAACTTAAGACTTTTGATTGATGGAAATTTAAGACTATTCAACTTTTGCTTCACATTGATAAAAACTTAAATTGTATATTGCTATTTATTTTTTGCCTTATGTATTGTATGTTATAGGTTGACAAAATATTATATATTGTATGTTAGAAACTTAAGATCATTGTGTTCAATGTTTATTTAATGTATTACTCATGTGCCACTCATTTGAAAAGGTAATGTCTTGTGAATACTAACTATTAATAATCTGTTCAGGAAGATCAAGGATAAAAGTTGGTATTCAGTTACCTAGAAATCTTACTAGATACTAACTTACTTTGTCGTAGAGCAGATTTGTTTAATTTCTTGTGTATGTCTTCAAAGGAATAGATTGATAACTGTAAGAATAGATAGAGAGTTGGTCTTCAAACTCTTCAGAGATCCACAGAATATGGCATTTAATGATGAGGGCTTTCCTGATAGAGAGAGACATCTGCTCCTGGCTGCATCTCCATATACATCATTGAAGATGGAGGCATCAAGAGATGAGGGTGACAGAATAGTCACTGGACTGAGAAACTGCCCTAATCTCTACTGCTGATGACAAGCTGACTGTCTGCTATGATCCACAGTGATGCTGGAAAGTTGACTGTCCAGCTTTTAAGAGACTAGATGGACTAGACCATCAGAATTCCTGCTTCAAAAAGCAGTTAGTTGGATGTTTTGGGCCGATGAGGCTGAAGACTGATTGCTCCAATGAAGGAGAGAATCTGGTGACTGTCTAATCGATCAGCTCTCTCTGTCCTATCCACACTTGGAGGTAGCCCGCCAGCACTTCCTTTATTAGATAGAATTTCCTTCTTGGGTCTCTGAAGGGATTGAAGACTAGATAACCACAGCATTACTAGAAGTTTTAGTTTAAGAATTAAAAACACATTTATAGATTGATGGTTGCAATTTCTCATGAAGGGAAAGGACTCTCTTTGGTGAGATAGTAGAACACTTTCTCCCAGGTTAACAAATATAAAAGGACTTAGTTATGTATTTGATACCTGATGATTCTGTATATATGTATATTTGTGTATATAGTTCTTAATTATTTTTTAAAAGAGAAGGGGGATGTGTGGGAAGGATTGTAAACTTTGTCACAGGTGAAAGCAGTCTTGGCGGGCTTATGGATACTCCCTGAGATTAACCATGAGATAGACTGGGTGGAGCCATCCTGGGCCTGGAATTTAGGAAGTGTACCTGGCACTCCACCTAGACTATTGTGTTTCTAATGGATTCTCAATGGGAGATGGAGACCACCCCTTACACATGTGAGAGAGAGAGAGAGAGAGAGAGAGAGAGAGAGAGAGAGAGAGAGAGAGAGAGAGAGAGAGAGAGAGAGAGGACGGCAGAGAGGAGGAGAGGGGTAGCAGGTTGAGACTCAGCTTGAGTGAACGTGGTTCAGGAAGAGGATCAGTGAACAAGTCAGACCAGTGCACAGGCCAGAAACACCTAGGGACCCCTTCCGTGGAGCGGATACCAGAAGGTTCGCTCTTGTTTCCCTTCAACCTTTTTTCCGTCTTGTGTGAGATTGTTGGGTTTTATAATAAAGTTTAATTATTAAGAAACAGAGCCAACAGCATACTATCACAGTATCAGGGATGGAGGTCCTCTCATGGCATGAATCTGAAGCTAGGCCATTCATTAGTTGGTCATTCCCACAATTTCTGGCCCCACCATTACCTCAGTACATCTTGTAGGTAGGACAAATTGTGAGTTGAAGGTTTTGTGGCTGTTTGGTGTCCCAGTCTCTCCATTGGAAGTCTTGCCTAGTTACAGGAAATAGACAATTCAAGCTCCATATCCCACATTGCTAGGAGTCTTAGCTAGGGTAGCCCTCGTAGATTCCCATGAGTTTCCATTGTCCTAAAATTTTAGCTCATCCCAGAGATGCCTACTCCACCCACTAGATTCCAGTCTCTCTCCCACTACTCTCAGGCTGTCCCCTTGCCCACTTGATCCTTCCTGTTCCCTGTCCTAAGCCCTCCTGTAGCCTGTACTCTCCCTCACTGAGATTCAAGCCTCTCCCATTGGACTCTCCTTATTACTTTGCCGTTTTGGGTCTGTGGTTTGAAACATGGTTATCCTGTACTTTATGAGTGAGTACATACCATTTTTGTATTCTTGGGTCTGGGTTACCTCACTTAAGATGTTCTTTTCTATTTCCATCTAGTTTCCTTCAAATTTCATGATGTCTTCATTTTTAATGACTGAGTAATACTCCAATGTGTAAATGTACCACATTTCCTTTAATCATTCTTTGATTGAGGAGCAACTAGATTCCAATTTCTGGCTATTATGAATAAAGCTTCAATGAACATAGTAGAGCAAGTGTCTTTGTGGTATGGTGGAACATGTTTGGGTATATGAGGTAGGTCTATTCCCAATTTCCTAAGAAATAGACAAATAGATTTTTAAAGTGTTAGTACACATTTACATTCCCAGTAGCAAAAAAAAAAAAAAAAAAAATGTATCCCTTGCTCCACATCTTCACCAGCATGAGTGGTTACTTGAGTTTTTTATCTTAGCACTCTGATGGGTATACAAGGGAACCTCAAAGTTGTTTTGATTTGCATTTCCTTGGTGACTATGCATGTTGGACATTTCTTTAGGTTCTTCTTGGCTATTAGATACTTTGCTGTTGACAATTATCTGTTTAGATCTGTACCTCATTTTTAAAGTGGGTTATTTGGTTTGCAGATGCTTAGTTTTTTGAGATCTTATATATTTTGGCTGCCTCTGTCAGATTTGAAGTCAGTAAAAATCTTTTCATATCATGTACGCTGCAATATTGTCCTTTTGATGGTGTCCTTTGCAATACAGAAGCTTTACAGGTTCATGAGATTTCATTTATTAATTCTTGATCTTGGTGCCTGAGCTGTTGGTGTTCTTTTCAGGAAGTTGTCTCCTGTGCCAATGAGTTCAAGGTTATTGCCCACTTTCTCTTCTAATAGCTTTAGTGTGTCCAGTTTTATGTTGGTCTTTGATCCACTTGGACTTGAGTTTTACGCAGGGTGATAAATATGAATATGTTTGCATTCTTCTACATGTAGACATCCAGTTAGACCATCAGCATTTGTTGAAGATGCTTTTTTTTTCATTGTTTAGTTTTGGAATCTTTGTCAAAAGTCAAGTGTCCATAGGTGTTAGGACTTGGTTCTTTGGTTTGATTCTATTGATCAACCTGCCTATTTTTATGTGAGTACAATGTGGTTTTTATTATATTTTTTTCTGTAGTGCACCTTAAAATCAAGGATTGTGATACCTCCAGAAGTTCTTTTATTGTATAGGATTGTTTTACCTACCCTAGATATTTTGTTTTTTCCATGTGAATTTGAGTGATGTCCTTTTAAGGATTTTAAGGAATTGTGTTGCAATTTTGGTGAGAATTGTGTTGAATCTGTAGATGGTGATTTTTACTCTGTTAATCCTACCAATTGATGAAAATGGGAGATCTTTCCCTCTTCTAATATATTCTTCAATTTCTTTCTACAAAGATGTGAAGTTTTTGTCATACAGGTCTTTCAACTGCCTTGTTAGAGTTACACCAAGATACTTAATATTTGTGGCTACCCTGAATGCTGTTGTTTCACTACTTTCTTTTCAGTGTGTTTGTCTCTTGTGTAAAGGGGGACTACTGCTTTTTTTCTTTTGTTCCTTTTGTTAATTTTATATACAACCTCTTTGCTGAAAGTGTTTATTAGCTATAGAGATTCTGTGGTTGAATTTTGGAATTCACTTATGTATAATATTCTATCATTGGTGAATAGCAAAACTTAAACCCCTTTTTTTCTAATTTGTATCCCTTTGATCCCTTTAGTTGTCTTATTATTCTAGCTTCACCTTCAAGTACTAAACTGAATAGATAAGGAGAGAATGGGCAGCCTTGCCTTGTCCCTGATTTCGTGGTATTAATTCAAGTTTCTCTCCATTTAATTTAATATTGGTTACTGGCTTGTTTTCTGTTACCGTTATTGTGCTCATGTATTCACCTTGTATCCCTGATCTTTCCAAGACTTTAAACATGAATGGCTATTGGATTTTGTCAAAATATTTTTCTGAATCTAATGAGATGATCATGTGTTATTTTTTTTCATTCAGTTTGTTTATATGATAGATTGCATTGGTGGATATTCATTCATTGTACCATCCCTCCATCTCTGAGATAAATCCTACTCCGTTATTATGGTTGATGTTTTTTATGTGTTCTTGGATTCTGTTTGCAAGTATTTTATTGAGTGTTTTTGCATCATTGTTCATGAGAGAAATTGATCTGAAATTCTCTTTATTGGGTCTCTGTGTGATTTTGGTATCAGGGTAATTGTGGTCTCATGACATAAGTTTTGCAATGTTCTTTCTGTCTCTATTTTGTGGAATAGATTGAAGAGTACTGGTATTAGCTCTTCTTTGAAGGTCTGGTGTGATACTTCACTGAAACAATCTGGTTTTGTTGATTCTTTGTACTATTCTCTTAGTTTTTATTTTATTGATTTCAGTCCTGAGTTTTATCATTTCCTTCCACCTCACTCTGTTTGGTGTGTTTGCTTCTTTTTGTTCTAAACCTTTCAGGTATGTTGTTAAGTCACTAGTATGAGACCCCACTAATTTCTTTATGGAGGCAGTTAATGCTATAAATTTTCCTCTTATCATTGCTTTAAATGTATCACAAAAGTGTGGCCATGTTGTAAATTCATTTCTATTAAATTCTAGAATTCTTTAAGTTTTTTATTTCTTTCTAGACCCAGTGTTCATTGAGTAGAGAATTATTCAGTTTCTATGAATTCGTAGGCTTTCAGTTGTTTCTGTTGTTGAAGTTCAGCTTTAATACATTGTGGTCTGATAAGGTACAGGGTTTATTTCGATTTTCTTGTGTCTGTTGAGACTTGCTTTGTGACTGAATATATGAGCACTTTTGGAGATGGTTCTATGATTTGCTGAGTAAAATGTATATTCTTTTGTGTTTGAATGAAATGGTCTGTAGATATCTGTCAGACCTACTCGAGTCATATATAATGTCTGTTAATTCTATTATTTCTCTGTTTAGTTTCTGTCTGGATGACCTGTCCATTATTAAAAGTAGAGTTTTGAAGTCTCCCATTATTAATGTGTATGTCTCAATGTGTGATTTAAAATTTAGTAATGTTTATTCTACAAATGTGGGTACCCTTGCATTTGTGGCATAGATATTCAGGATTGAGGTATTATCTTGTATTTTTCCTTTGATGAGTAAGATGTGTTTTTTTCCATATATTTTGATTAATTTTAGAAATCTATTTTATTAGAGATTTGAGAGGCTACTGCATCTTGCTTCTTGTTTCCATTTGATTAGAAAATATTTTTCTAACCCTTTACTTTGTCTTTCATGTTGGAAGGCACTTCTTTTATGCAGCACAATGATAGAATATGTTTTCATATCCATTAAAATGGTTTATGTCTTTTTATTGGGGAATTATGTCCATTTATGTTGAGAGATTTTAAAGATCAATGATTGTTAATTCCTGATATTTTTATCTTAGTGGTGGTGGTAGTATGCATGTGTGTATGTGTGTGTGTGTGTGTATGTGTGTGTGTGTGTGTGTGTGTGCATGCACGTGTGTGTACACTTTTCCTTTTTTAGTTTTCTTCATGTGAAATTATTTATTTTTGTGTTTTCTTTTATAGGGCTGGATTTATTCATACATATTGTTTAAATTTGGTTTTGTCATAGAATATCTTGTTTTCTTCATGTATAGTGACTGAATTTTTACTAAGTGTACAACAATTTGGGCTGACTTTTGTGATCTCTTAGGGACTGCAAGACATCTTCCCAGGCCCTTCTGTGGTTTAGCATCTGTATTAAGAAGTCCAGTGTAATTTTAGTAGGTCTGCCTTTAAATGCTATTAGGATTTTTTTCCATTGTGGCTTTTAATATTACTTCTTTGTTCTATACACTTAGTGTTTCAGGATTTTCTTTTTTTTTTTTTTTTTTTGGCAGAATCTTTTTAGTAATCTGTAAGCTTTTTGCATCTTTATAGCCATTTCTCTTTTTTTTCAGATTAGGAAATTTGTGGTGTTTTTTTTTTTATGATTTTGTTGAAAATATTTTATGGGCCTTTGAGCTGAGAATCTTTTCCTTCTTCTATTCCTATTATTCTTAGGTTTGGCCTTTTTTTAATTTCCTAAATTTCCTGTAAGTTTTGTGTCAGAAACTTTAGATCTAACATTTTCTTTGACTGATGTATCAATTTCTTCTATTATGTCTTCTTTGCCTGAGATGTTTCTCTCTGGTCTCTTATATTCTGTTGTTGTTGCTTGCATCTATAGTTTCTGATCTGTTAACTAGGTTTTTCAGTTCAAGGACTTACTCAGTTTGTTTTTTCTTTATTGCTCCTATTTCCAATTTTAGATCTTAAGCATTTTTATTCATTTGCTTCACTTGTGGATTTTATTTTCCTATATTTCTTCACGGACTTTAATTTTTTTCACTTTAAAGGCATCTATCATCATCATAAATTAGGTTTATGTTCATTTTCTTGTGCTTCAGTTGTGTTAGGATATCTAGGGCTTGTTGTTGTAAGATAGCTTGGCTCTTCTGGTGACATATTGGTCTGGGTCTTTTTGATTCCTGGCCTTTAGTCATCTAGTATTTTGTTTAGTATAGGTTTACATGCTGATTTCTGAGTTTATCTTTATCGGTGGCTTTTTAAAAATTTATATATATATATGCTTTTTGTCTTTTTGGTTTCTGTTTATTTTTTTGTCTTGTATTCCTCTGGGAATGCAGGCAGAGTGAGGGTGGAAAATGGAACACAGGGGAAAGAGTGCAGTTTACTGCTGTTGGTGTGCTTTAAAGGGACTTGGCTTGCAGGGGATAGGGCTAACCATTGCAATTTTGAATTTAGATTCAGCTGACAGTAGAAACATGATGAAATATAATATTCTTTTCATTTATCAGGGGGAAAGAAATTACTTCCTTACTTGAATACTAATATGAAGATATAGTGATTATAAAGAAAACTAGTATATCAAGCAGTTAGAAATTCATTTTAGAGTTATAACATTTCCATATTAGTACTGTATATTATAATTTTTTAAAATTAAATTAATACTCAATCTTCAGATTTATGGGATACATTGAAACTTTCGTTCTCTTGGTATTTCCATAGGGAAATTAACAAAAAGCACAGATTAACAGATTATATAAAGAGACAAATAATGCACACAAAAAGAAACTATGTCCTGTAAATAAAGGCATTTACTTACTTATTAAATTATGTTAGAAAATTATATATTCTCAATAACCTAACACTCCTATAAGATTATTTCTAAATTCTCTTTTTGTAAATATGAAATTATTATTTCTGGATTGTGTAATATAAAGAAATATATCTAAAGTAAGAAATCAAATATTTAAGCTCTGAGATAGACATCAAAATGTGCATATTAAACACTACACAGTATTTCTACAAAATATTATTTATATGCATCTCAGAAAGGGTTATTCAAATGTAACTAATACCTGTTTGTTTTTTATGAGATAACAGACTGATTGTCTCCTTAATTAAACACTCTGAAGGAGGATAAAAATATGAGATGACGTGAAGTGGTAGACAGGATCCTGCTTTACCAGCTGCAACACCCGCATAATGGTCAAGGTGACCACAAATACATTGCATGGCATAATGCATAATGTTTCATTGGAGTCAGAAATATACACTGAGTATAACTGTCTAACTATCTAAAATGCCAATATTATAAGGTAAATCTAAATGTCTATTCATTAAAAGCATTCATAAATTAGGTCAACTTCTGTTAAGATTGAAAATGTTTAAAAAGCCACAAGGAATCTATTATGAACCAAACTGGTCACAGCCACATGCTCAAGGGAGTCTCAAAAGAGAAGGGAATAATGTAAATCTGTTTGTGTGTATGTGTGTGTGTATGTATATACATGATATATATATATATATATCTCATATGTAAATAATGTAAAACAAAGAAACATCATTCCTTTTAGAGATATAAGATGCATACTCAAACACAATAAATTCAAGATACAGAAAATCAATAGCCAACATCAAATAAAATGGAGATAAACTTATAGTTCTTCCACTAAAATTAGAGACAAGGCAAGCCTGGCCACTCTTTTTATTTATTCAATATAGTACTTAAAGTTCTAGCTAGGGCAACAAGACAACTAAAGGAGATTAAGGGGACAGAAATTAGAAAGAAAGAAATCAAAGTATTGCTATTCACATACATACATAAATGACCCCAAAAATTCTACTAGAGAACTCCCAAAGCTGATAAACAACTTCAGCAAAGTGGCTGAATTAATAATAAACTCAAAAAATCAAAAAATTAGTAGCCCTCCTTCATGCAAGCAACAAATGTACTGAGAAAGAAATTAGGGAAACAACACCATTCATAAACAATACAAAATATTTAGGCGTAACGCTAACCAAGCAAGTGAAAGACCTGTATGACTATAACTGTCAGAGACATAAGAACAAGTTGTAGAGGCGTTGCTTGACAAAGTTCCAAAGATCTCAGGCTGATTACCACTGCCCTTAAATATTATGCATGGTCGAAGTTTTGCCTAAAGACTACTTTTCTAAAACTGTTTTTTCTCTCTATTTCTCAGCCTTAATGAAATTTACACTGAAAAACTTTTTCCCAACGAATTATTGAAAGAAAGCATCTGGCCAAAGGCTTGAGATAATGGGATAGTTTGGGCCTCTGACAGTGAACAGTCAGACATAAACTTCTTGAAAGAAAGTTAGAAAATTGACATAACAGTACTGTCTAGGTCCTGTTAGGTGTAGAAAAGCTTCTTTAGAATCTTCTTTGAGAGCCTTCGAAAGTCACTCTTTACAGATATTTTACAATAGAGAACCCTTTGGAAGTTAGCATGGGCTCAGTTAAAAATGGATAGCTCACCTGTTGGTTTGGGATTGGGAGTAAGCTAAGTTTTTTCTTTGTTGAGAACATTAAGTTCAAGCTATGTTGCTATGAAATCATGTAAACACATGGCTTTAGCCTGGGGAAATTTATGATTAAAATTTGCTGAGTGTTTTTTAAGAAATAATAACCAGATCATGCTGATCATTGCTTGGAAATTGATTGACTTTTGCTGTACACTTTATTCTATGTAATATAGAACTGATTGTATGTCTTTGTTAGACTTTTTTCTTGATCTGTTGATTTTTAAATTTTCTATTGATTGTAAAAGATGAGAAAATTATTATATAATCTGTAATGAAAAAGTTGAACTTCACTTAAAAAAAATACTTGGGTTGGCCCAGGAGGGACAGAAAAGGAAGAAGTAACAGGAAGGAAAGCAGAAGAAAAATAAAGTTCTCCTGGCCTACAAGACCTTTCAGTTTGTATTGCAACTTATGCCTGGATCCTAGTATTTCTTTTCTCCTCCATTCCTAAATCTCTCCTCAAAAACTGGCTAGTTCCGGTAGCTAGTTGTTCAGTCAAACATTGATTTCCCTTAATCAGTAGTTCATTGACTGCTCAATTCTCCTTGTCATGGATCCATCAAGACTTTCTCTTTTCTCCTCTTCATTGTATCCTGGAGCTGGTATGTGGTAAAGAACTTATTTGAAGAAAATGAAGAAGATATCAGAAGGAAAGATGTCCTATGCTCAGGGATTGGTAGGATTAACATAGTAAAAATGATCATCTTACCAAAAGCAATCTACAAATTCAATGTAATTCCCATAAAAATTCCAACACAATTCTTTACAGACCTTGAAAGAGCAATCCTCAACTTCATATGGGAAAATAAAAATCCCAGCATAGCTAAAGTATTTCTGTACAATAAAAGAACTTCTGGGGGTATCACCATTACTAATTTCAAGTTGTATCATGGAGCAATAGTAATAAAAAACTTCATGGTTTTGGCATAAAAAGAGACAGATTAATAGAATTGAATATAAGACCTAGCAATAAAACCACACATCAACAGACACCTGATCTTCAACAAATAAGCAAAAAACACATGATGGAAAAAAGAAAGCAATTCAACAAATAGTTCTTGTCTAACTGAATTTCCTCACGTAGAAGAATGCAAGTTGATCCACATTTATCACCCTGAACAAAACTGAAGTCCAAGTGAATTGAAGACCACAATATAAAACCAAGTACTCTAAGTCTAATAGAAGAGAACATGGAGGAATAGCTCCTAACTCATAGATACAGGAGACAACTTTCTGAACAGAGCACTAATAGCTCAGACACTAAGATCAACAATTAACAAATGGTACCTATTGAAATTGAAATGATTCTGCAAGGCAGAAAGCACTTTCAAAAAGACAAAAGAATAGCATAGAGAATGGGAAAAGATCATCACCAACCCTACATCTGACAGAGTGTTGATATCCAAAATATGGAAAAGAAGCAATAAAGAAACAAACAAAAACAACAACAAAACAAACTTCAAGAAATTATATTCCTCCAAACAAAATAGCTAACTTAAAAACGTTTATAGATCTTAACAGATAGCTCTTTTATTGTTTTCTTTTGATTTTTTGTTTTTGGTTTTTTGATACAGGGTTTCTCTGAGTAGCCTTGGCTGTCCTGAACTTGCTTTGTAGATCAGGCTGGGCTTGAATTCATAGCGATCGACCTGCCTCTGCCTGCAAAGTGCTGGGATTAAAGGTGTATGCCAGCACAGTTGAGCAGAGAGTGAAAGGACAAAACTAATGGCATGTTCTATATGTAATGTATGTTCTGCAACTAATGTCATGATCTATGAATATTCTGTGAGAACTTGTCCTCCAGGTGACCTCACTTCTTCCTGTGTTACAGGAATGACTACATACTGCTATAAACTAGACCTGCCAGCAGCCTCCAGAAACTCCACCGGAACAAATAGATACAATTAACCCCCAATGTTCATCTGAGATTAAAAAAAAAAAAACTTCCCCTGGAGATCCAGCCTCCACCCAACCTGCCTGAATAGTTGACATTCCTGTGATCCACAGCCCTCTCCCCCACTTATGGTCTTTTCTTTAAAGATCAACATTCCTGTGACCCACAAGCCCTGCCTCCTGTTTATGTTTTTCCCCTTATAAACTGACTACCCTTGAAGCTCCCATGTCACTCTTCTATCCTTCTGTGTCAGGAAGGATTGTAACCCAAAGCTCAAGCCCATAATACAGGACCCTGTGTATGTTGGTGGCCTTTTTTGGAGGTCTCACAATCTGGGTGATCTCAGTATTACACCAGTTTTTAATAAAGCAGTCATAAATGACCTAGAAGTACTTAAAGAAATATTCAATGTCCTTAATCATCAAGGAAATGTAAATCAAAACACTTCTGAGATTCAATCTTACATCCCTCAGAATGGCTAAAATCAAAAACTCAAGTGACAAAACATACTGGCTAGGATATAGAGCAAGCAAACTATCCTCCAATGATGGTGGGTGTGCAAACTTTTACAACCACTTTGGAAATCTGTCTGGAGGGTTCTCAGAATACTGGGAATATCTCTTCCTTAAGACTCAAAAGATGTTCAACCTTACCACAAGGACACTCACTGTTAATAGCAGCTTTCTCTGTAACAGCCAGAAACTGGAAACTACCTAGATATCCCTCGACTGAAGAATGGATAAAGAAAACACTGTGCATTTACACAATGGAATACCACTCAGCTATTAAAAAGAAAGAAATCATGAAATGTACAGGAAAATGGATGGAACTAGAAAAGATTATCCCAGAAAAACGTGCATAGTATATATTCACTTAGAAGTGGATATTAGCCATAAAGTATAGGATAACCATGCTATAATCCATAGCCCCAAAGAAGCCATGGAGGGCCCCATAATGGATGCTTGACTTTCATTCAGAAAATAAAAGAAAATAGGTATCTGAAGTAGATGGAGGTGTGGGTGAGAGATGGGGTGGAGAGGGTAACTGGGTGGTGGGAATAAGATGTGAGGAGAAGGTGAAGAGTAAGTGAGGTGAGGGGTGGGTGTCGGGGGGACCCAGAGAGAGAATGGAATTTGGAAAAGAGGCATCTCTGGGGCAGGGGAGGTTCCAGGGAGTCTGTGGGTATAACCCTAGCTGAGACTCTTAGCAGCAGGGGTTATGGAGAATGATATCCTCACCTCTTAATGCCAAGTGAGACTTCCAGTGGGGAAAAGGGAGCAGCAACCCACCCATAAAACCTTCCACCCAAAATGCATCTTGCCTAGAAGAATTATAGGGAGTATGATGGAATAAAGATTGAAGGAATGACAAATCAATGATTGGCTCAACTTGTGACCCATCCCATGGGAGAAAGCCAAACCCTGTCACTATAAATGATACTCTGTTATGCTTGCTGACAGGAGTCTAGCATAACTGTCTTCTGAGAGGCTTCATCCAGAAACTGATGGAAACAGATGCAAAGACCCACAGTCAAACAATAGGCCTAGGTAGGGGAGTTTCATTGAGGAGTTTTGTAGAAGGATGGAAGGAGCAGGAGAGGGTCAAGGACACCACAAAGACATCTACAGAATAAACTATCCTGGGCCCATGGGGGCTTACAGAGACTGAACTACCAACCAAAAAGCATGCATGGCCTGGACCTGGACCCCTAGACCCCCTACATATGTAACAGATGTGTTGTTTCATCATCTTGTGGCTTCCTTAAAAATGGGAGTAAGGGCTGTCTCTGACTTCGTTGCCTGCTTTTGAATCTTTTTCAGCCAACTGAGCTGCCTTATCTGGCTTCAGTGGGAGAGAATGTGGTTAATCCTGGTGTCACTTAAGGTGCTAGGGTGAGTTTCTACTCCTTGCGGGCCTGCCCTTCTCTGAGAAGAAAGAGAGAGAGAGAAATGGGGAGAGAAAGGATGGGGATGGGACTGGGAGGAGAGGAGGCTGGGATCAGCCTGTAAAGTAACTAAGAAAATAAAATAATATTAGAAAAAGCACCAACAAGTTTTATTTTTTCTCATCTTCCCACACATATCACTACTTCTATGTTCTATTCCCAATCCATTTACAAAAGTACTCATATTTTTTATTTCTTCTTTTTTGCACAAGCATTAGCTTCTTATTTAAGCATGAATGCTAAGGACAGACAAGTTGTCAATTATTCAGTCCCTTCTATCCCTTTTAAAAGGTTGAAGTTCATGTCTTAAATAATGGACAGTAATTGGGGATTTTAAATGGTATTGGATCATGACTGTATTTTTGTGACATTTTGAATCAGAAATTAAACCATAAGAAGAAATTATAGCAAAGTAATCGCAAAAAGCATAGTTTCAAAGCTTATAATGTGTGTTTATAATTTGGGAACTTGTGCAAAAACATAAATTATCAAAATGTAGGCTTGATATTTTTGATTTGAGAGAACTACAGCCATGCTTTCACTATAGAGTTTCAGAGAATTTGTTGCTGCTAGTGGTTGTCATATACACACTGATCTGAGAGAGTACATTTGTCTATATCAAGTACATTGAAGTCTCTATAGGGCAGAAGCAATTGTGCTTGTGTATGTGTGTGTGTGTTGTGTGTGTGTGTTTGTGTGTGTGTGAGAGAGAAAGAGAGAGAGAGAGAGAGAGAGAGAGAGAGAGAGAGAGAGAGAGAGAATTATGGGCTATATGGCTATATGGCTTGTCTCCCTAACACATGTAAGTTAAAACTTAACTTACAGAGATATTAATGTACAATTTATGGTCTCAAAAATAATTAAGTCATGAGTGGGCAGCCACAATGTTAGACTTTATGAGACGCTAAAGAAAGTCAGGTATGGGGTAAGGGGAAGATGTGGTTCCCCTTCATAGAATTACCAGGCTCCAGAGCTGTGAGATGATATATACTTTATTTAAGCTACTAAAACTAGGACTACACACCACATATTGCACACCAAAACATTTAGTGAAGATATGTTTCACAAATATACAAACATTCCTTGATAGTTTAATTATTTGTTCATCTAAAGTATCAACTTCATCATTCTAGGAAACTTCCCTTAATGTGACTTTACTTTTCTTTTAAATTTCAGTCTCAGAACAAAATGACAACATGCAGATTAATTAGCAGAGGGAGAACAAATCAAATATAAAGAATAAAATAATGTTGTTATTATTAGCAGATAAGGAGACTATAAAAGTTTGGCAAATGAGTGGATTTCTAGTGATAGTGTGTAGACCCTTTGAAATCTTCATCAGGCATCAGAAGTTTGGACTTGCAGCTCAGAAACAGAGTAAGGCTGGGGATAAAAAGCAGTGACCATAAGCAGAATAGATAACACTACTAAGGGGCAAATGTGAAAAATCAGAGACTTTGAAAATTTGGAGAGCAAAAAAGAAAATAAAAACAAATTAATAAGAAAAGTAAAACAACAAAAGGTGTCATGCATAGGGTGTTATTATCAAAAGCAAGAAGCACTAGAGTGTCAAGGCATAAAGGACATGTGGACGATGCCACTTGACTCAATGAAAGCCTACATAGCTCTAGGGACATGGTTCAAGTAAGTACTGCTGAGTTTGAGAGACAGTAACTATGTAGAATGCTACATTTTCTTGCCTGGTGAAAAAATAGACATGAGCTAGTGAAGCCAGTACCTATACGGGAAAAAAGCATGGAAACATGGAAAACATCAGGCAAAATGTGACATGCTTTCATAGATAGGAAAAAAAGAGATGATTTTATGAGGCAGGCAGTGGTGTTTAAGGAAGATTAAGAGGGGAGAAAAATTATCTCACAGATAGCATTAGATTAAAAGCAGGAAAAGGAAGACAGCTGGTGTTCTTAACCCAGCAAGAGAATGGAATCAGGAGTGTGAACACTGATTCCCTTTGGAAATTAGAATTATCTGAGGTAACTGGAGTCTGTGACCATCATTATCCCTTGTTTCTCTCTGAATTCAGATGGACAGTCACATTCTGACAGTAGAACAATTATAGCCTTCCACAAAACTAATTACCGGCAGAGGAAGTAGTGCTTTCCTCTCACCCTCTCACTCCTCACACTGAATTTTGGGAAAACCTCTCAAAGTAAAATACAATTAAACATGGCATGATAAAACATTATCATGCCATGAACTCGAATTTATTACAGATTTTTAGTGTATAGCTCTTCTTTGTTGGTGCCTCTGGAGCTCTACACATGCACTTGCTTGTCTTTATTTGTCTGTCATGGAATGTCCAAACAATGCCACAGAGGTCCCCAGGAGCATTGGGAGTGAACAAGCAGAAAGCAAACGTGAGCTGGAGCATGGCCTTAATCTTTGATAAGCTTGCAGTAAATATTCTGATTGTAACTCTTGAAGTTCTGTGTCTTCCATTGCTGTTATCAGCTTTTTCTTGTCAGCCTCCAGGGAAAGAATTGGGACTTTGTGAGCCAGCCAAAGTACTAGTGATAACAGCAGATGCCAAGGTTGAGAGGCACCTCTGGAGGAGTCCCAGGTTTTTTTGTGTCCCAGAGCAAGGAATTTACCAGAGACACCAAGTCGCAGCAGAAGCAAGCACAATCTTTTTAAAACATGAATATTCCTATTAATTTGTTGAGGGTTTCATACAATGTGTTTTTATCATATTTGCCTCCTACTCTTCCTCTAAACTCCTTACATATCCATTTTGCTTCCCATTGTTGTCTCTTTTAAAAAAACCACCACCACCACCACCACCACCACCACCACCCCCACCACCACCACCCCCACCACCACCACCACCACCACCCCCACCCCCACCTCCACCACCACCAACAACAATAAAACCAACTAATTGAATCTAATTCATGCTGGGAATATGGCTCAATGGGTAAAGGAAGTGCTTGCTGTTCAAGCATAAGGATTGCAATTTGGATTCTTAGAACCCAGATAAAGGTAGGTAAGCATAAAAGATGCTTGTGACCCCAGAACTTGGAAGATAAGGCAGGGAAAACCCTGATCTCCTGATTCAGTGGGTAAACACTCCTTGATAAAGAAAGATGAGAGCAATTAATGGGTCACCTAATGTCAAGTTTTCCTATAGATGTATAAACACACATACATGCACAAACACACACATGCACACAGAAGCAAAAAAATTAAGAGTACATTTGTAAATGGAGGAAGGAAGCAGGTCCCAACAAAGAAAGAACACAACAGCTCAGCAGCCCTGATTTGCAAAGGACTTGGGGCTTCTGACTCATTGATGTAAGGAGGCTTTTTAGGTCATTTACATATCGATCTACAACATGTGTCACATGTCTCATTAGTACCATTAATTGCTACCTAGAGGGATTCATTTTAGCATCAGAGTGAAAGAGTGGTTATTCTGGGACAGTCTGGAATGACTGGGTGTATAGGCAAACACCGGTTTTATCACCAGGTTTGGTGGTAGTATAGTTTAGTGCAGCCTTTTCCTATGTCAACTTGTTTTTTATTTCACATGCTAATTGTTTAAAGGTTTTCACAAGGCCTTCTAGATCCAAACCTCTTCCCTACTTCCTTGTTCTCTATAGCTAGACACTCAGAGGTGATGAACATATATATTCATACTACATAATAGATATAATTAAGTTTTTGTGCTTATTTCAAGCTCGGTTACAAAGACTTCTTGAATTAACTCATTCAACATAATCCTATGAGGCAGGAACCATTATTTGCTTTCACTTTTAAATAAAGGAAGCAGAGAAATAAAAATTGCAAGTAATTTGCCTAAGGCCAAGGTTATCAAATGGCAGAACGAGGCTCTAAAACCAACAATCTTTGTTAAAGTGAGAAATACATTTAAAAACTCAATGAGATGGTGATATTTTTAGAGAAAAAATGTTCAACATAAGAAGTGAGGAGGCATGGAGAGGACTGTTTGTTGTGACAAGCATTTTAACTTTGACATTGCCCTGAATAGAGCAAAAAAGGCCATGTTGAACGATGTATCAGTGCAGTCAAGTAACGTTGTAAAAAAGTCAGTAAAGCTTTAATAAGTGTGCAGGTATTCAGTTGCTCTGAACAGTTTTAGAGTCTTTCTATGAAGCAATATAGCAATATGCTATGGGAAGATCAGGGCCTCACATATAGGGGAGAGGTTCGCTGCTAAAGGCAATCCCACTTACCCATGAAGAGAGTTCAGTTTGTTACTACTAACAAGGCCAGTTCAGGAGAAAGTGAAAACCAGAAACATCTATATGTTTAGTACAGTTTAGCACAATGGAAAAGCAGAAAGCCCCCAGAGAAAAGAGAGAGTGTGTTTCCTCTTTGCCCCTTCATGCCTCTCCAGAGAGAACTGCATTTTAATGAAATATTCCTTTCACATCAATGATTTGCTTTGCTGTATCTCCTCTTTCAGACCTGGTGAAGAATTATTTTGGAAATCATTTTACTTTCAAATGAAATGTTAACGTTTTTAAGAAAGAGTTGCTGATTACCTTCAATCTGAAGAAAACTTCATGGCTATTTCAACTGTACCACTGTGGAACATTTTACAAGTTCTCCTTTTATGTCAACATGCACAAGTATACTGGGAAGGATCAGTAATTCAGTTCTGTGGTTTCCTTTCTACCCCATGTTCTGTTGGCATCTCCAGTTGCCCCCCCCTCCTCCACATGGTCCAGTAAATATCACTCCTTCTCTTCAACCTTTCCTGCCTCTGAGGAAAGCCTCCACATTCCTGGCATTCCTGAGGATTGCTCCAATACCCTCACTTGAGCCACCAGCCCCCAAATCCAGCAGGTGGCAGACATGTCATTTTCTTTTGCCCACAATCCTTAAAAACCTAACCCACCAAAGTCTGGGTGTGGCTTCCTCTGGCCTTGTCCCCTGAGGCTTCTGAATTTCCCCAGTTGCCTAATAAACTTGCCCTTTTTATGCTTTTAATTTGATGTATTTCATCATCAGAGATAGCCCATCTCAGTGCAGAAACCTGGGAGAAGTCGTGTCCCCAAGGCAGGTGGCCCATGTTTTCTCTGTCCACATGGGGACTGCTTCTCCTGTCTCTCCTCACAAAGCAAGTTTGGATTTGGTAAGTGCCTTATCCCCCAGATGCTGCTGAAAGCCACCAGGTGTTTCTTTGGTGGGGGTGGGGAATCATGAGACACACTTTCTGGCCATGGGAACATGAGAAGGGTCAATCCAGAACAATCCTGGTCTTTGGTCTTTGTTTTGAGGTTATCTCACATTGCAGAGACATCTGTTTGTGGATTAACCTCACTAAACCAATCAGTCCCAGAATATCAAATTGGGACCTCCATGGATACAGTGGCTCTGGGTAATGTCAGAGCTGATTCAATAGCCTGGAGTTTGACTCCCAGCAGTTCCGGACCCATGGAGCACATCTTTTTCCTGATATCCTCCTGCAAATCTCAGTACTAATTGGAGAAAAAAAAAAAAAAAAAGAACAACAACAACAAAAACCACCTTGGCAAAGGAGCCACACAGGCAGAAGATGAATAACTTTACCTAAATAACTGTCTTATTCTTCCCCCAAATCAGGTATCTTCCATTATTTCTCATATCCACCAGAGCCTTCACATTGGCCTCAAGGCCCTAATCCAATTTCTAGAGCCCATTCTTGATACCAGTGACCTCTGAGCTTACACTTCACAGGTCCACGTTTCTTGCCAGATGTGCACTAAGACCAATCTATAAGGGACTTTCCAGATACATCAGTCACTGCATCAGCTCCAAGGACACCAAACAGGCAAGAACTGGCAGATTGACTTCACCCACATGTCCACTCCTAAAAAGCTTTGCTATCTCCTAACCGTTGCTGACACTTTTACAGAATGGATCGAGGCATTCCCCACCTCCAGGGAAATAGCAGACATGGTGGCTCAGGTGGTCCTTGAACACATAATTCCTCAATTTGGTGTGTGGTAGTGGTAGACCATCCAGACAGACAACAGTCTAGCCTTCACCTCCAGGATTACTGACCTTGTGCCTAAAGCTTACCACATCTCCTAGAAGCTTCACATCCAATACCTACCAGAGTCCTCGGAGAAGTTTGAAAGAGCCAATGGGCTCATAAAACAACTTACTAAGCTCTCTCTGGAACTCAGATTATCTTGGCCTTCTCTTCTTCCCATCATCTTGACCCACCTGCAAGCTTAAGCCCCTTTAATCTCCTGAGGCCATTCCTCCTCAGTCATCACTTCCTAGCTCAGACTCCTCCACTGGTGAGGTACCTATCCTTTCTCTTTCCTACAGTCCCATCCTCACCTGCACTCTGACAGCTACTTGCCTGCCCCCACACCACAGGACCGAACTGTTCCTGAGTCCACCCCCACTCTCCCCAGAGGACCCAGTACTCTTCAAACAGTTATCTCCAGGGTTTCCAGAACCTCAAGGGAAAGGACGCTACATTGTTATTCTAACCACTCCTTCAGCCACCCAACTCCTGGGACTGCAATTCTGGTACTACTCTCCAGACTCAAAAGGGCACCGATCCAAAATGAGTGGTCTGTATAAAAACTGGGACACTCGACTCTCAGGTTCTCCAGAAAACCCCAGTGAGGGGCCAGGATGGCCAAACCAGGGTTCCTCCCTCCTTAGCTGTTGGCAGTCTCCCCTGTTCCAATGGCTTGCCCCAATAATAGGACCTCTCATTCTCATTAGCCTATTTTTCTCTTTTTATTTCCTTCCTCCTCTGCCTTCTCTAGAAAACAGATCTATAAGTTCTCCAGGGTAAGAGTCAATCAGGTGCATCTTAGCCTAAACCTCCAGCTGGGCACAGACTCACTGAATCACAACTCCCCCAGCTCATACTGCCCGTTTCCACCCAGAATCAGCCAGATTTGAATCTGGCATCCATATACCCAAAGAGGTTGAGTTGTTCATTTGGCATCTTCTACTGCTCTCTCTACTTCCTACATGGTCCTTTAAATCCCACTCCCCCTCTACAACCTGACCCCTCTGAGGAAAGCCTCCACATTCCTGAGATTCCTGAGGACTGCCCCAACCTCCTCACCTGAATCCACCAGCCCTTCAAATCCAGCAGGTTGGAGGCATGTCATTTTCCTTTGGATACAATCCTTTAAAACCCCACCCACCATAATCTGGGAGATACTTCCTCTGGCCTCCTCTCCTGAGGCTGTTGAACACACCCAGGAGCCTCAGTTTCCAAATAAACCTGTCCTTTTTTATACTTTTAATCTAGTTTGAAGTGACTTTTCTTATTGACAGAGACAACAATCGCATACAGTATTTCAGGACATTATATAGTTTTTGGTGGCTTTTAAGGAAGGTGTCATATATTTGAATGAGATCTTTGGGGTCCATTGAATCAAGAGACCACTTATAGATTCTGGGTTTACTTAGTTTGTTTTTCCAATGCAATGACCTTGGCTTAGTATGACTGTGCTTATGGGATATAGATGCTCACAGCCTAGGATTTTGGAACATTGCTATTTCATGCTTTTCTGTCATTAACAATGAACTCTCTGAGAGGAGGCTGACCCTGAGCTTTGTACACACTCACATATTTATCTTGTCAATATATTGCAGGGGTGGAATGGAAGTTCCCCAGGCAGAATTCCTCATATTCTGTTGCTCAGGCAACTGTGCTCTGATTCCCTGTGTTCTGTGGCTGAGATTAGCAGCAGGCTAACACCCACAGAATGGCCATACACCCACCAGTGTCTTACTATATTGGGACAGAAGAACAGTGCTTGGGTTGGCTTGTGGAGTTATTTGTGACTCTGTGATGCTATTCTTTATATGCAGTTCTATGAACAAAATGTGCTTCATCAAAAACTGCTAGAAGACTCCAAGGACTTAAAGAGCATATATTGGGATGGTAGTTTGACCATTTAATGAATACATAGTCATGAACAATAAATATATTCCTTCTAAGCCTTAGTTTTTGCTTTTGAAGAAAATGGAGTAATTACCATCAATTACTTAAATGAATAATTTCTCAAAATTAAAAGACTTAGCACACCTAGAACATTAGCTCATAACAGATAATATTGTAAAAATGATAGCTTTAATTGCTTTAAATCTATTACTTCAGGTGATTAAGGCCAAGGATCATATTTGCAAAATATGTAAATTAGATCCTAGATTAACAGTTATTAATGGAAGTATTTGATTTTTCCAAAGACATGGTCATTGTCTCTTAAAGAACTAGGCTTAGCAGGGCTCACAGTAAAGACCAACGTAATGAATACTCTACATTCCTGTTGTCCTCAGAGAACCCTAGAAAAAGCTCTTAGCTTTGCAGGGGTTTTTTGTCACACTTATGGTGAATTTGTTATTTTTAAACGAATCTTACTATGTGTATTATAAATCTCATCATTGATATTGTTATTGTTAGATTATGGATAAGCCACAGCTTATGATAATCTTTGACAAACACACGCAGCTGTGTTTACCACCATCACCTAAGGACAAAAAGAAGAAAAAGGTAAGGAGACAACCCACCTTAATTTGGTCATATCCTTTCCTTTTTGTTTGTTTGTTTATTTATTTTTCATTCGTAAGTTGTTAAAACTATGGGGGTGGCATAAATGAGTTCACTCTCGAGGAACTCAGCCTCTTTGAACCAGGCTGCTGATCTGACTCTCTCCTAAGCTATGCACAGATCACTTGTTTTCTGCTGGCTTTTGCCACCCACCAAATTTGCTTGTTCAGTGGCTTCTTCCCTCCACATTATGGAACCATTGAATGTCTCCTCATCTAATCAATGTCTTCTCTCTGGACAATGGAGTCTGCTATGTACTTTGGAGTGCTCACCACGTGGACACCTCCTTGCTACGCCCTTCGGGGCCACATCACATGAGCAATTCTATATACTAAGACTCTTGTTTTTCTTCCTCTGTTGGAACTCTCACTTTCCCAAAAGCCTCTCTCATTGCACTTCTCCAACTGTTTTATCCTCTTCCTTCTCTAACCACTTGGTTCTCCCTTTCTACTGCATAAATGCCACTATGGAGATCCATGCTTTGTCTACTTTTACCACAAAAGCCACACCAGTGTGTCAAGAAGCTGCCTTTCATCCTGCCTGTCCCCTGTCTCCTGGCAAAAGATTCCTCTCCTCTGTTATTTGAACATATGTCTTTGACAAGCCCCTCAGTCTGCTTGGGGATACCCTGTATTAAAATTCTTATTAGCATGACAATTACTCTCCCTTCTCCCTCATGGTTCCATTCATCTCCTTCCTCATCTCACATAGGAGCTGCCAACTACAATTCACACAATCTTTGTGTGCTCCTGGATCTGCAACTCTTCCCTAGCCTCCTTCCCCTTTGAGATACTGGCTTTATCTTTCCTTGTGTTCTCCAGGGTCTGTACATTGACAATTTTCTTGCCTCCCCATAGGAGCTTCCTGTTAAGTCCTGTAGCTTTCTTAAGGCCCTCTGGGCATATGAGACCTTGCCCTTGCTGTCTCTCAGCTCAACCCTGAAAGTCCCGCTGCTTCTCCTCATCCTTGTGGTATGTCATCTATGACATTGGAACCATCCGTCCTGTGGAGTTCCTGTTTGTTCCTCCTTTTCCCTTACGGATGCTCTGTTCTTGGCCTTTCAATTGCCTAACCCTCTCTAGTGCAGAGATCTTTTTGCAACAATTCCTTCTTTTCTCCTTGTCTTTGGAATCAATTCCTTTAACAGACTCACAGATTTTCTTTTTCTTTTCCTTCCTTCCTTCCTTCCTTCCTTCCTCCCTTCCTTCCTTTTTTTTTTTTTTTTTTTTGAGACAGAGTTTCTCTATGTAGTCCTAGAGACTTAAAGACTCATTGTCTTCAGGATAGCTTAATAACCAATGGTAGCATACTACAAAATATCAAAGATTGCAACAACTTCTGCCACTGCACAACGAAATAATTCCAGAGTCTTGTATCCTAAGATTTTATAACTTTCTACTCTTAAGTATTTTATCTCTATGATTTCTTTGTTCTCTGTTCTCAAGAAATATTTTAGGACTATTTTATTGACAGTCTTTATCTTAGGAGTTGTAAACTCACTGGGTGTGGCTAAAGAGTCTGCAAATCTGTAATAAAATGTGGCTTAAAATTTAAAACAGTAGCCAGGCAAAGTGGTACACACTTGTAATCCCAGCACTTTGGGAGGCAGAGTCACACCACAGTGATGTCTGAGCTCCAGGCCAGCCTGGTGTACAAAACAAGTCCCAGACAGCCAAGGATACACAATGAAATCCTGTTTGAGATCCCCCATCCTCCCCATCCCCTTCCCCCAACCCCCAGCCCTCCACCCCCTCCAAACAAAAAAAAAAAACTTGTAACAATAAGCAATTTAAATTTGCTTCATCATACTATATATGTAATTTAATTCTGGTTTAGAACTTAACTCTTGCTTAAAAAACAGATCTCCTATGAAAACATGTTTTAAACAACAGCCATGAAACTTACTTGACTCCATCTTCATTGATGACCTCTTCAAGATGGAAGCAGCCATCTTCATTAAGGTTAATAAATAGGATTTCACTATCTTAAGATGACTACACAGCAGCAGGGCAGTGGTGGTGCACGCCTTGAATCCCAGCACTTGGGATGCAGATGCAGGAGGACCTCTGTGAGTTTAAGGACCACTTTCTCTTTCTCTACAAAGTGAATCCAGGACAGGCAGGACTTAAAAAACAAACAAACAAAAACAAAAGACAAAGCATAAAGTAGCAATTGTAAAATTTCTCAAACTTATAGAATTACTTATCATGTGTTTCTTTTTAGATTAAGGAAACAAGTCTGTAAAATATTTTGGATTAGTATGGACATTTGTATGATGATAATTTTTTTCTTAAGTATGCCCAGGCTCACAATAATATTTGTTTAGCTTCTTTGTCTTTGCTCACTTGCTACACTTTAACTATTTGGACAAATTAAATTATACAAAAAAACTCTGATTTTCTACAATGATACACTAAAAGAGGATCAGTAAAGTTGTCAGTCTCCCTATGACTAAAAGCTTTAGTTTGATACTGTAGAGACCAAAGTAATGTCATTTTGTGTTCAGGGCCTGAGAACTTGATTCCCTGTCCCCCACTGCCTGCAGAGTTTCCAGGGAGAGACACAAATGTACAGCTAGAAACCATTCCTAGGAGCTTGCACCCAGGGCCAACCAAAGAGAGCTACAGGTCACTGTAGCAGAACAAATGAAAAATTCTTCCCTGTGGTCTGGCCCTCTTTCCCTTAGTTAAAGGACAACTTTCATGTACCCTTCTAACTTATCATGTAACAGGAAGGCTTGGAACCATCTTACAAACCCCCACCTGCAGTTTTTTTTTTCTTTAACAACCCTGTTCCCATAGCACTAGGTGCCACCATCTTCCCTCCTCACGATGGGGCTGATGGTCCAGGCTCTGAGCTTGACTAAGAAAGAAGACATGGTGTGATTTGCATCTGGCCAATTCCTAGTGGTCTTTGGGGATTTCTCAACTTGGGCGGCATTATAATACTAAAAGAGATTTAATTCAAAATTTGTAATTTTTAAAGCTGAAAACTAACAGGGATGAAAATGTAAAGCCCTAATCTTATAAAAACTACTAACTTATTGTGAGCTGTTAAACATAACTAAGACATGTAAATTAATAGTCCACTTATAAATGATGAAACTCTTAGATGTATTCAAAATTATACTTATAGTCTTCTAAGTAATGATGTAATTAATTACAGGAATAAAGTCCTGTACATGCTTTCTTAGTTAAGCCTTAAACAAGTAACTAAAAACAAGCAAAGTTTGTTTATTTTAGATATACTTAATAGATAATGGTCCTCAAAACTTTTCAGAGATCTAGTGAATGCATTTAAGGTGTTTAATGGAAGGAAAAACAAGAAAAGATTGAAAAAATTATACATTATAGGGAGAAGCGGCAGCTTCTGACAGCAGTCCTCAGATCTCCAAAGAAGATGATGGGGCACAGAAAAACTCCACCTAGACGCGGCTATAATGTGTCAAAGCTGGTCACTGGTTGAAAAACTGTTCTTCACCTTGCCTGACTCCACAAGCCCGCTCAAACTATGGAAAATAGGACAATGAGGAGTTGATTGCCCTGCTTTGCCTAGACAAGTTAGTCTAGTCTCCAAAATACTTCTTCCACAGGAAGCCCATTGAGTCTTCAGGGCTTGACAGCCAAAGACTAATGCTGCTCAGGGACCCTGACCCAACAAAATAAAGATTACCATAGAGAAACCTAGGATGATTGTCTGACTAGCGAGTAAGTCTCTGTCATTTTAAGATTTGGGAGTTACTTGTCCTATACTTCCTGGTGAAATTTATCCTTCTCAGATATCTGATGGAGTTGATGACTACACCAGTGATCACTTTGTCAGTTTAACACCAGTAAGCATATCAGCTCTTTTCCCAAGGCTGCTACCGACTTTTCAGTTCTTTCTTATGTACAAATAAGGACTCGAACCTCACATTCCTAGAGTTACTATACATCTATAAGTGCTGAAGGTCCAAAAAATGTTTTAAAGTATGTAAATACAAGTCGTGAAGGGCTAAGAAAGTGATTTAGGTATAGAAAAATTTCAGAATCCTTTCCCTTTTTATGATATTGTCATACCAAGATTACAAAAGTTCACCATTTTAATAATGGAGTTCTGGTAAGCTATTAATCTAGATTTGGTAAAGTACTGATAATATTATCATAGTTGCAGGCTCAAAAGTTGAAATGTCCTTTGCTTATCTTCTAAGTATAGAGCTAAAAATTGCTTCTTATTGAGCTAATAACATCTGTTCAATCTATGTGCACCCAGTCTTCTGTATAGAAGAAAGAGTGTTTATGCTTTTAACTCAAAATAATTTCAGGGTTCCCAAGCTTTTATGATGAGTCAAAAGCTTGAGTCTACTGCCTTTTCTATAATGTGGATTACAGTACAGATTGCAAACATACCTAAAACTTTTATCTCTTTTTGTAAACTTAAAAAAATAAATCAAGCTTCAGGGAATCAAGTTTAATCCACTTCTCAAATGTCAAATGGAGCCCAGATAAGTATTGTCAATCAATAGCCTGTTCCCTCCCTCATTCTTCCTGAGGTGTCATAGACCAGCTCAGTTGGGGATAGGTCCTTGGGGTCAGGAGTTCTAGAAGTGTTGGTGGACAAAGATAAGGCAGTAACAAACAGACACAACCACACAGATGAGTTTCCATCTGAGCGTATTTTGTAGCCAAGCAGTCTAAGTTTTTGAAGATACATTTTAAAAGAAGGGGCCTTGTGGTTACATTTTCCCACAGAGCAGATTTAAGGAAGTCAATGAGCAATCAAGCATACACAGTGCAGGAACAGAATGCAGAGTTATTGTGTTGTCGTATTTTGAACTACAACTCTGAATGTAACTATCAAGGTACAGAACACACAGCAAAGATGTCATCACTTCTAAGTTACTGGCTTGATATAAAATGCATGTGCACCCTTTGTCCAGGCTCAATGTTCTCTCCCTAACAGAACTTATGCCCAGCACTTGTGTGCTATGACAGTTGTTTTTTACTTTAGTTCCCTTTTCTGATGTCTGAGCACCACTATCTGGAATTTTTTGAAATACTCTATTCCTTTGTAAGCCATAATATAACTAATTAACTAATGATTAATTTCTAGTGATGTTTCTTTTAATAAGTGGAAGTGAAGCAGAACTATTCCAACCCTTAACAGTCTCTGGCTGTAGTCCTGAGTTAGGGTTGTCTCCTAGTGAGACTGTGATTATGCCCAAGAAGTCCTGACATGGAAGTGAAGTAAAGTAAAGAAGAAAAAATAGATTCCCACACAATGAGAGAAAAGAGCTGCCATTCAATTTCTCCTGGCAGAAACATCAGCCCCAATCCAGAAGACTTTCCCCTTTTCTGGGGTTGTAGCCTCAGGCCTGTGTAGTATTTGTAACACAGACTCCACTGGATGTTCATGACACTGAGGGTGGTGTCTGTCTCTCCTCTGGCACTAAACATTTTAATTGCACACCCTGGATAAAAATTTCCCCCTATGCAGGGCATGGTGACACATACCTTTAATCATAGCACTCAGGAGGCAGAGGCAGACAGATCTTTGTGAGTTCAGAGTCAGCTGGTTTACAAAGTGAATCCAATACAGTCAGGGCTTGGTTACACAAACAAACTCTGTCTTGAGAAAACAAAATGAAAAAAATCTCTTAGCTTTTTATCCCTAAACCTTTTCTCCTCAGTCATCTGTCCCAGCAGATTTCAAAGCAACTGGAACAATAGACTGTTCTCACAACATGCCAGGCTCAGGCGCTCCTCCAAAATCTTCATTCCAGGACAGCTTCAAAGTGTCTAGCCCAGGTCTTTCAGCCTCACAGACTGCTTCAGTGAGGCCTGAACTTTCGTAGCCCCAAATGGTCCTGAAGACCACTGGACAGAATGAAAACATCCTTGTCTTTCTTGACTTGGCTAGAATTTCAGTTTTCTTTTCTTTTTTCAAAATTATTTTACTTTTGTACATATACACTTATATTATTACACATATATACAATAGATTACCTATGGCAAGAAGAACCGTGACACAATCAGGAATTATAAAAATGTTACATTCTTAGTGTTTTGGCTATTTGTATTTGACAGCCTTGAAGAAGACATTTTTCCTATCTTTGTGTGTTTAAATTTCTAAATGTAAATCAATCTCCATCACATCTTATCATTATTAATTTAGAACACCTATCTAGAACTTGAGTTCTGAATAATGCCCCAATGTCAGCAGGAAGGAGGCATAGAAGATGTCTCCCCTTACTATTTATTGTCAACAAAAAGCTGGCACATTAAGTCTCAAACTCTACTGTCAAATGCCTGAGGTGTCTATTTAACATATCAAAGCCGACCTGGCCTCCAGGTTCTTCCAGAATTCCTCAGTTCCTACTTGTTCTAAGGTATGGCCTTTAATACACACTACACATTGTGACTAAAGTAAAAATGGACAAACAGCTTCCATGCCCTCAGGTATATAGTTGCTCTAGTTTTCTCCTTAGACTAGTCATTTCGTCTGTCAACAGTTTATTTCAAGTTCAGTATGAATTGATTATATGATTGAGCTAAGTGTTTTACTACACTTTTGGTAATTATGCACATGCCTAAACAAGCTCTCAGTCTTTTTCTTAAATTATATTTATTTCCATTAATGAGATTAGAACATAAAAATAAAAAACCTAAAGAAAGCTCACTGTTGCAAAATACCTATAAAACCAATAAACTATAATTGTATATAATCTTTTCTGAATCCACAACTTTACTGAATGTTCTCTACTGGCATACAGGATAAATTCTTCCTGTATTTTTCTCATCAACCTTAAGATGCAGAGACCATTGTAAGTTCATCTAATTTAATGTCCATCACAGCATGAAGAATGGACAAAAAATTATATTAAATATTAGTTTGAATGGCAACAATACTATTCTTATTTCTTAACACAATTTCTCACAGATTAATTTTAATGCAGGTACTTAATAAGTATTTCATGGATAAAAGAGTAATACCAACATTAATTGAATCATTGCTTCACTAAATATTAACACAGACATTTATTCATTAATAATTTATGACTGTCTATATGTATCAACTGCAAAAGGTCATCTTAAACTCAAAAGGAAATAAAGATCCTTGCTAGACTTTCTTCAATATCTGTAGATCTGGAAATGGGATTTCACTGACACACTACATAAAGTTGTAGGCGTAATATTAATGCCATATTCTATACTTAATCTATATTCTGCAATTAATGTCGTGGTCTGTGAATGTTCTGTAAGAACCTGTTCTCCAGGTGACCTCACTTCTTCCTGAATTCTGGGAATGACCACATGCTGCTATAAACTAGACTTGCTAGCAGTTTCCAGAAACTCCACCTGAGTAATTAGCTGAGATAAAACAACATCCCTAGAGACTCAGTTTCCACCCAACCTGCCTAAAGAACTGTGAAGTTTCCACAGTCTCACCTATCACACTGTTCCAGGAACTGTGAAGTTTCCACAGCCTCACTTATCCCTCCCCTCCAGGAACTGCGACCAAAATCCTCCCAGCCTAAGAATATAAAAACCCTAAGATTCTTCCGTTTGGAGTCACCTGACTCCCGTGTACAGGTGGACACCAGCGCGCTGGAACATTAAAGCCTCTTGCTTTTGTGTCAGCACGGTTTCCATCTCTCTCCTTTGTTGCTTCCCAGTATAGACTCCCCAATCAGAGTCTCACACAGTGAGTGCTTTTAATGTTAATATTGAGGCATAGGATTAAAATTTTTAAATGAATGAGAAAGCACAAATATATGTATCTAGAAAACATACGGATACTCTTAAGTACCTTAATATAAGGGACTATATTTAGCTTGTCATTTTCTTCTTGCAGTATCCAGTACACAATTATATTTTGCTGCTGTCAGCAAACTGTCAGGTCACCTTTTGGAGAAAGGTCCAAATGTGTTTTTGAATGCTGACGTCAGTGCCTTGAGATCTGGTTACCATGATGCCATGGGCATTGTTATGAATATCTCCTGCAAACATGTGATACTAAGGAATATTCTCTAATTATCCATGATTTGCTAAACAAGGATGCTGAAGCTTATGACTGTGTAGAAGAGAGGTAAGCAGAGCTGTAGGTTTCAGGGCTTGGGTTTGAGAGATGGGAGGAAAGGACGAGCTAGCAGCAGAGCAACAGGAGGGGAGAAAGCAACAGAAAGAGGAGTCTCAATAAGGCAAGATGGTGGGGAGTGCTTGTTTGTAAGAAAAGACTGATGGAGAATGGCTAAGATCAAAAACTCAAGTGACCTCACCCACATGCTGGCCAGGATGTGGGGAGAGAGGAACACTCCTTCATTGCTGGTGGCAATACAAACTTGTACAACCACTTTTGAAATCTATCTGGTGCTTTCTCAGAAAACTGGGAATTGGACTTCCTCAGGACCCAGCTATTCCACTCCTTGGAATATACCCAGAAGACGCTCCACCACACAACAAGGACATATGCTCAACCATGTTCATAGCAGCCTTATTCATAATAGCCAGAATCTGGAAACAGCCTAAGGCTGGAACTAGAAATGATTATACTGAGTGTTAACCCAAAAGCCGAATGACTCACATTATATATACTCACTTATAATTGGGCACTAGCCCAAAAGGCATGTCCCATGAAAGTCTTCACTTACCAGGAGAATGGGATAGATGTGAGGACATTCTACTGGCACTCTAGGTAAGAGAACTATAGGAGATGGGGAAATAGAAGGACCCAGAGGATCTTAGAAAGCTACAAGAAGAACATCATGATGGGTGGATCGGGGCCCAGGGGGGTCTGCTCAAACTATTGCACAAACAAAGGACAATACAAAGATTAAACATCAAACCCTTACTCTAATCTAGCCAATGGACAGGACATTCTCCATAGTTATGTGGAGAGTGGGGACTGACTTTGACAGGAACTCTGGTGCCCCATATTTGACCACCTCCGCTTGGGGGAGAGGCCTGATGGCACTCAAAGAAAGAATAAGCAGGCTACCAAGATGAGGCTTGATAGCCTATGACCATATAGTGGGGAGGAGGTCCCCCTCAGTCTTCAACCTAAGTGAGGGGAATAGGGTGAAAGTGGGAGGGAGGGAAGAATGGAGGAATAGGAGGATACAAGTGATGGGATAACAATTGAGTTGTAATCTAAATAAATTAATTAAATAAAAAACAAACTATTTAAAACATAAAATAAATAAACATAGTATATATGATATATCTTGGCACATCAAGATGTATATCTTTTTAAAATGTATATTCATAATAGCCAGAACATGGAAACAGCCTAAGTGTCCCTCAGTAGAAGAATGGATAAAGAAACTGTGGTACATATACACTATGGAATACTACTCAGCTATTAAAAACAAGGAATTCCCAAAATTTGTGGACAAATGGATTGAGCTAGAAATGATCATAATGAGTGAGTTAACCGAGAAGCAGAAAGACTCAAATGGTATATACTCACTTATATCTGCATACTAGCCCAAGGGGCATGTCCCACGAAAGCCTTCACTTACCAGGAAATTGGGACAGAAGGGAGGACATCCTATTGGGACTCTAGATGAGAGAAGCATGGGAGAATAGCAAAGTAGAAGGAACCAAAGGGTCCTATAAACCTACAAGTAGAACATTATGATATGCAGATTTGGGCCCAAGGGTCCAGCTCAAACTAAGGCACCAGCCAAGGACAATACAGGCAGTAAACTTTAAACCCCTACCCAGATCTAGCCAATGGTAAGAACATTCTCCACAGTTGAGTGGAGAGTGGGGTATGACTTTCACACGAACTCTGGTGCCTCATATTTGACCATGTCCCCTGGATGAGGAGACCTGGTGGCACTCAGAGGAATGACAGCAGGTTACCAAGAAGAGACTTGATACCCTATGAGCATATACAGGGAGAGGAAATCCCCCTCAAGAACAGTCATAGGGAGGAGAATAAGGGGAAAATGGGAGGGAGGGAAGAATGGGAGGATACAAGGGGTGGGATAACCATTGAGATGTAACAAGAATAAATTAATAAAAATTTTTTAAAAATTAAAAATAAAATAAAATAAATGTATATTATTGTTTCCAAACCATAGGATATGAATATTGTGACTGCTCACTAACTAAAGAATTCAAAGTATCATGTCAAATATGAATTTGTGAAATAATAAGTAAATAATAAAATATCTTGAATTTGCCCTTAAAAAAAAAGACTGATGGAGCAGAAGTCAGGACTTATTAGATTGGCAAGTGATTGGCTTTTATGTGACTTTTACAGGAATTAGGATTAGAGAAGCTCAAAGTCTGCCCAGCATAGTGTTTACAGTTTAAAAATAAATTAGTCAGGGTTAGTCATTGGAGAACTAGCTTGTCAAAGAAAACTATTGCCTTAATAATTTACTGTATTGATCAATATAGAAAGAAAAATTCATCTTTCTACAACAGTCATTAGTCACCAATTTCAGTTCTTTGGGATGCTTCATGAAATCTGGTATGTTTTATTAGTAAACATTTTATAACCATCCTGGAAGTATCCCTTTCATTTACCAAGAATAATTCAGCATTGCTCTTATTTTTTAACTCTAGACCCACATGCAGAATCCTGTAAAACTGCATGTCCTTTGATAGAGAAAATGACAAATGCCAATTGTTCCCTTCTGATTATAACCAGCCCAGAGACAGAATCACAGTCATGTCTGAAATAAGTTGACACATACTCATCTGGAAAAAGACAAATTATTTTCTTTGAGTAAGAACTGTTATGACCATATTGCTAGAAGAACACCACGACTCCAAATACATATCAAAAGCAAGGGACCTTTATTCTAACTTGAGCTCAAGGGTCCTTGAACCTCACCAAAGCAGCAGATCAGTAGGGAGAGTCCCGAGCCATAGTTAGGCAGGGTTTTTATTGTGTTTCAAGCAAGCAACATGAGTTTCTAGTTTGACATTTATAGGATTGGTTGATATTTAGAGACGTTGGGTTGGTGCTATGGGATTGGTAGAGCCTGACCTAGAAATGCTTCAGCAATCTGTTTGTAACATTTGGAGATGTTAGGTACTTTCTTACTGTCCCCTGATTGGCTCCAGCCAAGGGTAGTTCTTTTCCTAGAACAGGTTGTGGTTTTTCCAGCAATAGCAGTGAAATTAGAGACAGGTTTAAGATGGTACCTGCTGACTAAATGGAGTCAACACTAGCTAGAGATCTTCAAGAACACCATGTAGGATTCATTTTCCTATGACATAATTCTTCATCTTAATTAATGTCTGTCAATGAGAGATGTTCTCAACACTTGTGTTAAACACATAAATATATCTGATTTTATACATATATCTCTTCCTAGCATTTGATACATACACATAAAATCTCTAGAAAAGATGAAGGCAGCTAAAACGTGAGCCTAAAACAAATTCATATTTCACCTAATGAGTAGCTCTTATAATAATTTCTTTCTTAGTGTCCCTGAAGAATATTTCAGATCTTTTAAACCTAAAGACAGTTGTCTGTTGAAGATAGTACATTTAGAGAAGAAGTAAATGAGAATTGAGTTTTTTAAGGGTTTCTTGTTTGTTTGTTTTTAATGAATGTAAGATGTAAAGTCATCTGTGTTATGTGTGCAAAAGATACAGTTTTAAGGAGAGGAGCAAGTGTTGTTCCTGTCACTTTTTCTGCTTCTAGAATGCCATGATTTGAACAGCTTTCTTCAGCCATGCTCATCTTCATGCATGATACATAGGTTCATAAACACAGAACAGTCAACAATTGTGATAAATAGTCCTTTCTACTTTCTGATCTTTCAAGTTCTTGTCACAGTTACTGGAAGCAGAAGACAGAACAAGTTGTCCCCAGTACAAAGCCTTGGCATGTTGATTATTTTAAGATTAAAGAGAAAACTGCAGAAGCAGAAAGGGTGTTCTTCTTCTCCTTATGTTTTGCCATGGAGTGAGAACATTCTGGACATCCTTAGCAAGTAGACTTATGGGATATTTATCTCTAAATATAGAAGAACTCAGATAAGAATTGAAATGCACCATTTCATGCCAAGTCCTTTTCATTCACCATTTTATTAGCATTAAATCAAACCCTTTTAACCTCTAAGCCTACGTCTGCTTAAGAATATGCAGACGTCCATGGAAAACAGACATATTTATTTGTATTTTTTCTCTCTAGACATCTCTCTTTTGATAAATGGACCTTAGCCAAGAGGCTTGCAGTGGGTGAGAAAATGTGCCTGTCCTCTACCCTGAAGTAGAATGAATAGCTTTCTATAGACAAATGCTGCTGTAAGCAGCAGTGTTGTCTATGACCTGGGACATTTAAAGGCATGTGCTGGGTGTTTATGAATTATGAGTTCAGTGTGTGCATAAATGAAGTCATGGGCTGGCCTTACTCAGAACTTTTTATGAGGTTTATGAATCACTGTAAGGAGTGAGGAAGAAAATGAGAAAAGAAGAAAGAGAGAGGGAGAGAGGAAGAGAAAGACAAGGACAGAGGTAGAAGGAGAGAGAGAGAAAAGCATAGGGAGAAGGAAGGAGAGGATCTAGAAAAACTGATACAGCGTAGATACGCTCTCACATCTTATTCTTATGTATTGTCACATTAAATGTATTCAGGACAAGTGATTTGTAAGCATGTTTTTTTTCAGACCATAGGTAAAAGAAGTTTATATGTTTGAAAGAGAAGATATTGTAGAGAGGAGAAAACAAAAGAGAGTACAGGTAAAGAATGGCCCAAGTCTCAGAAGAAGCATATTACAGTTGTGTGTTTAAATACACACTCACCATTTTTCTAGAACTTCCAAAGATCATTTTATATAGAAATGCACTCTCTCTGAGAATGAAGATATTCTACAGTTTGTTCTGCTCAAGACAGTAAACTCTATCTATTAATTATTTGATATATAGCTGATCTGAGAGGGTAAAATTAAAACTCATTTAATGTTATTGTGTAGGTACCTCAATAACCACACGTGTTATTGTTTTGGGCATGGTGAAAAAAGATCCATGTTATCCAACAGGGTATGTCCACTGTTGGTGTGGAGAACAGGAAGCCTAGAATGTGAAATTCCTCTTTGCTAAATGCTAACAGTCCCAAAAGGCTGCTTCTCAGTAGCACACAGTTCACAGTTCTTGGAATGGATATTCTGACACATGGCAAAATTGTTTTCCTTTTACAAGTGGAAAGCAAAATCAATCTTTTTTCTTATCACTTAGGAGTAAGTCATAGTACAAATCTCCAAAATGGATATAATAAATCAAGGGTTCTCTGAAATGAACTAAGCAAAAGAAAACAGTGAAAGTTTGTGATGTTCTGGATAAAAAGCAAATGCTGTGCTTCTACTGTCAAAAATAGTAGTTAAACTTATGACCTTATTCCTAATCTTTGGATTTAATAAGGAAAATAAGAGGAGTTTATTATTGCTAAAACTCAGAGCTGTGGAACCAGGATCAAATGAAGCACTGAATTCCTACCTGATAAAGAATAAAGTTTCTGCAGAGGAAAAGGCCAGACCCAGTGGATACCACACTTTAAGAAGCTGATGGGTAGAATTTCAAACAGCCATCTGAGGTGGATGGGGATAAGAAGCAGCAAGGGAAAAGTTACCAAATCTAAGTATCAGATTTTCCATTGGGAAAAAAATGAGGAAGAAAATATAGACTGTTGTGTTTTATGAATATGCTACCTGAAAATGATAATTCTCATTAGTCTAGACTAGCAAGAGTAAAGAGAAATGTGTCTGTAATTATCCAAGAATCTTTCTAATATTCATGTTTTGATCTTGTGATATGATTTTTAGAAGTATATCATAAAAAATAATTATAACTGTTGGAAGTTAGTCTGATGTATTTTGTTGCGAAATACTTCTTGCTGTCTCTGCTCCAAATTGTACCTTGCCAAGAGACTAACCTGTTCCACCAATAGAAAGATATCACATCTGGGCAGGGCAAATGGGATAGGCATGGGATAAGGCTCCTCGGCTTTGGGAGACAGACAGAATCCTGGCAGAGGAGGAGACTCTGAGAGATGAATAGGAAGGAAGGAGATGAGCACCTTGAGTTAGGAGAAGCACATGGCCTGCATGGATGGAAATTTGGCCCAAATAGTGGTAATTAGGAAGTACTGGGGATTATGGATGGGAAGTAGTTCAAAAGAAATTATTAGAAGCAGATGGTATGGGATTGGGGCAGGGTATAAGATTCCTGCCCCAATATAAGATGTAGTTTAGGGGATTAATATGTCTTGTTGCAAGTTAACCAAGGCTATTTTAAAATACAACAGCTGTCTGTGTCTTGATTTATTACTGGTGGATTAGAAAATATCACTGTAATAATAATTATAGGTCTGATAATGAACATTATTGGGCCACACTGATAAATTAACCATAACATATCACTGTTCAGTGAAGTACCTGAGGGCAGTTCACTGAGTCAACAACTGTTAAAGCATTCATTATAATAGATGCAAATTATAATTGAATGCCTATTGATAAAGCTTGGTTAATTAAATTATGTTACTTCCATTAAAATGGTACATTATGTAATCATTTAAAAAATATTGGGAAATGCCTACTAACCCAAATGATTGTAGCCTATAATTTTTATATCTATATTATCTATCTATTTATCTTGATAGTACATTTTCAAATTTTCTTTATTTATATATAAATGTCTTCATAATTTTTTCAAACACATTAGTCTTAAAATACAACTCTTGTCCACAATTCTAGTGATTTTTTTTACAAGTCAGGTTGTAATTATGGGAGGTAGACCACTGAGCACAGCTACCTACTGTCCGGGTTTCACTATTCTGTAAATTCCTAAAATAATAAAGTACCCTCTGAATGTGTAATCAGGTGAAAATCGTGACATATAACAGTCACTTTCTTTAGTCCCCTCCCATATTATTTTCCTTGTAGGGACGGGAAGACCTGAAGCCTTATAAACAAACCATTTCTTGAAACTAGAGCTAGTGTGAGTTGCTCATTTCATTTCTTCTTCTCATGGTTCATGAAGTGTACATCCTGACTTGGTATCTCATTTAATAAATAAGGATTTATTTCATGGAGATTCCCATAACTTCTGATTTTTCTTCTCTATGTGCAGTGCCCTGGCTCTCTATTTCAACGGCTGATGTATACTGCCCTTAGTGTATGTCCCCATTATTCCATTCTAGTCAAATTTGACAGAACTATTCCAGGATGTATAAAGCCAGACCATTACGAACCCATGATGTCTGTCTCTACTGCACACTTTTGAGCACAAAGAATTATATATTTCAGAGTTCTATGATAGTACTAAGATAACAGCAAAAGATAGACAGAGATAAAAGTTAAACCAGAAGAAAAAAAATATGAATGATGGAAGGAAGCAGGGAGGAGTTCACCCTATAGTGTGCACATGAGACTCAAGGGAAACGCTAGGTAAAGTCTCAGTTCATCCTCCATTGATTTTTGTTTCTGATCCTCAAAACCACAGTTTATTTTTCCATTCTAGTATCTCCAGTTTATCTGTGTGGCTGGTACACACTGGGACAGTTTTAAAGAAATGAAAATTATATTGGCAGGAATGGATTCCCCCTAAAATATTCTCACAACAAAAAGGTCATGCCAAACCTTTCTCATTTATTTTGTAGAAGTCAAGTCTCATTAAGTAGCAAATCTATTCCTATGAGCAGAAGAAACATGTCTTTGTTATCAGTGTCACTTTACATGGAACATACAAAAGTCATGGCAATGTCCAGGAAACAGAGCTCTCTTCAGACACACTAATAGTTGAGCCACACTTAGACTCATGCCAGGATTAGTGCAACATTTGGAGACTTCTGGGTATTCTGTGTATGATATTAGGAAGACTAAAGTGCTTCCTGAGTGTAGTTCTAGATCTGTGCATGCTCAGGTTAGAACATGCAGCTCTTCTATCACCTCATAATTTTGTATAGTCCACGTCACATCTGCAGTCACTTGTTCAATGTCCACTGCCCCATGCCATTACAAGAATTCTGTTCTCTGGGATTATGTCTTTTTTATTTGCTGTTTTATACTATATTCTAATATTATATTAGAATTTGCTGTTGAACTCTACGTTTAGGGCTGATTTGATGCATAAAACCTATAAAGACTGACAGACTGAATGAATGAATGAAAAGTATTTGACCAAACTTGGTAAAGGAAGGCCTTATGAAACTTGGTAAAAACATGTGTAATTAAGTGTTCATAGACATAGATAAATATTTGTCTAGCTTTTGATATTTTGTTAACTTGAAGATATGAATATTATTTATTTACCGTACAATCATTTCATATAGTTTTATGAAGTATATGCTTTATAGGGCTTCTACAAAGCAGTAGTTTATTGGGATAATGACTTTGTGTACTGTATGATGATTATCCTTATATATTCAAATGTAGATTTCTGTGCCATTGAAGATCTAATTACAAGCTATAGTTTGGCATTGCAATTTTTATGAAGCATCTTTTGTCTCAAGGTTCTGTAAACATTGCTCTCCATCACCTTCTCATTGGTTTTAGTAAAAATCTGATGGCCAATAAGCTGAGGCAGGATTAGCAGCTAGAAATTCCAGGCCCAGAGAGGGGGGTCCTGGGTTGGGACCAGGGAAACAGGTAGAGCCATCATCCCATTGGGACACTGATGAAGAAGGAGCAGCTAGAGTGAGACTAAGATGGCAGGTAATGGGCCACATGGCTGGCAAGTAGGCCAGGCCACTATTGGCAGGTTAGAATAGCTGACTGTCTACCCAGTTACAATAGCTGAAGCTTTCAATAAATATAAAGCTTCTTGTGTTATTATTCATAATAAAGGCAGTCATAGAAGGTCCTTACTGTAACAGTAGCTCAATTTTAATATTCATAATAAAGGCAGTCATAGAAGGTCCTTACTGTAACAGTAGCTCAATTTTAATATTGACTAAAGAAAAAGTGAGGTGATGAGCCTGGAAGACATACCCAGGAAGAATACCTTAACCCACAGATCACATCTCTACAGCACATAGTGGGTATTTTCAGATTTATTTACTTAATGTGTATGAGCATTTTGCCTCAATATTCATACCTGGTATTCACAAAGGTTAGAAAAGGGTGTTCGAACTGCTGGGATTAGAGTTATAGATCAGAACAGAACCCAAGTTCTCTGGAAGGGCAAATGTTCTTGGCTGCTGAACCATGTCTCCAGCTCCATATAGTAGATTTAAAATTTTTACTCTAAAAAGGACTTTTAAAACATGAGCATGGTGTGCTCCTATAATCCCAGCAGTTGACAAAACTGTGACAGAAGGATGGAGGCCACCTAAGACTGCATAGAGATTCCAAGGATAGCCTGGAGCGTTGAGTGAGAATCTCTCTGAAACAAGTAAGGGGACAAACACAACAACAACGGAGGAGTTTAAAAGGAAAACCCGAGTACCCAGATGTACACCTTTAGCTCAACCTAAAGTCTATGTTCTTTCCAGTCATTGCACCCTAATCAATCTTTTCTTAGAAGAATTGTATCCGTGTGATGCATACAGTCATGGACTATGAGCTGATAGCTGTTGTAGTTCTTCTATGGTGCTCTGGCATTCTGCTCATGAGGCAAACAGGTACTCAGGAAGATGGAACAATGCTTCCCTGGAGTGACTTTGCTGGGTATACAATTTCTGACATTTTTTAGGAATTTTTTTTTGCCTCCAACATCAAAAGGTCATGAGAATTCCTGATGACAATTTTACCACTTTCTTCTTGGGAGTGAGAACAGTAGGATGATCTCAGTGAATGTGACCCAAACCTCCCAGGAGCCATTAAACACAAAGAAATAGGCAAACAACAGAGGGCCAAGACCTCATCTGAAACAGAGGTGAAGCCAGGAGAGGACAGCACCATTTCACTCAGGGGTAAAGGTCCAGAGCAGTTCTCATCCTTGAAATCCATATTGTATTTAGTTGAGTTTTGTCATTGTCTGGACACAGGGCCAGCCTTTCTCCCAGAGAGCCTAAGGAAATATAAAGTCCCAGCTGGTTGCTGGAGCCAGCAAGTGGAAAATTGAGCTCTGGAAACTCTTTTGGACAAAGCTAATCTGGGAGACATAGGTATTGGGATAGAAATGCAGCTACTCCTGGTTGAGAGAAAGATAAGTACATTTTTGTGGTAGTTTGAATAAGTATGGTCCCCGTACACGCATGTGTTTGAATGCTTGGCCCATATGGAGAGGAACTTTGTTAGGCAATATTATTATGGCCTTGTTGGAGAAAGGGTGTCACTGTGTGAGCAAACTTTGAAGTCTCCTATGCTCAAGTTCTGTCCAGTGTGGCACACTGCCTACAGATTAAGATGCAGAGCTCTTCACCCCTTCTCCAGCACCATGCAAGCTTTCACTCTGTCATGTTTCCCACTATAATGATAATGAACTATAAGGTAACCCCAACTATATGCTTTTCTTTATAAGAGTTGCTTTGGTTATGGTTTCTTGTCACAGCAATAGACACACTAAGACAGTTTCTCTGTTTTAATTTTTCCATGCCTTGCTCCAAACAATGAAATATGCTTGCAAGAAAAATCAAATCCTTGCAGACTGGTACTCAGTTCAGCCCTCTCTCTGCCAAGAGAAAAATAGCAAGTAAAGAACTTGGTGTCTACCAGCTGTACTTGAAACAGATATCAGGGACATGTTATATCCCATAACAATACCTAAAATCCCTTCAAGCTTCGGTGTATTTTATTCAGTGTGTCTTCCTTGTAAAATGCACTTTTATCTATGGCTTTATGGAGAATATGATAAGATTTACAAGTAATGCATTAAAAGGAATATGAACTTTAAGTGCAGGATTTGGCATCCTAATGAAATATGGTTAGAATTCCTCTAAGCAAAGAAAAGGTGGTCACTGGCATACAGCCCATCTAGAGCTAATATCCAGAAGATGGCAGCCACTTTTAGACCAAGGAAAAGGCTAAGAGGAAGACAGGCTTACTGAAACTTTCTTGGAATTCTCCAGACCTATAAGGAAAATTAAATTTTCTTTTTGTTTATTCAATCTGTGATTCATTTTTTATAGCAACCTCAAATAATTTATGCAGGCCCCACAATTCTAGTGAAAATTCATAAAAGTATAGAGAGGTAGAGTGAGGTTGTATGTCAAAATGTATTACACAGACACAACACTGATTTTTTAAATTCAACCAGAAGTCTTTGATGTACATTGATCTATACAAACAAATGTGCAACTATTTATAAGATAAAATATACTGGAAATGGTAGTGGTAACTATTTTGGGGCTGTGGCTTCTTGACAGTCTGTTTCAAGTCCCATACTTATATTATTTAATTATGACAACAATACTTAGAAGTAGGATGTCTATTTTGTGTGGGTGAGAATAGACACAGAGGACTGGATATGTTGTATAGAGCAGCTTGCTCAAGATAACCCAGCTAGTTCCCTAGCCAGAGCTGTGACAAATAAAAGGGCTTAAACAGAACTCAAAGACATGTCAGAGTCATAATCCACACATAGAGGTAGCAGTTCTGATACACCGATCAGTCACTGAGCCTTTGGCGTTCCTGTTTCCATTTCTCACAGACCAGGGAAACAGCCAGATAAATGGCCTTATTACATATCCAGTAATTCTTCCCCCCTCTTTCTCTTTATTTTTCTATTATACCATACATTCTTACCAAAGCCTCCACTCCTTCCCTTCCTCCTATCTCCTGATCTCCCCTCTCCCCCAGATTCACTGTACCTTCATTTCCCTTCATAGGCCTTCCAATGATATCAATAAAACAAACTACAATAATATTAGGCCATATCAAAGTTTGACAAGGCAAGCCAGTAGGAGGAAAAGGTGTTCCTAAGCAGCCAACAGAGTCAGATATACCCTCTCCACCCCCAAACCCCCATCCCCAATCCCCGACTCACATTGTAAGGGGTCCAACAAAAAGACAAGATAAACAACTACACCTTATGTGCAGAGGGCCTAGCACTGACCCATGTTGGCTCTGTGGTTGCTGCTTCAGACTCTATGAGCCCCTGTGAGGCCTGCTTAGCTGATTCTGTGGGCCGTGTTCTGGAGTCTTTGACTCCTATTGTTCCTACAATCTTTCTTGTCTATCTTCTGCATGGTTTCTTAATGTTTGGCTTTGGATCTTTGCAGGGGCTCTTATCATTGCTGGAGGAAGCCTCTCTGATAGGAACAGAACCCAAGTTCTCTGGAAGGGCAACAAGTGTTCTTAACTGTTGAACCCCAACTCACTGAATCAGGCACTAAATGAGTATAGCAGAATATTGACTTTTTTTTTTTTTGTAAGTCACCCTCAATGTTGAAGTTTTTCAAGAAATTAAACTTTCAACTCATTCTTAGTATTTATTTTACATGATTTATTCTACAACTGGAAATATAGCTTTGACATAAAGCTGCATTAACCCTTTACTGACTTATAGGCCCAGCTAGTGCTTATCTGATATTGCATTCAGTGTGGGGAAACATTTAAAAAATATTTCAGACTGAGGAAAACATATGAACTTGGAATCAATATACATTGGAGACTGTTCGCAATTAACAAGATGTGAGTGTTATGAGGTAGGGGAGAAAAGGAATGGAAGGGTCCTTGCACACACGCACACACACACACACACACACACACACACACACACAGAGAGAGAGAGAGAGAGAGAGAGAGAGAGAGAGAGAGAGAGAGAGAGAGAGAGAGAGATTTGTATGCATTTTCAGCCATATTTGTGTAGTAGGAAAACTGCCATTTTTTTCTCTATATTCAATGGAAATCTTTGATATTAATGATAACTGTGGTTTTTTGTTTGTTGTTTGCTCATTCTTTATTTTTCCTTTTCTTTCAGTTTTCTACTCAATCAGTCAAGAATGTTTGTTGCTGGTATATCTGTGTTTATAAGTGGGGTTTGGGAAAACAAATGTGGTAACATATGGTTCAAATGCCTCAGAGTGTAAGGTGGCCATGAAGCTTCATGAGATTCTCAGACTGAATCCATCCCTGAAGCAGAAGCAAATGTAGTTTTAAGTTCAAAACAGCCAGGCTAGTCTCAATCCCAAACCAGATTGACTTCATAGGTGCAGTTGAGAGACGTTTTAAAATTATGACAATTAGGCATCACAAGCAAGGTAAAAATATCCATATCTTATATAAAGATCTTTTCCTTTGACTGTGTTTAGTATCAAGTCAATGATTCTATAGAATTTATTTTGTACTTGTCTGATATAAATAGAATATTCTAACTCAATGGTCTTATAAAGTTCTATCAGTATGATTCATAGTACCATTAAATTCACATTAAACCCAAGGAAAGATAATTTGATTTTTTCCCTTGCTTTTTCAGGAGATACACCACTGTCCTTTGAATGTATCAGATGAATGGACATTGAAGAAAAATCAGGAAAAGCATAGGAAACCCAAATACCACAGCCCTGTTCAGCCTCCATTCATTGTTCTTTGGCCCCAGCCTCTTTCTGCTTCCTGCCATTTAAATGAAGCTCATAGCCAAACATGGTGGCGCATGCCTTTAGTCCCAGCACTCAGGAGGCAGAGGCAGGTGGATCCCTATGAGTTCAAGGCCAGCCTGGTCTACAAAGAGAGTCTAGCACAGCCAAGGCTACACATGGAAACCCTGCCTCAAAAACAAAATAAACAAACAAACGAACAAACAAAAATGAAGCTCATTTCCATGGCTCTCAGTGATATGTTCCAAATACTCTGAACACATGAGCTCAAATTGGTGCTTCCTTTCTGAAGTTTTTCTTAAGTGTTTTGGTCACTTTGATGCAAATGAAACTAATACAGAGAAATGAGGCCTTTGTTGTGACCCTCTGACCATGTGACTTTACGACTTTGGAACTTGGAGCTGGAAAGATGGCTCAGAGGTTAAGTGCACTCACTGTTCTTTCTGAGGTCCTGAGCTCAATTCCTAGCAGCTACATGATGGTTCACAACCATCTATAATGTGATCTAATGCCCTCTTCTGACATGCAGATGTGCATGCAGGCAGAGCGCTGTATACATAATAGATAAATTAATAAATCTTCTACTGAGGGACACGTAGGTTGTTTCCATGTTCTGGCTATTATGAATAAGGCAGCGATGAACATGGTTGAGCATATGTCCCTGTTGTGTGGTAGTGCATCTTCTGGGTATATTCCAAGGAGTGGAATAGCTGGGTCTTGAGGAAGCCCTATTCCCATTTTTCTGAGAAAGCGCCAGATAGATTTCCAAAGTGGTTGTACTAGTTTGCATTCCCACGAGCAATGAAGGAGAGTTCCTCTCTCTCCACATCCTCGCCAGCATGTGGTGTCAGATAAGTTATTGATCTTAGCCATTCTGATGGGTGTAAGATGGAATCTCAGTGTCGTTTTGATTTGCATTTCCCTGATGACTAAGGAGGTCGAGCATTTCTTTAAGTGTTTCTCCACCATTTGATATTCCTCTGTTGAGAATTCTCTGTTTAGTTCTGAGGCCCATTTCTCTATTGGGTTATTTGGTTTGATAGTGTTTAATTTCTTGAGTTCTTTATATATTTTGGATATTAGACCTTTGTCAGATGCAGGGTTGGTGAAGATCTTTTCCCAGTCTGTAGGCTGTCGCTTTGTTCTCTTGACAGTGTCACCTGCCTTACAGAAGCTTCTCATCCTCATGAGGTCCCATTTATTAATTTTTGATGCTAAAGCCTGGGCTGTTGGTATTCTATTCAGGAAGTTGTCTCCTGTACCTATGTGTTCGAGACTCTTCCCCACTTTTTCCTCTAATTGGGTTAATGTCTCTGGTTTTAAGTTGATGTCTTTAATCCACTTGGGCTTGATTTTTGTGCATGGTGAGAAATAGGGGTCTAATTGCATTTTTCTACATGTAGACATCCAGTTAGACCAGCACCATTTGTTGAAGATGCTGTCATTTTCCATTGAATGGATTTGGCTTCTTTGTCAAAGATCTACGTGTCCCTCAGTAGAAGAATGGATAAAGAAATTGTGGTATATTTACACTATGGAATACTACTCAGTTATTAAAAACAAGGAATTTCTGAAATTTGTAGACAAATGGTTTGAACTAGAAATTATCATAATGAGTGAGTTCACCCAGAAGCAAAAAGAGTCAAATGGTATATACTCACTTATATCGAGACACTAGTCCAAGGGGTACGCCCCCATGAAAAACTTTACCTACCAGGAAAGTGGGTCAGAGGGGAGAAAATCCTATTGAGACTTTAGGGGTGAGAAGCCTGGGAGAATGAGGAAATAGAAGGATCCAGAGGGTCCTGGAAAACTACAGGCGTGTCTGGGCTCTGGGGTCCTCCTCAAACTATGGCACCAGCCAAGGAAAATATAGGCAGTAAACTTTGAACCCCTACCCTGTCTTGCCGATGGACAGGACATTTTCCACCGTTAAGTGGAGAAGGGGATCTGACTTTCACACAAACTCTGGTGCCCCATATCGGACCATGTCCCTTGGATGGGGAGGCCTGGTGGCACTCAGAGGAAAGATAATAAGTCACCAAGAAGAGACTCGATACCCTAGGAGCATATACAGGGAGAGGAGGTCCCCCTCAATCACAGACATAGGGGAAGGGAGTAGAGGGGGAAGCGGGAGGGAGGAAAGAAAGGGAGGATACAAGGGATGGGCTAACAATTGAGATGTAATATGAATAAATTAATAAAAAAAGTCAAAAAAATTAATAAATCTTTAAAAAAAAGACTTTGTAACTTGTTTTCAAGATGAATTTGAAGGCGATAGAGGGTTAAAGAAAGCCCAGAATGCTATATAAGCGGTGCTTATTGGGCATTCAAACTATGAGAATGCTTAGAGGGACATGGATAGAACAGTCAGGCTCAAAAGATTTCAGATGAAAATACAACTCTTCTGATCTTTTGGCAAAGAGTTATCTACATTTACTCTCTTTTCTGAGACTTTAAGTGAAAATGTATTTACAATTAATAAGCTGACTAATTTTGAAGAAGATATTTTAGATCAGGATTGCATTAATTCTGTGGCATAGTTATTCTGGCTGCTTTTAGAAAAGAGCAGAGAAGCATGATTCAAAAAAGTACTTTCTGGTCTGAGAAGGTACAAACTGAAAGTTGTGGGAGATGAGGTTGCGGTTCTTATAGCAAGTAGGGCTAGTAAAGAGAAGGCACTAGGGAAACAGGGAGATTTCTAACAGTGCCATAAGAATTAACCTGAGCCTGCCCATTACAAGATTACGGACATGAAATCTTGGTTCAAATGCTGAAGTTCAAAGTCCCTCTTGAGATAGTAGAGAGACTCTTAGAGTTTTTCTGTCACACATTTAGTTATAGTGATAAAAATACAAACTAATACAGAGGGAACATAGGGAAGGTTAGGTATTAGCTTCCTAGTACAAGTAGATGTAATCTTATTTTTATTTGTCTCTACTCAACATTAAACCAGGACCAGAGATAAACAATGATAAAGAGTGAGAAGTCACTAAAAATGTAACTGTATGAATGCAACAAAGATTGTTCTGACTGTCCTGTTGAAAATTACTTATGTCATATCCAATAAAATAAATCCTATCGTACCAGAATTTGCAGTTTTCCGTATGTACGTACAGCATTGATCAAAACACTAACATTATAAATGACTATTTAATTGCTTTTTTGTTCCAAGACAGGAAAAGGAAGTAAAATAATAATAAAACTTGGAAATAGCAACTTTTGACAAAGTTTGAATCTCCATGGATAAAATCAGCTAATAAAATGGGATAAGGCATATTTTGCCTCAAGAATTAAATAATTATGCATTTGTAAGCTAAGTTCATTTTAACACTTATGGATGAAAAATTAGGATAATTTCCTTTTTTTAGTGCACTGTTGTAACAAGGAAACACTATTATAGAAAAGCCCTTCAGGGTATTCATGAGAAAGGTAATGCTAATTTACTGGGCGATTTTAAGAACTAATTCCTTAGAAAAAGCAAACATCTTGTTTGGTTAACCCTTAACCAGGATCCTTTTGTTATGTTACTAAGGATGGAGAAAAAAAATCATAACCAATAGGATAAGAAAAGAGAAAACATCTGTCAAGGGTCTGTGAATTTCTTACCCAAGTTTCTGCAAGGCTTGCAAATTTTCAAGTTATACATCAATTTAGGACAGTTCCTGGCATAGTTATCTTTGTTACAGCCTACCATTACCTGTTATCACTGGTAGCTCTGCTACATCTTCAGAAATGGAGGCATATTTTCTTTTTCTGGTATCTAAAGTCCAAAGTCTTATAGAATTCAATATGAAAGACTGAAAGCAGGTGTCTTACTTTCATTTCTGTACCTTACTAAAATACCCTGATACTTTTCTTCCAGAGCAACATAGGGGTAGAAAGTTAGAAAGGTTTATTTGATTTAAAATCCCAAGTTAAAGTTAATTGAAGGGAAATCAAGGCAGCAGGCACTTTTAAAAACTGTCACTACTGCAGTCAAGAGCAAAGAGAAATACATGCATGAATCCTTGCTTGCTTGCATGTCTGTTTAGCTTTGCTTTTCTGCTTTTTTAAAATTATTTTTTATTGAAAAATAAAATCATTCATATTACATCTCAATTGCTATCCCATCCCATGCATCTTCCCATTCCTCCCTCCATCCCACTTTCACCCCATTCCCCTTCCCTATAACAGTGACTGATGAGGAGCTCCTCCCCTTGAATTTAATGCTACGCTATCCTTCCTCCAAGTGCCATTGGGTCTCCCCATCAAGGGGACATGGCCAAATATTGGGCACCAGAGTTCATGTGAAAGTCAGTCCCCAGTCTCCACTTAACTGTGCAGAATATCCTGTCCCTTGGCTAGGTCTGAGTAGGGGTTTGATGATGACTGCACATATTGTCCTTGGTTGGTGCCGTAGATTGAGCAGAACCCCTGGGCCCAGATCTGCCCATCATAGTGTTCTTCTTGAAGGTTTCTAGGAACCACTGGAGCCATCTATTTCCCTATTTCCTATATTTCTCCCACCTTAGGATGTCCTCACCACTATCCCACTTTCCTGGTAAGTGAAGACTTTCATGAGACATGCCCCTTTGCCTAGTATCCAGATATAAGTGAGTATATACTATTTGAGTCTCTCTGCTTCTGGGTTAACTCACTCACTATGATCATTTCTAGCTCAATTCCTTTGTCCACAAATTTCAGGAATTCCTTGTTTTTAATAGCTGAGTAGTATTCCATCATGTAAATATACCAGTTTCTTTATCCATTCTTCTACTGAGGGATACTTAGGCTGTTTCCAGGTTCTGCCTATTATGAATAAGGCTGCTATGAACATGGTTGAACATATGTCCCTGTTGTATGCTGGAGCATCTTCTGTGTATATTCCAAGGAGTGGAATAGCTGGGTCTTGAGGAAGCCCTATTTCCAGTTTTCTGACATAGCACCAGATAGATTTCCAAAGTGGCTGCACTAGACTGCATTCCCATCAGCAGTGAAGGAATGTTCCTCTTTCTCAACATCCTCACCAGCATGTGGTGTTGCTTGAATTTTTGATCTTGGCTATTCTGATGGGAGTAAGATGGAATCTCAGAATTGTTTTGATTTGCATTTCTCTGATGACCAAAGACATTGAGCATTTCTTTATGTGTTTCTCAGCCATTTGATATTCCTCTGTTGAGAATTCTCTGTTTAATTCTGAACCCCATTTCTCAATTTGATTATTTGGTTTGGTGGTGTTTAATTTCTTGAGTCCTTTATATATTTTGGATATTAGACCTTTGTTAGGTGTAGGGTTGGTGAAGTTTTTTTCCCAGTCTGTAGGCTGTTGTTTTGTTCTGTTGACAATGTCTCCTGCCTTACAGAAACTTGTCGGCCTCATGAGGTCCCATTTATTAATTGTGGACATTAAGGCCTGGCCTATTGGTGCTCTGTTCAGGAAGTTTTCTCTTGTGCCAATGTGTTCCAAATTCTTCCCCTCTTTTTCTTCTAATTTAGTGTCTTTAGTTTTATGTTGAGGTCTTTAATACACTTGGACTTGAGTTTTGTGCATGGTGACAAATAGGGGTCCACTTGCATTTTTCTACATGTAGACATCCAGTTAGACCAGCACCATTTGTTGAAGATGCTATCATTTTTCCTTGAATAAATTTGGCTTCTTTGTAAAAATCAAGTGACCATATGTGTGGAGATTCATTTCTGGGTCTTTGTTTTCATTCCATGGATCCACCAGCCTATTGCTTTGCTAGTACCATGCTGTTTTAATTACTGTTGCTCTATAGTACAGCCTGAGATCAGGAATGGAGATTCCTCCAGAAGATCTTTTCTTGTATAGGGTTGTTTTTGCTATTCTGGGTTTTTTGTTTTTCCATATGAAGTTGAGAATTGATCTTTCAATGTCTTTAAAATATTGTGTAGGTATTTTGATAGAGATTGCATTGAATCTGTAAATTGCTTTTGGTAGGATGGCCATTTTTACTATGTTAATTCTCCCAATCCACGAACAAGGTTGATACCTCCATCTTCTGATGTCATTTTCAATATCTTTCTTCAGAGATTTAAACTTTTTTTTCCAAACAAGCCCTTCACTTGCTTGGTTATAGTTACTCCTATATATTTTTTATGGTTTGTGGCTATCATGAAGGGTATAGTTTTCATAATTTCTCCTCAGCATGTTTGTCATTTTATATAGGAAGGCTAATGAGTTTTTTGAGTTAATTTTGTATGTAGTCAATTTGGTAAAGGTGTTTATCAGCTATAGGAGTTCTGCGGTGGAATTTTGAGGGTCACTTATATACACTATCATATCATCAGCAAATAGGGATAATTTCACTTCCTCCTTTCCTATTTGGATCCTCTTGATCTCCATTTTCTGCCTCAAACTTCAATATCTATGTTGAAGCATATGAAGAAAGTGGGCAGCCTTGTCCTGTCCCCAATTTTAAAGGAATTTCCTTGAGTATCTCTCCATTTAATTTGATGTTGGCTATTGGCTTGCTGTATATAGCTTTTATTATGTTGAGGTATGTGCCTTATATTCCTGATATCTCCAAAACTTTAAACATGAAAGTGTGTTGGATTTTCACAAACGCTTTTTCTGCATCTAAGGAGATGATCATGTGGGTTTTTTCTTTCAGTTTGTTTATATGGTGGATTACATTGATGAATTTCCAAACATTAAACCAACCCTGCATGCCAGGAATGAAGCCTACCTGGTCATGATGAATGATATCTTTGATATGTTGTTGTTATTTGTTTTGGGAGTATTTTATTGAGTATTTTTCTGTCATTGTTCATAAGAGAAACTTGTCTGAAGTTCTTTTTTTTGTTGAGTCTTTGATGGGCTTAGGTATCAACATGACTGTGGCCTCATAGAATGAATTTGGTAGAGTTCCATCCATGTCTATCTTTTGGAGTAGCTTGAAGAGTATTGGTATTAGCTCTTCTTTGAAGGTTTGGTAGAATTCTGTACTGAAACCGTCTGGCCCTGGGCTTTTTTTGGTTGGGAGACTATCATTAATTGCTTCTATTTCTATAGGAGAAATAGGACTATTTAATTTGTTTATCTGGTATTGTTTCAATTTTTGCAAGTGGAAATGAATGAGAAAATTGTCCATTTCCCTTATATTTTTAAATTTTATGGCATATATGCCTTTAAAATAGGATCTTATGATTCTTTGTATTTCTTCAGTGTCTGTTGTTATGCCTCCCTTTTCATTTCTGATTTTGTTGATTTAGATAGTGTCTCTCTGCCTTTTAGTTACTTTGGCTAATGATTTGTCTATCATGTTGATTTTTCTCAAAAAAAACAGCTCCTGGTTTTGTTAATTCTTTGAATTGTTCTCTTTGTTTCTAATTGATTTCAGACTTGAGTTTGAATCTTTCCAGACATCTACTCCTCTTTGATGTTTCTGCTTCTTTTTTTTCTAGGGCTTCAAGATGTGTTGTTAAGTTGCTTATGCGGGATGTTTCCACTTTCTTTTTAAAGGCACTTAGTGCTATGAATTTTCCTTTTAGCACTGCTTTCAATGTGTCCCACAAATTTGGGTGTGTTGTTCCTTCATTTTCACTGAATTGCAGGAAGTCTTCTATTTTTTTCTTTATTTCTTTCCTGGCCCAGGTGTCATGAAATAGAGAGTTGTTTAGTTTCCATATATGTGTAGGCTTTTTATTGTTTCTGTTGCTGTTGAAGTCTAGTCTCAGTCCATGGTGATCTGATAGGATACAAGGTATTATTTCAATCTTCTTGAATCTGTTGAGGCTTGCTTTGTGACCTATTATGTGGTCAATTTTGGGGAAGGTTCCATGGGGTGCTGAGAAGAAGGTATAATCCTTTGTGTTTGGGTGAAAAGTTCTGTTGATATCTGTTAGATCCATTAGATTCATGACGTTGGTTAATGATGTTACTTCTCGGTTTAGTTTTTGTTTCAATGACCTATCCCTGAGTGAAAGTGGAGTGTTGAAGTCTCTCATTATTAGTGTATGGGGATCGATGTGTGGTTTGAGCTTTGTTAATAGGTCTTTTACAACTGTGGGGTGCCCTTGTATTGAGGGCATAGATGTTCAGAATTGTGATGTCATCTTCTTTGACTTTACCTTTGGTGAGTATAAAGTGTCCTTCCGCATCTCTTCTGATTAATTTTGGTGTAAAGTCTAATTTATTAGATATTAAAATGGCTGCACTAGCTTGCTTCTTGTGCCCATTTGCTTGGAATACTATTTCCCAGCATTTTACCCTGAGGTAATGTCTATCATTATGGGTGAGATGTGTTTCTTGGATGCAGAATAATGTTGGGTCTTGCTTATGCATCCATTCGATTAGTCTGTGTCTTTTTGTTGGAGAATTGAGACCATTTGTTGAGATATATTAGGGACCAGTGACTGTTAAGTCCCATGATTTTGATGTTGGTTGCAGTAGAGTACTTACATGGTTGTTTTTTAGACAATATAGTTATCTAAATCCCATATAGTTTTGGTTGTAGTTGGTCACTTTGGTTTAGAGTTTTCCTTCTATTAACTTCTGTAAGGCCAGATTAGTAGTTAAGAACTGTTTGAATTTGTTTGTATCATGATAAATCTTCTTTTCTCCATCAATATTTATTGAGAGTTTTGCTGGGTAGAGTAGTCTTGCCTGGAACCTATGGTCTCTTAGGGTTTGCAGGACCTCTGTCCAGGCCTTTCCAGCTTTTATGGTCTCTGTTGAGAAGTCAGGTGTAATTCTGATAGGTTTGCCATTAAATGTTAATTGGCCTTTTTACCTGCCGCTTTTAATATTTTCTTTATTCTGTATATTTTGTGTCTTGATTATTATTTAGCAGGATGATTTTCTTTTCTGGTCTATTCTATTTGGTGTTCTATAGGCCTCTTGTGTGTTTATTTGTACCTCCTTCCTTAGATTGGGGAAATTTTCTTCTTTGATTTTGCAGAAGCTATTTTTAGGTCCTTGGTGCCGGGCATCTTCTCTTTCCTCAACTCCTATTATCCTCAGATTTTGTCTTTTCATGGTGTCCTTTATTTCTTGGATGTTTTGCGTCAGGAACTTTTCAGATTTAGCATTTTCGTTAATGTTTGTTTCAAGTTCTACCATAGAATCTTCTACTGCGGAGATTTGTTCCTCCATCTCTTGAATTCTGTTAGAGAAGCTTAGGTCTGTATTACTTGCATGCTTCTCTGAGTTCGTTTGTTCCCGTCTCACTTCTGTCTGTGTTTTTATCATTGTTTCCATTTTCATCTTTAGATCTTGAATTGTTTTATTGATTTCCATCATCTGGCTGTTTGTCTTTTCCTGGATTTTTTCCAGTTCCTCTCTATAGGCCTTTTTAATGTCTTCAGTTTGTTTGGCTGCATCTTCTTGCATTTGTTTCCAGATATTATTTGTTTTCTCCATTATGATCTTCATAACTATGGATTAGAGGTCATTTTCTTGTATTTCAATTGTGTTTGATTTCTTAGGGTTGATTTCATTGGGATACGTGGGATCTGGAGATGCTGTATTTTTTTAGGTTTTGTTGTTTAAGGTTTTGCTAGATTGACCTCTAGTCATCTTGCTGTCTCTGATGTTGGGGCGGGCCCTGATCCACCCTCTCTGTTCTTCCTGGGCCAACAGGCCCATGGAGCATCCAGAGAGGGAGACAAAAGGTGGGCAGGTGTGACACACCCACAAGCATGCCTGCTCAGCAGTGGGAAGCCTTAAAGCTATGGCTGTAGGTGTGACTGCAGCTGCCTGAGACCTTGTGTGGGCCCTGGGTCTCTCCGAGGGCTGGTGTGCTTGTATACTCTCCGTTCCTCCTGGGCCAGCATGCCCACAGGTGGTCAGAGAGGAAGACAGGGGGCACAGGTGAGGCTAACACCCTAGGCTCTGGTTTTAGTCTTTGCACTCCCACTCATCTGGACACTGGCCCCTGGGGCTTTCTCGGGACTAGCGGGTTTGTCTGGTGTCAGAGACACCCATTGTCCTGTATTTTTCCTTGGCCAGTAGTTCCATTCTTGAGATACACTATACACAGTTCAGTCTCAGATACAGAGCTCCTAGTTAACAATGGCAAGCACCTGTCCCACTGCTGGGAAGAGTGCACCCTTACTCTAAATTCTTAGAACAGACCAGACAAGCTGTAAGCGCAGCTTTAGCACTGCAGCTGGGGGGTGTATCCCCTACTGCCTGGTCTCCTGTCAGGTTCTGGGACTCTGTGCAGACTGGTGAGTCCAGAAACACACTCTCTGATCCCCCTGGACTTAGTATGGTCCACATCTTCCAGACACCATGCCAATCACACCCGCAGGTGGGTCACCATGCTAATCACCTCAGTAGGCGGGGCCTTTGTTCCTGTTTACCCAGTTGGGTGACTGCAGGCCTGGAGGCTGCTCTTCAGAGCAGTCCGTGCTCTCTGCATGGGCTCTGAGACTATCTGTGGGTTCCCCGAACTACTCTCTGTTCCCAATGGACCTAGGATTGTCCAGATTTTCTGGGCACCATGCCAATCACGTCAGCCGGCTGGACCTTGCCTGCTCCAGGCTACCTACTTGAGAGTCTGCAGCCACAGCAGCTGGTTGCCGGTTCTGGGTCTCACTGTGGACCCCCAGAAGCACACTTTCTGTTACCTCTGGACCTGTTCCTGTCCAGATCTTCAGGACTCCACAGTAAACCCCTCAGTGGGGGGAGGTCTTGCCCACAATCTTGGTTACCTGTTTGAGTGTCTGCAGCCATGGAGGCTGCTCTCTAGGGGTGTGTGGACCGAGCTCCGTGTGCAGGTTCAGGGTCTCACTGTGGATCCCCAGAAGCACGCTCTCTGATCCCTCTGGACCTGTTACTGTCCAGGTCTTCCAGACAGTGCGCCAAACCCCTCTGCAGGCAGGATCTTGCCTGTATCCCCAGCTACCTGTTTGAGCAGCTGCTCACCAGTTGGTCCGTGCTCTCTGTGTGTTCGAGGATGTGCAGGATTTCTGCAGTTTATTTCTGTTGAACACTGGAATTCTCCAGCTGTGGTGGAGTTGGAAGCTTGGTGTTCCTGGTTAAGAAAATAGTCCAAATCTCTGACTCAATTATTCCAGTTTCAAAACAAGGTCCACCCTGTTCGCCCCCGTCTTGGATCCCCCCTACTTTTCGGCTCTTAAACATTTCAGGACCACCTGCCTGAAGGATGGTGTTTCCCATAGGGAATTGCATCTTCTTACTTTCTTCCTAAGTTAGTGTAGGTTGTGTCAAGTTGAAGTCATGTCATGGATATGGACTTTTGGCCAAGCAAAGTTTCTGTTCCCATCAAACAATTGAGGGAATGAAAATGGATGTTACTATGCACTTATTGCTGGAGATAATTGTGAGAACACAAACAATGGAAGAAAAAATACCCAAATTGTGAATCCCATAGGGAAAGAAATATTGGATTCCATATTTTGGCATTTTAATTGGTTTAATAATTTTTGGAAAAAAATTAGTACCTGTGAATTGAGTATTGTAAAAATAATAAAAAAATCAAATATGTTGGTTTAGACATCTCACATTTTATAACAAAGTAATTCAAAAATATACAAAAGTGTGGTAAGAGTTCTGTGCATGTTGTAAGTTTTGCATATATAACTTTGAGCAAATGAACTAGGTTTCTCAAAAAGTAATATACTTATGACACTGTTTTGGGACAAGACATTTTTTTCTGGGAGATGCAACACACATATTGGGAACCCACTACAGACTAAAGTATTGATACCACCAAAGTCCAACTTGATGATCCAATGAGTTTTATTGGAGTTACTTACAGGAATATGTGTAGGAGTTCCTTACAGATGCAGTAATGACTCAGAGACAGGTGCATCATCAATGCCCTCCCATCCACAGGTTACAACTCACAAAATCTGGGAACCTGAAGCATTATGTGCTGCTTGCCAACTGTTCAACAGGTTGGAGAGTATCCTTTCTAAGTGAATCAGGTTGTTTAAACCTCTTTCATGCAACTTGTCTAGTTTCTGCTTCTTCCAGGCAGTTTGCCTGATCTCAGAGTCTTCTTTGTATCTTGGCATGTCTGAGAGCCATTTTTTCTAGCTCAGCTCAGTTTCTGTAAGAGAAACTCTCAGCAATTTTTATTGCTTACCCTGTAAGGGAGAATCTGTCTGGTGAATCTCATCCATTTCTGAGACTTTCTGAAGCTGTTTTGAATAGTTTACTTATCTGGCTTAAGGAGCTTCCTGAAAGATAAAATGTTTCAGTCTTGGTGGAAACTCTTACACAGTAGACATTCAGGAAAATTTTTGCCATTATAAAGATTGTCATTAGTTTTATCACTTAAAAAGCTACAAAATGGTTGTAATATTTAGCAGGAAATATGCAAAAATACGCATAATCTTGAAAATATATGTGAATATTCATTTGAGGAAAAAGGAAAACAAATATAAACATACACAAAAGCTGCTGAGTGATGGCTTTGTTCTAGGGCCTTTTCTCACTTTTGAAGAAAGACATGAAAAAGAGAGAAAGAACACTGTTCCTTTGACATTACTATTTAGTGGAAATAAACTGAAAACTGAAGAATAAACAAAATATCAAGCCAAGCCAAAACTGGAAGTGCAAACCTGTAATGCCAGCTAACTGGGACACTGGGGCAGGGAGATTGTGAGTTCAAAGTCAACCTAGCTATAAAGAAAAGCTTAAGAGCACTCTGGGAATTTAGTGTGGCCCTGACTCAAAATAAAGTGATCTGTGTAGGAGAAAAATTTCAAGCTCAGAGCTGGGCATGGTGGCACACACCTTTAATGCCAGCACTGAGGAGGCAGAGGCAGGTGTATCTCGCGAGTTTGAGGCTTGCTTTGTCTACAAAGTGAGTCCAGGACAGCCAGGGCTATTATACATAGAAACCCCTATCTTGAAAAAGAAACAAATAAAAGACTCCACATCCATTTCTAGGTTTGAAAACTGTACCAAAGTCCACCAATCCCTGAGCTGAAAAACTAACCAAGACTTGAGCTTCAAAACCCACCAATCCTTTAACTTGAAGTACCACCAATCACTGGGCTTGGCTTGAAACCTCATCAATTCCAACCCTGAAAATCTCTACCTTCATGAAACCAAATAATAAGGCCTTCCCTCTGCTCCATTTCCTGCTGATTCTCACAATAGCAGCGTCTGCCATGTTCTTGCATATATCCCAATAAATCTCATGTGAGGTTTGTTGTGTGGTGTGCCTTTTGGGTATTTATTGGCTCCTGACTGGCAGGACATCTTTCTTTTCAGAGTTGGCACACTTCCATAGAAAAAAACATTTCCCCTCAGAGCTGCAACACTTCCTCTGGGAAGGCTTTCCATCAAGAGCTGTAATACCTACAGGCTGACTATGTAGTTCAACAGGAAAATGCTTGTCTGGCAGTCACATTACTTAGGTTCAGTCCCAACCACCAGATATATCAAACGATTAAATAATTTAACGACAGCTCTAGGCTCTCCCATGCTGAGGATTGAAAAACTCTGAGGGGATGGACTGTATTCAGAGGTTTAGAATTCTCAGGTCCAGCCTGGATTCTATAAGCTACTATAGGCAGTTATTTTATTCTATCCCTCTTAACATCCTTCCCAATTTCCAAGTGGTGATGGCCCTCTAACCCACCTCAGGATGTGATTCATGAGATTAAGATCATTCCTGTGTTTGGTGGGACATGCTTTTTCTATGGTAACAGAAGGACTGGAGCTTTACCTTGCTTGTTAAGAGTCCTACTCCTGTCCATTGGCTAGATCTGGGTATGAGTCTGAAGTTTACAACCTGTATTGTCCTTGGCTGGAGTCTTAGTTTGAGCAGGACCCCTGGGCCCAAATATGCCTACCATAATGTTCTTCTTGTAGGTTTCTAGGATCCTCTAGATCCTTCTACTTTGATATTCTCCCATTGTTCTCTCATCTAGAGTCCCAATTGGATGTCCTCCCCTCTGTCCCAGTTTCCTGGTAAGGGAAGGCTTTCATGGGCTAGTATGCAGATATAAGTGAGTATATACCATTTGAGTCTTTCTGCTTCTGGGTTAACTCACTCATTATGATCATCTCTAGCTCAATCCATTTATCCACAAATTTCAGGAATTCCTTGTTTTTAATAGCTGAGTAGTATTCCATAGTGTATATGTACCACAGTTTCTTTATCCATTCTTCTACTGAGGGACATTTAAGCTTTTTCCATGACATGGCTATTATGAATAAGACTGCTATGAACATGGTTGAGAGTAGGGTATGACTTTCACACGTACTCTGGTGCCTCATATTTGACCATGTCCCCTGGATGGGGAGGCCTGGTGGCACTCAGAGGAAGGATAGCAGACTACCAAGAAGAGACTTGATACCCTATGAGCATATAAAGGGGGAGGAATTCCCCCTCAATCACAGTCATTGGGGAGGGGAGTAAGGGGAAAATGGGAGGGAGGGAGGAATGGGAGGATACAAAGGAAGGGATAACCATTGAGATGTAATAAAAATAAATTAATAAAAGAAAAAGAGTCCTACTCTATGGCGTGAAATCAATACAATCTAGTTAGTATGTAGAGGCCCAGTTAATGGGAGCTGCTGACATCACTGTAAATTCTTCAGTTTCTAGCTAATCCAGGGTCACTTTCAAACCAGAAGAAAGTTCTTACTCTGTGCTGAACACTTTACTATGTTACACTTGACTTCATTGCCTTTTCCTCCCATATCATCCTGTTTTTGCTAAATGCTTCTCACCTTTGCTTCACTCTTCAGCGAGGAATCATTTATGGAAGCGTCAGAGAATAGAATGATTGCTGTCTTTCCTTATTGTCGACACCAAGTGCTTGAGGAAGAATAGACAAGATGTAGTATAGTTTGCCCTAATAAGCCTCCAGGTAGGATGGGTAGAAATGAAAAATAAGAGTCTTATCTTCAGAAAATGCATGACAGTATTTAGCTCCTATATCAAGCTTTTGACTCTGTCTTTATGACTGCATTGGGGCTGAAAGTTCTATAAAGAGAAATCCAATAAAACTTTTACAGATTCGTATCTACTTGCTACTCTGGGGGGTTTGCACAGAGCTGCTAGCTGAGTGGGTATGAACTGCTATATTGCTCAGTGTTGAACTGATTTGCCTTGAGATTCCTAGTACATTGAAGATCATCTGGCTTCTGTTGGAGAAGAGACACAATATCATATGCAAAGCTCAAACATTAAAGGTGTCCTCGCAAATCTACTCAGCTACACACAAAATCTGTATAGTTAAACCACTGCTTGTGTCAGCATTTAGGGACAGATGGATTTTAGTTTGCAAAAGAGACTAGCTGAAAAAGTATTATGTAGAGAGAAACAATGGTGGAAAATATCTTATATTCTGCTAGTATGCGAGCCAATGGAAGAACCTGAATTTGTGTGTGTGTGTGTGTGTGTGGGGTGCAGTCTTTTTGTCCTACTCACTGATGAGTTCCCTTGGGAAATTTTCTGATTTTCTTTCTACCCTTAGAATGTCATCTCTGAACAAAACTACACAGCTGAGTTAATCAAAAGCCTAAAATCTGGTCAGGTGCTGTTCCCACTAAAATCTATATCTTACTTTCTAGCCTATCGGATATTGAACAAAACATGACTAATTCCAATGAATAAAGTTTCTGTTTTGTTGAATTCATGGTTGCTTTAGTAGAATTAATTATACTGTATTAGAAAAATACAGATAAATAACAAGAAACTGATGCCATGATGTAAGACAAAGGACAAGGTTCATTTTAGGTAAGGCTATAGAGGATTTGTATTGCTATCATTTTAAATGTCCCCAAATGCTGTGCTTTTATCTTTTTGGAAACTAACTACTTACAGTGTATGTTGTAAAGACTTTATGAGAAGAAACCTTTTCAATTTTCTGTGTGTAATACATCTGGTTTTTTAAAGTAGTTTTGAAATTTGCTCAGCAGTTCCCACCACTGGAACTGTCGTTCATTGTGTTTTCCATCGCTTGCTTTCTTTTGTCCTTGTCTCTGCTGCAGAGACAACACTTGTTTGCTACCTACTTGGTATTCTGTCCCCACCTTCTCTTACCAGGATGTTAAAACTACACTGACTGCAACTTCATCAGTCTGAAGCTCTTAAATAACTGTAGGAAATTGCTATGAGATAGGTGTAGTGTCATTCAGAGTTTCTCCTTACAGAAAATACATATTTCTTCACCTATATTGTTGTTTCTTATTTTATTATAAATACAATGCATTCTATATATCATTATTTATTTCTAATCAGTTGCCAGGCTGTGAATTTAAAATGCTGTTTGGAAAGGACCCACTGTAATGCATATTCAGTCATCTGGTCTACTATCTGTCACATATATTTATTTGGTTATCATTAAAACTTTGTCCTAGGTTGATTTGTTGTGCTTCATAAGTATCAGTTCTAGAAGAAATCTATAATACAGTTTGCCTGATTCTTTACAGATTGTTTTGAGTAGTAAAATTCAGGCATGCACATATTCTGCTTTTTAAATGCTTTAAATATCACATAGCAGATAGTACTACCACAAACCATGAAGAGGTCAGAGGACGGGCTGCTTTGCATGATATAAATGTATTAATGTAAGCTGGAGATCAGCTAACTGATGTCTTTAATTAAATGTGATATATTTATCGCAGCAAGATTAGCCTCAACTAGGAGCCTAAGAGAGGTTAGGCTCTCTAAATTTTCTCCCACACTTTAATCTATGTCTAAAAATGTTGGGTCTGTATTACCAGCGCCATCTTTCCATTACCTACAATGCCTGTAATACTGGCCAGCTGTCTCCTAATGGGAAGATAGTAAGCACATTCTTAACTAGGAATGACTGTCACTTTTCTACCTAGGAGCTTGACTTGCAGATGAACTCTTCAATCCCTTCCTTCTGTGCATTCATGTTAAGGCTCAGATCAGATGGCATTGTTTATTCTTGTTCTTAAATACTGACTAGTGAATAAGGGACAGCCAAAGTGGTAATCTACAACTTTCTAACATGAGGACTTAGAAGGGCAGAAATTTCCTTTTGAAATAGTATCCATATGCTGTCACAATATGACCAAGATGGGAAGACTTTAATACCCTAGTTAACAAACCCCAGTGATTCTTAAAAGTCAGCATTTGCTTCCAACAACAGTAATCATCCCACCTGAGTGCTCTAGCTAAACAAACCTCCTTATAGTTCAAAGTTGCCCAGAGAAGAAGATTTATTCATCACTGGTTGATTCAAGTCAACCCAAAGAACCAACAGAGACAACGAAATTGTTGTTATTTTAAGCTACAGAGTTGGATATTAGATAACACTATATTTTAAATGATTTAGGAACCATCTTCTTAACCTGAGTGTCTCCTCTGAAGAAATAAAAGTATTACTGGCCCCCAAAACACAATTGAACAAGGGATGTCCCTCTGAAATATAATCTGTTGTCCTAAAGAATGTTATCACTCTTAAAGAAGCAAGCCTACTATCACATTCCATCCTGGATACGGAAGAGGATCATGGGGCCCAAGAAATGCTTGGCAGTTAGTGGTTGGTAAAGGAAAAAAAGATCTGTTTTCTATAGTGTTAGAATCAATGTTGACAATTAGGCCCTTATATGTCACCATGCACAAAACTCAAGTCTGAGTGGATTAAAGACCTCAACTTAAAACCAGAGACATTAATTAAGTTAGAGGAAAAAGTGGGGAAGAGCCTGGGACACATAGGCACAGGAAACAACTTCCTGAAAAGTACACCAACAGCCCAGGCCTTAATGTCAACAATTAATAAATGGGACCTCATGACGCTGAGAAACTTCTGTAAGGCAGGGCACACTGTCAGTAGAACCAAGCAACAGCCTACAGACTGGGAAAAGATCTTCACCAACCCTGCATCTGACAAAGGTCTAATATCCAAAACATATAAAGAACTCAAGAAATTAAACACCACAAAACCAAACAACCAAATTGTGAAATGGGGCTTGGAACTTAACAGAGAATTCTCAACAGAGGAATATCAAATGGCCGAGAAACACTTAAAGAAATGCTCGTCCTCGTTAGTCATCAGAGAAATGCAAATCAAAATGACACTGAGATTCCATCTTACACACATCAGAATGGCTAAGATCAAAAACCCAAATGACACCACATGTTGGCGAGGATGTGGCGAGAGAGGAACACTCCTTCATTGCTGGTGGGAATGCAAACTAGTACAACCACTTTGGAAAGCTATCTGGTGCTTTCTCATAAAACTGGGAATAGGACTTCCTCAAGACCCAGCTATTCCACTCCTTGGAACATACCAAAAAAAAACTCTACCACACAACAGGGACATATGTTCAACCATGCTCATAGCTGCTTTATTCATAATAACCAGAACATGGAAAAAGCCTGAGTGTCCCTCAGTAGAAGAATGGACTAAGAAACTGTGGTACATTTACACTATGGAATACTACTCAGCTATTAAAGACAAGGAATTCCTGAAATTTGTGGACAAATGGATTGATCTAGAAATTATTATAATGAGTGAGTTCACCCAGAAGCAAAAAGAGTCAAATGGTATATACTCACTTATATCAATACACTAGTCCAAGGGATACGTACCATGAAAAACTTTACTTACCAAGAAAGTGGGTTAGAGAAAACATCCTATTGAGACTTTAGGCAAGAGTAACATGGAATAATGGGGAAATAGTAGGACCCACAGGGTCCTGGAAACCTACAAGAAGAACTTTATGACAGGCAGATCTGGGTCCTGGGGTCCTCCTCAAACTAAGGCACCAGCCAAGGAGAATATAGGCAGTAAACTTCGAACCCCTACCCAGTCTAGCCAATGGACAGGACATTCTCCACCGTTAAGTGGAGAAGGAGATCTGACTTTCACACAAACTCTGGTGTCCCATATTGGACCATGTCCCTTGGATGGGAGGCCTGGTGGCACTCAGAGGAAAGATAATAAGTCACCAAGAAGAGACTTGATACCCTAGGAGCATATACAGGTGGAGGAGGTCCCCCTCAGTCACAGACATAGGGGAAGGGAGTAGGGGGGGAAGCGGGAGGGAGGAAAGAAAGGGAGGATACAAGGGATGGGCTAACAATTGAGATGTAGTATGAATAAATTAATAAAAAAAAAACTTCGAACCCCTACCAAGACCTAGCCGATGAACATGATATTCTCTACCATTGAGTAGAGAGTGAGATCTGACTCTCACACGAACTCTGGTGCCCCTTTTCTGACCACGTCCCCTGGATGGGGAGGCCTGGTGGCACTCAGAGGAAGGATAACAAGTTACCAAGAAGAGACTCGATATTCTAAGAGCATATATAGGGGGAAGAGGTCTCTCTCAATCACAGACATAGGGGAGGGGAGAAGGGGGGAAGTGGAAGGGAAGGAAGAATGGGAGGAAACAGGGGAAGGGCTAACAATTGAGATATAATATGAATAAATTAATAAAAAAAGAAATTTAAAAAAAAGAATCAATGTTGAACTGCCAAAAGGCTAGTAAGTGAATCCCTACCCATGCTTATTCGAGAAACTTTAATTAAATTCATCTTCACACACACATACACACACACACACACACACACACACACACACACACTGTGTACAATACAAACTTGCCGAGGCAAAGAAGGGGTTCACAGGAAGTGGATGGGGACAAGAGAAGGTACTAAGGAGTCAACTGTATCGAAATAATGATACATATATATTAAATTGTAAAAGAATAGGTGAAATTTGTTTTAAACAAATAAAACACATGAGCAGTTAGCTAAACAAACACAATGTGGAGTTGTTTTGAATATATTTGAGTTTAGCTTAAATTTCAACTGCTCTATTGAATTGAAATTGTTCTGCATAACATCCTATATATATTAACGATATATAATTTAATGTTGGAACATATGTATGTAGCCTTAAAAGCATGATCCTAATCAAGATAGAAACATATTATTACCATTGAACATTACTTTCTGATTCTTTATATAGCTATGACATCTTCTTAATTTTAGTTCTACAATAAAACACCCCTTAGGCAGCTTCTTAGATAGAAGCAAGACTTCAAGATTCTTTTCCTTATTCATGATGGAACATTGATAGTATGCTTGCTTCTTTAATAACAAGCTGTACAAAAGGTCTAAACAATCCATTCATCTTGTATAACTGAAACATTACATTATTTAATCAACTCCTTCCCTAACCTTGACAAGCAACCACTCAATCATCTGCTTCCATAAGTTGGTTTATTCAGCTATGCTACATAAGAGGATCATGATGTATCTCTCCTTTTAGTTCTATTTTCTTCATCTGCCATTATTCACTTGCCATACTGTTCTCCAGATTCATCCATGTGGTTGAGTACAGGAGAGTTTTATTAATTTCTAAGGCTGAATAACGTTATCTTTATATCAATTGATAAACAGTGAAGTTACTTTGTTTTCACATATTAGTTCTTGAGGATAGTGCTGCATGAGAGTGAATAAAGATAGAGCTTTAATATACTAATTAAGTTCACTTGAATATACATTAAATGAGAATTTTTTTGTAACATGGTAATTCCCACCTCAACCCTTGTCCCTTGTGTATTTATGAGGACTCTCCTCCTGGTTCACATACATACAACACTATTATGCATCCTTATAAAGTATATAAGGGTTCTATTTTCTCCACATTCTCACCAATACCTATCTCGTCCCCCTACCCCCCATCCATAACAGTCATACTTGTGTATATGAGATGATCTCTTACTCATTTGTTTTCTCCTGATGATTAGTGGCTCAGAAGACTTTTATTGTTTGTGATTATTAGTCAGCTTTGAGAGACTGTCTACTCTAGTTATTTGTGAATGGTTAATCATATTATATTTATTATTTTTGTTACTTCTGAGTTACAAGAATCTTTATGTATTTTGGATACTAATATCTTATTACATATGTAGGTTGCAAACACTCTCAGATATTTCACATGTATTTTTAGATGGTATGAGTAATAGTTACATTAAATATTTTTATGTGTTTATTTTCTTTTGTAAGTCTCTGATTAAGGCATCTAGCTGAGTAGACATGGCAAGACTGACATTTTTGTAGATTATGAAGAAAGTGTAGGTTTATCATTCTAGTTTGCTTTAATTGTTAAGATATAAATTATAACCAAAAGCACCTTAGGAAAGAAAATAATTGATGTGACTTATCTTTCCATCTCACAATTGAGCATCAAAAAAGTCAGGGCAAGAATTGAAGCAGAAACTATGGATGAATACTACTTAATGGTCTTGCTGTCTGGCTCATAATAAACTAAAGTTTATATAAAACTCAGGGCCTCTTCCTCAAGAATAGTGACATGCATAGTGGATTGGGTATCATTTATCAACCAAGACAATTTCTCACAGACATGACCACAGGCTAATCTGTTTGAGACAATTTCTCAGTTGTGGTCCTTCTTTCCTGGTGACTCTTGGCTGTTTCAAATTGGCAAACTAACCAGAAAAAAGGATGTGTGACATTTATTATATTGAGATAAATGACTCATTACTCAATTTGTTGCAAGCATTTATTATGAACGTATGTTGAATTTAATATATTTTTTGCAGTTATTGAGATGAATGTGGAATTTTTTATCTTGAAGTATATTAATTAATAGACTTACTTGATTATATACATTGACTCCTTCTTTCAACCCATGGGTAGATCAAATTTCATCCAAGAATGACTAAGTTTTAATACTTAAAATCTTTTTTATTTGCGCTGAATGGCATGGTCCATTGAGATATTTTAAATTGGGTTCCATTTATGAAACATATGATGAACCCACATCTTTCAGACATGTTTATGTATTTTATAGCTTGAACAAATATAACTGAAAATATGGTGTCGTATAGCTATATGAAAGAGCAGATATATACTCATTGACATCACAAAGAACAGACTATAGAGATTAAATTGGAAGTAAGTCAAGAAGCATTCACTAGACCCACTCTTCCTCTCCAAAGCCTCAGAAACATTTGCTTACACATTGTAAGGATTTCTCATATTCTCTCATGAATTCAACAGTTGGTTCTATCAAGAAAAACAAAGATGGCCTTTTGTGTCAAAATTCTTCACTTGCTTTTTCATATCTCTGGTATTTCACTTCATATATTGTTCACTCAAGTTTGTTTATACTTCTGAGGTTGAGGACTAAACACAATCTCCAATAAGTTACTTTTATTACCATCTTTCTAAAGTGCATCTTCACTGCCAATTCTGTACTCCATTACAAATACTACCATCTAAAATTACTTACTTGCTTATCTTGTCTGTCACCTCCACTAGAATATTACACCCTTAAGAGAATATATGATGTTCTTATTTATGGAAAAAGTTGAAGCACAAGAATATTTACATTAATCTTTGTTGACTAAGCAAATCATTGAACTTCAGGAAACCATGTAAGTGCATAAGAAATGCTACTTTTAAAAATTTGCTTGGGAAAAGTAGCTTTGGTCACAGAGACTCTTTGTGGTATGCAGTTTTCTACATGGGACTTGCTGTTTCTGGTTGGATTTATATTCCATAAAACTTTTTCTTGGCTATTAGAGCATGTGTAGACTACTTTGTTCTGATACAACTTGATATGTACTCTATGAACGTACATTTTAATAACAATTAAACAATAAATAATTTAGAGGTAGAGAAGTTGCTATGCATGAAAATATATGCATTCCTTAAACAAACAAAACCCAAAAATAATGAGCAAGGAAAACCAGTGAGGTGTAACTAGGAAAAGAAACTGGTTTCAGAATCAGAAATGTTTGAGTTTCTTACCTTTCTGCACAACTTCTGATTGTCACACAGCTTCTTTGAGACTTTTCTTAACTATTGTGATACCACCTTCTTTTAGCATTTATGTGAAAGCACTTAAAAGACTCTAAAAATTTCTGTTTGTAGAAAGAAATGCTTTTAGAATATAGCTCAAATAGTAAACTCCATAATATATAAACAAGAGGCTAGAGAGACACAGCACATTCGCCTATGATCCAGGTCATTAAGAAAATCAATAATTCATATTTATTCAGCAAGCATACAATGTCTGCCTTAGGCTCTATGAATGACCCTGGAAAAATAAGGTGGATGTAGATCTACTCAGGTAGCTTGTGATCCTGTGGGAAAGGTGAACTAGAATAGGAATGTGCCAAGGTTAGTAGTCAGGAGAAGTGACAGGCACTTAAGGAACAGTGTAGAAACATGTTTTGATGAAATATAAATAACATAAAAATCAAAAATATAAATAAGAATAATGAGAATAAAGAAAAGGACAATGCTCTGTAACATCTCAGTTTTCATGATGTTCAGATGAGAAAATCCAGAGATTCTGAGGAAAATAGGATATCCTGCTCATGACGATTAACTGTGCAAGAGATTATAGAAAGGGTGAGGAAGCAAAGGAAGAGTCAAGCCAGGAACTTAAGGATCTCAGTTAGACTTTATTATTAGGTCACTCAGTGCAGGGATCTTGGTGGATTTCAGAGCATGCTGGTGAAATGTCATTCATTCTATCGTAGAAGGGTAGCTAAAAGGGAATTGTAGAAGGAAGTCAGGTAAGAATAGAACTAGGAACATTGAGAGGCTGATTATAGAGCCTAAGCAGGACATGGTAAGGTCCGTTAGCTGTGTGGATGGATAGAAATTTCAGTACTTAGTTTAATGAGAGGAATAAGAATCAGACTTTAAAATAGTGATAGATCACATGGCTTTTGACTTTAAGCCATTTCTAAGTTAATTAGGGTGTGGAGATATATTATAGTGTTTCATTTTGGGGGATGGGGTAGACGTGACAGGAATGGAGTGAGATCTATTCTTTAATATTTCCATGATCTTAGGAAGAAAAATAATCACACAGAAGAAAGTTTTGATTCAGAGAAGCTGTCTTAGAAGTCTTCCTTGTAGGCTTCTGTTTGTCCACTAATGGCTAAAACTATTTGTCTATTTAATCAAGCAATCAATCAGTAACAGTGAAATTGCAAACACTTTTCAAGCTACCAGAACACTGTCACCTGAGGTGAGAAAAACGTTTTATGCTTAGACTTATAAAAACAAAGAAACAAAAAACAGTGATACATTGCTCTCTGAGCCAGAGAATGAGGACTCTGAGGTGCTAATGCATCTGGTATACCATTTGGCTGCTTCTTTCTCAGGCAGAGGGCAGATGGGCTAAAGATAATGAACTCTGTCATCACATTGTACAAGAGCAGAGACACGGCCCACATTTGTCAGTATTGTTCTTCTATGATGGTGTTAGTCCATTCATGAGGGTGGAATCTTCAAGATTTTTCTTATTTAGTGAAGAACCCTCTTCACTGAACAAATTTCTCAACATTGCTGCATTAGGTAGTAAGTTTGCTACAGAAGATTTTGAAAGTAAATGCTCAGCGCACAGAAAAACCTTAATGCTATAGTTCTTTTTTAAAAAAATCATCTCACATCTTGAACGCACCACTTCCCTCTTCTCCTACTGGTCATATCCTTTTCTCTTTTCCCCCTTCCACTTCTCCTCAGAAAGAGGGAGCTCCCCTAACCTATCCTCCCCAGTGCATCCAGTCATGTCAGCACTAAGGACATCCTCTTACCCTGAGGTCAGGCAAGGCAACTCAGGAAGGGGCAAGTGTTCTAAAAACAGAAAACCGAGTCCACGTGAGAGACAGACCCTGATCCACTTTCTAGGAGACCCACGTGAAGAATCATGCTGCCCGTCACCCACATGTGTGTTGGGGGCCTAGATTCAGTCCATCCCTACCATTTGGCTGGTGCTTCATTCTTTCTAAGCATCCATAGGCCTCTGTTAACTGTTATTCTCGTGGAGTTCTTGGCCCCTCCAGGTACTTCTATCCTTGCCCGTACTCTTCTACAAGAATCACAGAGTTTTCTTAATATTTAGCTATGAGTCTCAGCATCTTTTCCCATCCACTGCTGGGTGGAGCCTCTCAGAGGGCAGTTATGCTGGGCTCCTGTCTTCAAGCATAGCAGAGTACCATTAATAGTGTCAAGGGTTGGCTCTCTTTTATGGGGTGGATCTCAAGTTGGGCCAGTCATTGGCTGGTCATTCCCTCAATCTCTGCTTCATCTTTATTTGCACTTCTTGTAGGTCAGGTAAATTGTGGGTCAAAGGTTTTGTGAGTGGGTTGATATTCACGTCCCTCCACCAGAATGGTATGGTGACTTCAGTATCCATGTCTGTGGCTACCAGGCGTCTCATCTAGAGTCATCCCCATATCCAACCAGGTGTCTGTCCTCTTGCAGGTCTTCGGCTTGTCCCAGAGATTTGACTCCTGGTTTCCTTTTTCTCAGTCCTCTCACCTGTTACCCCCACTCTTCCCACATCTGACCCCATTCTCATTCCCCTCTCCACACCTTCTCTCACCCAGTTCCCACACTTCATCGACTTCAGAAATCTCTTCTATTTCCCACTCTGAGTGAGATTCAAGCATCCTCCCCTGAAACCTCCTTGTTTCTTAGCTTCTCTGATTCTGTAGTTTGTAATATGATTTTTCTGTACTGGATGGCTAATAGCCACTGATAAATGAGCACATACCAAGCGTGCCTTTCTGGATCTGAGTTACCTTACTCAGGATGATCTTTTCTAGTATGATCCACTTGCTTGCAAATTTCATTATTTTCTTGTTTTTAATAGCTAAATAGTGCAAATGTACCACATATTGTTTATCCACTTTTCCATTAAGGGACATCTGGGTTGCTTCAAGTTTCTAACTATTAAAAATAAAACTTCTTCTAACACACTTGAGTGGTATGGTGGAGCATCATTTGGGTGTATGCTCAGAAGTTGAAAAGCTGTGTCTTGACGTAGAACTATTTCCAAATATCTGGGAAAGTGACAGATTGATTTCTGAAGTGGTTGTACAAGTTTGCATTCCAACCAGTAATGGAAATGTGTTCCTCTTGTTCCACATTCTTGACTTCAAGTGCTGTTGCTTCAGTTTTTGACCTTAGCCATTATGACAGGTGTAAGGTGGAATCTCAGAGCTGTTTTTATTTGCATTTCCCTGATGCCTAAGGATGCTGAGCATTTCCTTAAGTTCTTCTCAGCAATTAAAGATTCCCCTGTTGAGAATTCTTGGTTTATATTTTAAAATTGGATTATTTTGTTAGTCTTTAATTTCTTGAGTTTATTATATATTTCATATATTAGCTCTCTGTTGGATGTAGGGTTTGTTAAGATCTTATTCCAATTTGCAGGCTGTAATTTTGTTGTACTGACAGTGTCCTTTGTTTTACAGAAGCTTTTTCAGTTTTATGAGGCCCCATTTATTGACTGTTGATTTTAGTGCCCAAGTTATTAGAGTTTGGGGCAGGAAGTTTTCTCCTGTACCAATGAGTTTACTGGTATTCCCCCACTTTCTCTTCTATTTCATTTAGTGTGTCCAATTTTATGTTGAGCTCTTTGATCCACTTTATTTAACTTTTCTACATGGTGATAAATATGGATCTATTTACATTTTACATGCAGACCTTCAGTTAGACCAGCACCATTTGTTAAGGTTGCTATCTTTTTTCCATTGTGTGGCTTTGACTTCTTTATAAAAAAAATCAGGTGCCTTTAGTTGTATTGGTTTATTCCTGGGTCATCAATTCAATTCCGCTTATCAACCTGTCTAGGATCATATCAATACCATTCAGTTTTTATTACACTTTGTAGTACAACTTGTAGTATGGCTTGAAATAAGGGATGGTGATACCCTCAGAAGTTATTTTATTGTACAGGATTTGTATTGCTCTCCTGTTTTTTAATTTTTTAAAATAAAGCTGAGAATTGCTTTTTCAAGGTCTGTAAAGAATTGCATTGGAATTTTGTTGGGCATTGCACTGAATCTGTAGACTGCTTTTGGCACAAAGGCCATTTTCACTATGTTAATCCAATCCTGACCTGTGAGCATGGGAGATCTTTCCATCTTCTGATATCTTCTTCAATTTCTTTTTCAGAGTCTTCAAGTTCTTGTCATCCAGGTCTTTCACGTGCATGGTCAGAGTGAGATGTTTTATATTATTTTTGGCTATTGCGAAAGTTGTGATTTCCATGACTTCTTTCTCATCCTATTTATCATTTGTATATGGGAGGGCTACTGATTACATTTAATTTAATTTTGTATCCAGCCACTTTTCTTTAGGAGTTCTCTGGTAGATTTTTTGGGAGTTGCATATGTATACTATGATATCATTTGGAAATAGTGATTTTTGACTTCTTCCTTTCCAATTTGTATCTTATTGAACTAGCTAGGACTTTAAATACTATGTTGAATTGATATGGTGAGAGTGGACAACCTTGTCTTTTCAATGATTTTAGTGGAAATGTTTTCAGTCTCTCTCCATTTAACTTGATCTTGGCTATTGGCTAGCTATATATTGTCTTTATTATGTTTAGGTATGGGTCTTGTATCCATACCTTTCCAAGACTTTTATTTTGAAGGGCTGTTGGATTTTGTCAAATGCTCTTTCAGCATCTAATTAGATGATTATGTAGCTTTTTATATGGGAAGTTACATTAATTGATTGTCATATGTTGAACCATCCCTGCATCCTGGGATGAAGTTTACTTGATCATGGTAGATGATGTACTTGATGTGTTCTTGGATTCAGTTTGCGAGTATTTTATTGAGTATTTTTGCATCAATGATAATGAGGTCTGGAATTATTTTTCTTGTTTGAATCTTGGTGTGGTTTAGGTATTAGAGTAACTATAGCTTCATAGAATGAGTTTGGCAATATTCCTTCTCTTTCTATTTTGTGGCATAGTTTGAAGATTATTGATATTTGCTCTTTGAAAGTAGGGTAGAATTCTGGGCTAATACCATCTGGCCCTAGGCTTTTTTTTTTGATTGATAGACTTTTAATGACTGCTTCTATTTCCTTAGGGGTTATAGGATTATTACAGCATTGCTAATCTGATTTTGATTTAATTTTCGTAGGTGAAATATATGAAGAAAATCAGTGTCTGTTGTTATCTCCCCCTTTTCATTTAGATTTTGTTAATTTGGATATTATCTCATTGTCTTTCAGTTAGTTTGGCTAAGGATTTGTCTATATTATAAATTTTGTCAGAGAACATTCTTTAGTTTTGTTGAGACTTTCTATTGTTCTCTTTGTTTCTAATTTATTGATTTCAGTCCAGAATTTACTCCCTTCTGTCTCCTCTTCTGTGGTGTGTTTCATTTTTTATTCTGGACGATTCAGATGTGATTTTAAGTTGCCAGTATGTTATCTCACAATTTCTTTATGAAGATCTTAGTGCTATGAATTTTCTACTTTGCACTGCTTTCAGTGTGTTATGTTTTGCCTTCATTTTCACTGAGCTCTAGAAAGTCTTTACTTTTTTTTTTTTTTTTTGTCCCTGAACCAGAGCTCATTGAGTAGAGAGTTGTTCAGTTTCCATGAGTTTGTAGGCTTTATGTTGTTTCTATTGTTGTTGAGACTGAGATTTAATCTATGGTGGTCTGATAAAATACAAGGGCTTATCTCTATCTTCTTATAGCTTATGAGGCTTGATTTATGGACTGAGTACATGGTCAATTTTGGAGAAGATTCTCTGTGTTTTTGAGAAGAAAGCATATTCTTTTGTGTTTGTGTTAAATGTTCTGTAGATGTCTGTTATGTCTTTCTTTTTCATGATGTATGTTAGTTTCATTACTTCTGTGTTTAGTATTTGCCTGGATTACCTGTCCTTGGTGAGAGATGGGTAATAGAGTCTTGTACTATTAATGTGTGGGGTTTGGTTTAATCTTTGGTAATGCTTGTTTTATAAAAGTGGGTTCCTTTCATTTGGGGTAGTTATTCAGTATTGATACATCATCTTGGTGGAATTTTTCTTTGATGAGTATGAAATGCCCTTCCTCATCTCTTTTGACTATGTTTGCCTGAAAATTTATTTTATTAGATACTAGAATGTCCACTCCAGCTTGCTTCTTATGTCAGTTTGCTTGAAAAATCTTTTCCCAGCCCTTTACTCTGAGATAATGTCTATCTTTATTACTGAGGTGTGTTTCTTGTGTACACCACTGTTAATAATCCCCAATGACGGCTGTCTCTGGGACTACAGGCAGAACAGGAGGCCAAGAACTGGTGCATGGAAGTCATCGGGCAAACCTCACTGATTGATACTGGTAGTGACCAATAGCTGTTACCTCTGGAACTGCAGGCAGAGGTGGCGCCCAGGAAATTACTCACAGAGATCATAGGGCAGACTTCACTACTCCTGGTAGTCCCTGAAGGATGCTGCCTATGAGATTGCAGGCAGAGCTAGGACCCAGGAACTGGCATGTGGAACAATCCTAGAATTCTTAGTTATTTGTTCTTTCTTTTGATATTCTAAAAACTTACTAGGGCTTACACAAGCGTGACCCTTTCTTTAGGCTTGTAGGTATTAAGGCACTGAGGGTTTGGAAGAAAAGATCTTTATTGATATTAATATATGACTTATAAGAGGCTTGTTTGAATTTGGTTTTGCTAAAATCCTTTTATTTTTCATAAGTTGTCATGTTTGAAAATGTCAATTAGACATTTTTGTAGTCTAACTATAGTCTAACTAATATTAACATATACTAATCTAAAATTTAGATATAAATAAAATAAGAATCAGATTAAATATTTAGGACATAAAAATATATTAACTAAATACACTGAGAGCTAACTTCTTGACAGATACTGATCAGCAAGTGCGAGGACTGGCATTGGAAACTAGGTCTCAATTTAAATTATACATTAGTTAGTTTTCCTGGTATCTCAGATTGGTATTCCACAGTTGCACATAATGCCTAAATTCACATTTTACTCTCCTAATATAAGCTGTCAACATTATTTACTTTTCTTTCAAAAAATTAGCATTTTGAAATTAAATTATCTTACTTATATTTCTGGATTTCTAGCTTCTTTTAGAATATTGAAAGATCATTTTCTTATTGAAAAGTCAGTTGGAGTCTAGTTTCAGTATACTGTGATTTAGTACTGAATCCATTACATTTTTGCTGCTATGATAAAAAAAAAATACCCAGACAAAAGCAATTTCAGGAAGGAAGACTTTGGGTTTTTTTTCTTTCAGTTTTTGTTGTTGGTTTGGGAAGTCACAGCAGTGGAAGCTTGCAATAGGCAGCAGATTATACTGTACTCAATCCAGAAACAAAGGTATGTGAATGAACACAGGTGCTTAGTTACTATTCATTTACATCACAGATTGGCCTCACCCACAGAGGACAAGTCTTCCCACCTCACGCAATGCAATCAAGATTATTTCCAGCTGGTATGCTAATACATTAGCCTCAGAGGTGATTCCATGCCATGATGAGATAACATTAACCATCATAAGCATTATATAGTATAGCTGCTCAAATATTTTATTTGTTGAAGACTAGTTTCAATTGCCATTGGTAATGACTGTTCTGGAATTTTGTTTTAAATACAGTTAAAATGGAACATTTTTGTTTACCACATATTCATGTTTCTCCATTGTTTAAATAATATACAGAGATGGTATATTTGAGGGAAAATGATAAAAGAAACATTTAAGGTCTGAAAAACTCATATTTACATGAATTTCTTTCCCCATTAAGTTTCTGATATTGATGTAACTTTCTTGATTTGCTTATTATAAGTTCATGATGAAAGTTCAAAAAAGCCAAAATGGAGGAACAAGCATTTTCAGTTCCCAGTAAACTAAAAGTGTATCCAAGACAAAAGTAACTGGGCTAATAAAACAGGTGAAGGTGCTGGGGACAGATTACTGCCTACATGTCAAATAAATGCAAGTGACTCACATACAAGCAGGGAAGCATGGCTGCTGTAAAGCTCACCCTAGAAGCAGACCGAAGCTGGCCATGGAAGCAGAAACAAAAGGCCTTTTGTGTTTTCCTTTTCCTGAGCTGTGCTTTTTTCTGTTTACACTATCTTGACAAATACTATATTTAAAAAGAAACAAAACACCTTTCCAATTTAGCACAACCACTAGCCTATTATAGACAGCTTACAACTGGGGATGGCTGTTTTAGTGAGTCATCATCCCTCCCAGACAGAGAGAGCCACAGTTCTTACAATGAAAATGATGGATAGGTGAGCTGTTTCCAACTCCACTAGAAGCTCCAAAAGTAAATGTGTCATTTTCCTCTCCCTGAAAATCCAATAAATGTATATTGCAATAAACCTCTCATTGTTGGGCCCAGACTATTGTAAGCTAGGAGAAGCTAAAGTGGACTGAAAAATAATCTGTTAAAATTGAAATGGATCAAACAGCCTGGTTTTTCTATAGCCAGCATGTCCTAGGGAACAATAAAGCCTTGTGTTTCTTGAAGCATTCTGAATATCATTAATATCATTAATAGGGAGAAACATTGACAGCAAAGTGAATCCAGTCAGGATTGGGTCTTAGATGTGGCTTAGCTCAACAGACTTCTCTGTAAAACTTGTAATTTTGTGTGACTGGCTGGGTTTGGAATAAAAGATGTAAAAGTTGGTGATTTAAAATAAATAAGCATTCATATTGATTTGATATCTGTTTGTTCAAATATCTGAGGCCCAAGGGTAAAGACCTTGAATTTCAATCTGATTAAATGTTTTATCTTGAGCACATTTTTCAGTCACGTTGAATCCACCAAAATCTCTCAATATTGATTGCTTGTTTAATTTATAGAACACAGAATTAGACATCCTACCTTAGATTCATCTAGGAAAACCTTGTAGCGACCTTTGAAGAAGCTTGAAATCACTTTTATGTGCTTGAGCTTGGTCCTGTTGCAACTGACGTTCACAGTTTGTGGGGCTCATTTTAAGGAGACAGAATTTAACAAGTGCAATTATTTCATCTGTGCTTTAGTGTCTTCTATGTTTATTTATCCACCTAATCGTTCCAGTTATGTATGAGAATTTCTCTAAGTATTCTATACAGTGATTAAACTGTCTACCTTGGAATCAGCTTTGATCTAAATCTCTGTCCCAATATGCACAACCTAAATGACTTTGGACAGCTTACTTGGTGCTTCTAAATTTCAATGTTCTCATATGTTAAAATGAAATATTAGTACTCAAATCCTAGAATATTCTATTAGTGATATAAATGACACAAAGGAAAATTGAAAAAGAGGATATAATGGGGGAGAGGTTGGAGGGCAAGGTTGGGGACAAACTATGGAGAGGGACAAGAAAGACTAAAGCCTTTGGAAAAGCTACATGGAAACCTACTACTTTCTAGAAGCTTTCTAGAAGACGTACTTTTGTTAAAGGAGTTTAAAAGCAGTTACATTATGATGGAGAAGACAATACAACAACTAGCTATCATGTCACCAAACAAGGAAACAAAAAAACCCTCACTACCAGGAATAGGTCATATTTTTTGTGTTATTCAGAGGGCTCCTATAGATGTTCCCCAAACATTACAAGCTAGCACCAATACTATTGGTTACACTCTACAACCTGATGGAAAGACCCTATACTTATGCCATCCAATATGAAGAAATTGAGCTGATCCTCAACTGAAGATTGCCCCTTACTGACTAGCATTTATAGGCTAGAAGGTTCTATGCATGATACCAGAGAGAAAAAGTCTCACCAAGCTGTGAACCCTGCAAGTTACAACAGCAATCCAACTGCAAGATATGTACATTCATTCAGTAGTGGCACAAATTTTATTGGAGTAACCAATCACTTTTTTAAATAATTAGATTTAAAGACCACTCTGTGAGAAGGAATGAATACTTGATACTGTAAAAGAGACCAAGAATATGAAATTAGATAGGTCATGGGACCAAGGGAAAAAACCTACTATTATTTGCTAAATTAATATAGCAATAAAATAAGTCCCAAAGACATAATACTATCTTCATAGTCAGTGCATCACTGAGTTCTTATCAAAAAAAGATTATTCTTTCAGTAGAAGATAATTAACATAGAATCTCATAACTGGGCAATGTGCAGAGTGTGAGAACCTTTGGAGCACTAAGCCCCAAAGGTGATACCTCTCTCACACCATATCACTCAAAGTTCAGACATCTATACAGAAGAGGAGACAGAAAGACTGCAAGAGCCAGAGGTGGTAGATGATAATAAGGAAATAATATTTTCCAAACACAACAGAGCCAGAGCACATATAAACTCAGAGATACTAAGATAGCATGCACAAGATATGTCCGAGCCAAACAAAATCCCATTTGGGAGGAGGGAACATGAGCACAAAGGCCTATCCCTATTCAAGAAACTATTTTCACCTGATAGCTCTGGGAGAGGGAAAACCAGTTTTCCCCTAGTGGAGTGACACTGGGTATATCAACCACACTCCAGGGCAGCCCTCATGTTCAGCAGTAGTGGACCAACAAACACAGGACTCTGTTTTTTTTTTTAATTTTGTTTTTAAGAGAGAGAAAGAACATAAAGTTTGGAGGTATGACGGTGGGAAGGCCTGGGTGGGGCTTGGGAGAAGAAAGACTATGATAAAAATACATTGCATGAAAATTTCAAGAAACAAAAATCCCATTAAAATAGTAAAATTAAACTAGACTATAGAATGGAACAAAAATATTTTTCCTTTTGTTTTTTTAACACAGAGTTTCTCTGTGTACCTTCATCTGGACTGGACTCACATTGCATACTAGCCTGACCTGCACCTGTGTTTACCTCCCCGAGTGGTGGGATTAAAGGAGTGTACCACCACATGCAGGTGAAACAGAAAATTTTCAAAAGAAGGGAATCAAATGGCTAGAAGACATTAAAATTAAAACAGTAAGTTATATTGTAGTGATTAAATAACAACCGTGTGTTTGCAGCAAACAGAGAGATGACCACTCTCATCACCAGTTCCATTGGTAACCAACTCATCTCACCAGAGAACCCTCATTTAAAGTACTGTCCATATTTAAACTTGGATCTCTTCACTCCTTTCTTTGACTCTCACTTCTTCCCAATCTGAAAATTTTCTGCTGAAATTTATCTCCTACCCATATAGTTTGAATTCTGAAAGAAATTAATTTTGCTTCAATAGGATATATTAAATAATTTGACCTTTAAATCAAATAGCCAGGGTAAAACAAGTAGAATCATTATCACCATAAAGTTAATTATTTACTTACTAAAAAAATACTGTACATGTGCATGCCACATGCTGGTGGATGATCACAGCGGTCAGAAAAGAGTATGACTTCTGGAAGGAGTGTCACAGATATTTGTGAACCACCCAACAAATGTGAGTACTGGACACTGCATGTGGAAGAGCAGCAATTGTTCTTTATTCTAAGCTATCTCTCTAGAACCTAAAGTGAGAATTTGTACCTCTCACCTTCACTTTCCTTGGCATTTAATTATTCACTTCTGGAGTGTGTGTGTGTGTGTGTGTGTGTGTGTGTGTGTGTGTGTGTGTGTGTG
>OU015749.1:66360820-66404735 GCA_907169655.1 Acomys percivali | reverse complement strand
GTGTGTGTGTGTGTGTGTGTGTGTGTGTGTGTGTGTGTGTGTGTGTGCGTGCGCCATGGGGGCCATATAGAACTCATAAAACAGTCCTAGGAGTTTGTTGTCTGCTTCTACCAAATGGGTTTTGTGAATCAAACCCATGTTGCCAGGCCCAGCAACTGACACCATTACCTACTGATTCATTTTGCCAGCTTCTTGGTAACTTGCTCAAAGCTTTATTACTTTAAAAGCACTGTCTGACTTATACAAGATATTTTATTTGTCTAATATAACATGAGCTTCAATGACTTACTAATTTTATCTCCCATGGATACAGTAGAATGACTGAGATTCAGAACATGCTAGGTATATTAAATGCTTCTAGGTGACCAGCTACTGCTTCTAAACATATCTGATACCCCCACTACTTCCTAATGCCGTGACAAAAATACCCATGAGTTGATAATGTTATGAGATTAAAAAAAAAAGAAAAAAGAAAGAAAGAAAACCTTAAACCAAAATAAAACAAAACAAAATCCACGAAACAATGGCTAAATCAAACATTTTATTTTTACTTTTCTAATTGTTAAAAAAGTAGCAAACAATATTAGGAAACCAAGAAACAAACCCACACTCTCTCTTTTAAGAAAAAGGAGTACTTCCAACTTACTTAAAGCTATACTATTTGTCTCTTTCATTGGAATGAACACAAAGTCTGTTGCGTGCTTTTTTATCATAACCCTCTGGCAGGGCTGCCTAGCTCAGCCATAGTCAAAGACGGTATGCTCATTTCCGATGCAACTTGTTGTGCTCAGGTGGATTGTTGATGTCAGGCAAGATGGGTGCTGTCCTTTCCTGAGTAGTAGGGGAGGGGATGGTAGGATGAAGAGGGATGGAGGATAGGACTGGGAGGAAGAGACAGAGGGTGCTACAACGGGGAAGTAAAGTGATTAAATAAGAAAAAATAAAAAATAAAGTTGTCTTACTGGTGCTCCTCAGTGCTAGTGTTTGTGTAGAGTGTGTGAAACTCTGGTTTTGGCACCATAGTACTGATAAATCTGAATGCTCATATTTTACTTTACAAGGGCTAGCTGCTACAACACTTTTCAGAAAAATTGAGACAAAGGCTAGGGAGATGGTTTAATGGGCAAGACTGCTTGCTCTTCAAGCAAAGAGACTTGAGATAAAATTGCCAGCTCTGAATTAAAAGCTAGACTTTGTCACATAAGCATTTAACCACAGCTTTGTGGACAGAGACAAGCACATCCTGGGAGATCAGTAATTAGGCAGTTTAGCAAAAGTGACAGACTTCACGTTGAGTAAAAGGCCCTGTATCGAGGCAATATATTGGAGGAGGTAAAGGATTCCACATCTTTGTCCATTGATCTCCCCCAGTCCCACACTTCTCATATGCAAATCCCTTAAATACACACAAAAAAAATGTCAAATCATTGTAAAAAATTAAACATATACTTACCAAAATATCCAGCTCAAAGCATATATTCCCATAGGATTACAAGCAAATGCTTAAAGTAACTTTATTTATAATTGTCAAAAGCCAAAACAACCGAAATGTTTATTAATTTGTAAGTATGTAAAAAGTTAGTAACATTCACATAAAGGAATATTTCTTACCAACAAAACAAATGAATTTCTGTTGGGCTTTTGGCATAAACCTTCAGGATTAGCCCTGAGGAGTCTGTCAGGAGGATCACAAAATCGAGGTGAGCCTAAGCTACATCAAGAAGAAATGACTAAAAATTCAACAATATGTGTAAATCTCAGCTGTATGTTCATTCCAGTTAATATGACACAGAAATTTTTACAATGCATTATTCCACTCTTTGACATCATGTTACAGGTGTACATATAGTAAGTTAAGTTACTGGTGGTTTCTTTACAAAAATATGAACAACTATTGATAAATGAAAATGCTTACTATCAGTCAGGCATGACTGTGTACGCCTTTAATCCAAGCATTCAGAGAGGTAGAAGCAGGTGAATCTGTGAGTTCAAGGCCATCCTGGTCTAGAAAATGAGTCCAGAACAGCCAAGGCTACACAGAGAAATCCTGTCTGGAAAAACAAATGAGAGAGAGAGAGAGAGAGAGAGAGAGAGAGAGAGAGAGAGAGAGAGGAAGGAAGGAAGGAAATTGCTTACTTTCATGACATTGGTGCTGTTCCTTATGTGAATATATGTTATTTTCAAAAGTTATGTAATTCTTTACATTTGTGAGCTTCACTGTTGAGCACATTGAACGTCATTTGGTTACTGTTGAATATAATGATAGAATAGGAGGAAAATCTGCAGACTATTTACCTTTTGACAACAGACTCTTGAAAAGAATTAGTGTGTTCTGTTCAGGAATGACAGCAGGTCACCGAGAAGAGACTTGATACCCTATGAGCATATACAGGGGGAGGAAATCCCTCTCAGAAACAGTCATAGGGGAGGGGAATAAGGGGAAAATGGGAGGGAGGGAAGAATGGGAGGATACAAGGGATGGGATAACCATTGAGATGTAACAAGAATAAATTAATAAAATTTAAAAAAAGAAAATAATTAGTGTGCAGAGGTCTGCTGGTAAATCATGTCTAGTGTAAGTCATTTTTTAAATGAAACACCACAAGATGACATTGTTGTAATAAATTATGAAACTCTACTCACTCTTCTTATTTGTATTGATGAGAGCATTTATATTGATTAACTTTTTCTTTTAAACTGTGCATTTTACAAGTAATCTATGAATCTAGAAGTGTATTTATCTGTTATTTAATGAGCAATACAATTTTCAATGTATAATAGGTTTTAAGATGCCTAGTATGTCCAACTTCCATTATAACTCTTGTGTGATATTTATTATCATTGGGTTATCGTCTTCTGTCACAAAACAACATAAAATAATTCATATTGAAAAACAGAATATCATGTTAAGATTTCCACAACTCAGGAACCTTGAGGAAATGTCATAGAGGCAGATACCCTTTTGCTAGTCTTGAGACTATTCCCATTAAAGAAGACCGTGGCAAGAAAACAATGCTCTTGGGAAGTTATTCAGCAGAAACTCAATAGCTGTTCTCTGAGCTCCTGCTCTATAAATTCTGTGCTGATGACCTCTGCAGACCTCACCATAGAAGTTTATGCTATTTTTGTAGGCTTTCATATGTGGCTGTCTGATGATTCAACTACTGATGATCATAAAAAAAAAATTGTATTTCATGCTCTAGAAAAAAGCCTCACTTTTATTTCGACCAATATCAAAGGAATTTAGCAAATGTTGAAGAATTCTATGAAGTTGCCAAGGGGAGGTAGATACATAGGAAGCATGAGCTATGGAGTGCATCAACTTGTAACCAGAGTCTGGACAATGTAATGTTCCTTCTATAATTTTTGTTCTCACTATAAAGAAAGTGGAGAGGAGGGAGTGATATAGGAAAAAAGAAAAAGAAAAGGGAATGGGGGAAGAAAGGGAGATTTTATGGTATGGTAGGTGTCAAGTAAAAAGCACATGCTATTTTGAAATGCATAAATAAAGCACATAAGCAATAAATTGTACTCCATTTACATCTTTCTATAGGCCTGAACTGTGAGTTAAGTAGAGGCATAGAAGTAGGTTCTGTCTTGCAAACTATATGATCTGAAACCCAAAACATTAACACAAACTCACTCTGAAGGACACTGGAACCCCAGTGGCTCTTCCTGAGAATGGGTCAAGCAAAGTTATAAGCCCATCTTTCCAGGATGATGCCAGGATTTGTATAACTACCGTGTAACTATGTATCTGCCCAGTTCACGGTTTATGTGTACCACCATATTTGAGAGGCTCCAAAGGGGATTCTGGTGTTGAATAGAGTTGGTCTGTCTCTGTGGTAGAAGCTGTATGATATACAACATCAGAATTGTGTTTTTTATGATTCCAAAACCATATGAGATAACTTAATTGAATTGCTGTCACCTTCAACCAAAGTCATAACTTCTTCCAAATGATGGATCAAAAATTATAACGAAAGCTGTGTGGAAATTGGCTTTAAAAAAGGAAGCTGTCCCAGAGACCAGAGTAACTATCTCCAGTCATAGAGGAAGCTCTTAAAATTCGGATCGCCATTGTGTCTGTAATTTTGATTATTACCATACTGCTATGCATCACAAGTGCCATGACACAGAAATATAAGAGAGCTATGTGACTAAACTAACACAGCTTTTTAATGAAAGTAATATCAGAGGTTGGAGAGATGGCTCAGCAGTTTAGAGTACTTTCTGCACTTGCAGAGAACCCAAGTTTGGGTTCAGGAACCGACATGGTGCAGTTTACATAACATGTAACACAAAGTACAGAGATTCTCACTTCTGGCTTATAAGGAGACCTGCACATATGGCATATAAACAGATGCACACATATACTACATAAAAAAATCTTTCAAAAGGCAAATAAAATTAAAGTCTCCTTTTGCATGGTATGCCTATTAATATCATATTTTGATGCTATATTTATTATAACATATAATAATATAATTGAGATAAATAATATATAATAATATAATATATATTGGACTGAAAAGGAAAGAGCTGAAGACTTGTTTCATTTAGCCCAAAGTGTCTATAATTGATTGCCAAAATAACCAGCCTACTTTTTATCCTCTTATAGTATAAGAAGGTGAAAAATATTAATGATTTAATTATTAAATAGAAGGGAAAGAAGAATATAAAAGGAGAAATGAAGCTTATGTCTTCAGTTTGGGTTAAAACATCAGAATTAGTTGATAAGAGGCACACACATAGGGCAGGGTTCCGCATGAGTTCCACTTCTCCAGTTGCAGTCATGTTCTTTAAACGCTTTTCTCTTTCCTATTCCTGGAAGACATGCTTATAGTATCCTACCATGCTCCTATCTGCCTTTAAGTGTTGAGAAAGAGATAAATGTGTTTCATAAACAATTGATCATATTTTTTTTCTGTAATAATCTCTAATAAATTGGGACCTAGAATTAGGCTGTACTTGATGAAATTGAAAATTCTTAAATTTAAAGGCAGGGAATAGCATCATCAACTGTGTGTGATGAGGCTGGCTATCAGAAAGTAAAACAACAACAAATAAACAAAAAAGAGGTACATATGTAGAGCAAAGCAGAAAAGACATAAAGACACACACACACACAGACACACACACACACACACACAGAGAGAGAGAGAGAGAGAGAGAGAGAGAGAGAGAGAGAGAGAGAGAGAGAGAGAGAGAGAATACGACATGGAGATTAATTATTACTCAACCTGACTGTCCTCTTTAACCAGTCTCTGAAATACACATTGTTCCCTTGGAAGGTAACAATTAATTTGTTGTGAGGCTGAGTTCACCAAAGAAGATAGCTTCATGCAGATCTCCATGGAAACTAATTATGGCCTAGTTATTAAATCAATTAACTTTAGTCAAGAACAATGCTTAAAAGAATTTCTGATCACAACAGAAGAATAAAGGCTCATGCCTGCAGGGGGTCCTGTGAGTTTGTTATCTTAACTCTGCATTGTCCTAGAATGTTCCAGGTAGCAGTGAACTTGCCTTGACCCCTGGAGAAAAATTTTCCCTCATTACTAAGCCAGGTACATTCTTATCATTATTTAGTTCTATTTTCATGACAATCTTTGCAGTACATTTTCTCTTTGGGCTTAAAATACACTATAGGTTTCTTTCTATTACTATCTAAGATTAAAGAGAGCAGGCAGAAGTATAATGTCCATTTTAAGGTTTCCTATTCAGTATATGTTACTCCTATCTATAACTCTAAGTAACTAAAGCCAAGGGCATTTTCCAAAACTTTTGTTAGTGATGAAAGCAGGTAGTCTAGGTGTCCTAACTGATTTTTTGAATCATTTCTTTTCTTGCTGCCTTGGTTCTCCATCATAATGGACTATTTTCTCTCTGTAGCTATAAACTCATATACTTCATTTCTTCCCTGAGCCGCTTTGTTCCTGGTGTTTTATCAAACCAACAAACAGCAATTAGTACATTCAATGTCTCAAGAGGAGCCATTCCTTATGGTTAGTACCATTTTGTCCTTCTATGATGGAAGGAACAAATTAACTCACTCAAGTTTCTTGTATTAGGACATATACTATTTGTGAAGATGAAGTCTTAATTACTGCCTGAGGAAGTCATTCATATCTTACCATGATTTCACTAAGTCATTAGTTTAAATTTCATATTTATTTGAGTAAGATATGAATGTTAGGACAACATCAGGGATTTTATTTTTATATTTTCACTGGTCAATTTTAATAATATTAGTTTAAATGTCCATAAAATTTCCACATCAACACTTCTTAGAAAATCGGTAGACTTTCAATTGTGTTGGAGACGGGGGCAGAGGCTAAAAATTACCAATGACAGAATTTCCTTTTAGGTTTAAAATATGTTGATATTTTCCTGTTATCTAATTAACAAATTTAGAGAAAAGATGATATCACTAAAAGAAATAAATTAAAATTATTTTAAGAGATTGTTTTTGGAAATCCACTTTTGCTTTGGGCTCAACATTCCTTCTTCCTTATGCTAAATAAATTCTTTAGGGAATTTGTGACATCTAGGATTCAATCTTTATTTACATTTAAACATTTGTGAATGGTGGGTCCTCAGTATGATGTTTGAACATAAAAACACACGTTATATGATTTGGACTTTTGTTTGTTTTGCTTTTACTCCATTCTTCATGCTGCATGTCTATTTTTTTCATATTTAAAAACTATATTTACTCTCAGGTTTGTTTCATCTTTTGTTCATTTGTTTTTATGAGACAGGGCTTCTCTCTTTTTTTTTTTCCTAAAAAAATTGTGATTTTATTTTTACAGCTGAATAATATTTATTTATTTATTTATTTATTTATTTATTTATTTATTTATTCTTGTTACTTCTCTATGGTTATCCCATCCCTTGTATCCTCCCATTCTCCCCTCCCTCCCATTTTCCCCTTATTCCCTCCTAGTGGCACTCAGAGGAAGGACAGCAGGTCACCGAGAAGAGACTTGATACCCTATGAGCATATACAGAGGGAGGTAATCCCTCTGAGGGCTTCTCTTTTTACACTTGTTTGCTGGACTTGTTTTGTAGACCAGCTGGCCTTGAACTCACAGAGATCTGCCTGCCTCTGCCTCCCTGAATGCTGGGATTATGAGTCAGCATGCCTGGCTCAATTTCAATTTTTTATGCAGAAGTGTCTGTATGTATCACAACTATATATTTACATCACAATTTATCTTTAACTGTTTATGTATCTTATATCTTAGACAGTTAGCTTTATTTCAGATTATTTTTGTATATATTTTTGAACAATGATCATGGAAATGCAGATGCCTTTAAAAGATGCTGATTTCATTTCTTTAAATATACACAAATATAAAAAGGGAATGTTGATCATTCTATATTTAAGTTTTTAGGAACCTCCCCACTGTTTGGGCAATAATTGTACCAATTTACATCCCTCATTTCTAGTGTCTCTTACTTTGACTCCCTTGATGTCATTAATTTTTCTTAACTTTTTATAATAGCCACCCTAACAGGTATACTTTCCTGATAATTGGGGAGCTAGAGGGCCTTCAACTATACCTATTGGCTAGCTTAAAACATTCTTTTGGAAAATATGTCCCTGAGTTATTTGTTAATTTTTAAGCTGCATTATCTGTTTTATTTGCAATTGAACTGTTTGAGTTGTTTATATACCTTAGATATTGCCTCTTTAGACACATGGCTTGTGAACATTTTTCCTTCCTTATCACTTTGTTGGCTGTGTACCATGTGATTCTGAAGTATTTCAGTTTCATGTATACTCACTTTTCTGGCTTTCCTTTTTGTTCTTTGTATTTATTGGTATAATATGTTCTGTATCAAGGACACTTACTTTCATGTACTTTTCTAGGGTTATGTTGTCACTGCTCTTACATTAAGTATTAAACCTATTTTTAATTATATTTTATGTAAAATAAAAGTCAAGTTTCATTTTTTAATATTTATTACTGCCATTAGATTAGCTTGATAGCAATCAACTTAATCTATTAATATTAACAACTAAATTTTTGGTGATTTATGGCTTACATTACTTCCAATGATGATTTAATACAATCGAGATTTTGATGGCATAATTTTCACATTATGTTCAATTTTAATGGTTTGGAGAAAGATCACCTGGATAGGTATCTAATGAACCACTCATGACATGAAATTTGCAAGTCCTAGAAATAATAGATTTACAGTAATATAGATGACAATGATTAAAGTGGAGGCTATTTGTTTCATATTTTGTGACACTTTAATTTATTGAAAAAATTCAGTACCAGCTGATCCATATCTATAGAAAAAGGTTATTTTAGTCTGTTTCTTTAGAAAGCATGATAGTTATCATCAAACATCTTGAACTTAAGAATGGTAATATGTATATACTCACAGCATTTTTCAGACAAGGGTTCCTAACTACCTCACACTCATAACACACTATTATTTGCCTTGTTTTTCAGAATTAAGATTTAAAAGACTAAAGAAAATATTAAAATTTACATAGCAAATCAGTAACCAAGAGAGAAAATGAGGCTCCTTTTGGGATTCTTCTGAGCTTTGCCTGAATGCTGCATATTATCAGCATGAATCTATTCACAACCCTAGCGTCATTTATTAAATAGGTCATGTGAATGCTCCTAGAATGTCCAGTGATGTTCCTGGGCACTGTGGAATTATAAAATGAAATACTGAGCTACACAGACTATGATATCTCAAATACTCTAAACTAATAAATTCATATTAGAAAGGAGTTCCAAGTTCTAGCATTGGTAAATATTACATTTTGATTGATAATTTTAATCTCTAATCACAGTGAAGGGGAACAATTGACATTATTGTATAAAATACCGATAAGTAGAGATGTGCTGTAACAACAGTGAGAGGCATGTTTTTTATTATTTCTTTTATTTTTTAAAACTGTAATATGTCTTTCTTTCATTTTATCCTTTTAAATGCTCCTGTTTATCTCTTTGCTCTTTTCCCAACTCATGGCCTAGTTTTCTTAATTTATTGTTAAGGTATTTCATTAAATATTGACATATATTTACTGTGTAAATTTGAATATTATGCTTATTTTTTTAAACTTTAACTCTGAAAAACAAGTGAAAAATAATGTAGGGTGGCTGTGATATAATTAGGCAACCTTTTCAGAAAGCACACTGTGACCTTTGCACCTCATTCTGGGTCCAGGGCTGCATGCCTAGAGGACTTTGGTTGGCACCTGGGGAAAACAAGCAAGATGTCTAGGAGCCAGCACTCTGCTTGCACCAAGCCACTGGGCAAACGCAGCCATGGTGTCATATATCAAGTTTCCCGCACCCTGTATCTTCTAGACTTCACCTCTATCTGTAGTCCCATAGGCCAGTGTGCACCAGGATCCACCAACAAACCTAGTATCAGAGAGACTCTCTGCACACTCCATTCTGGATCCAACCCTTGCATACCTGGAGGCCTTCAGTGTCCACCTGAGAAAGATCTCTAAGAGTCAGCCCCCTGCTTGCAACCGGCTACTGCACAAACAGCAATGATGAGCTATGCCTAGTTCTCTTCACTTCTGTCTGCTGGATCTTACCCCTACCTGCATTACTGGAGGCTTGTGGAGCTCCAGGGACCATCAAGTTAAATCTTGCCAACCACAATTCTTAGCCTGCCTCCCTGCAAACCTGATATTGAAGAGACCTCCCCTATTGCCTGTATACACTATTCCTGGTCCAGCACCTTGTTCCCTGGAGGCCCTTCGTGGCTACCTGGGCAAGACAGGCAGATAGCCACCATGCACCACTAGGTGAGATCCTAGGGACCACAATTCCTAGCCTGGACTCTCCTCCTGGCAAAAGTTGCAGCACAGAGACCAGCCCTGTCCTGGAAGCATCTCACCCTTATATAGCACCTGATCCCTGGATGCCCTCAGCAGCTACCTGGGGAAGACAGAGCCTTATGGCCCCCAGGCTGCAGGGCAAAGACAGAAGAGCTGAGCTATGCCTGTCAACATTATACACTTTCCATCTACTTGACCACACACCTTTGTGTATTGCTGGAGGCTAGCAGCCTCCAGGGATCATCATGCAATAGCAGAGACAATCCAGTGGCTAAAGGCCAGTGAAAGAACACAAATAACAAGAGCATAGGCAATATGTCAACAGCAAAACCCAACTATCGTTCTACACCAAGCTCAGGATATCTTAGCTCAACCGAGGAACAAGAAAATGACCATAACTCCAGTCTCATGAAGATGATAGAGATATTTAAAAAAGAAACAAATAAATCCTTAAAGAAATACAGGAAAACACATTTAACAGGTGAAGGAAATGAATAAAACTCTCCAAGACCTGAAAATGGAAGTAGAAGCAATAAAGTATAATCTGAAAGAATCTTGGAGATGGAAAACATAAGGAAGAGAAGAGGAATACCAGATGCAAGCTTCTCCATCAGAATCCAAGATATGGAAGAAAGAGTATCAGGCATAGAAGATACAAAAGAAGAAATTGATAAATAAGTCAAAGAAAATGCTAAAGCTAAAATATTCCTGACACAATCAATCTAGAGGTTTCTTAGTAAATTGGGAACAGCTCTACTTCAAGATTTAGCTATACCACTCCTGGGCATATACCTGAAAGATGCTCCATCATACAAGGACATTTGCTCAACTATGTCTGTAGAAGCCTTATTCATAATAGCCAGAAACTGAAAACAACCTAGATGTCCCTCAACCGAAGAATGGATAAAGGCACCATGGTACATTTACACAATGGAATACTACTCAACTTTAAAAACAAAGAAATAAAAAGAGATAAGTTAGAAAAACATTGTGAGTATACATATTATTATTATTATTATTATTATTATTATTATTATTATTATTATTATTATTATTATTAAATTCTAGGAGATATTTGACAATAACTACCATGTTTTGTGAACAAACAGACAGAAACTCTATTTCTATAGATACGGATCAACAAGTACTGAATCTTTCTCAATAACTACACTGTCACAAAAATATGAAACAAATAGCCTCCACCTTCATGTTTATCATCTACAGTACTGTAAATTTATTGTTTCTAGGACTTACAATTTTTATGTCATGAATGGTTGAATAGATAACTATTCAGGTTTTACATATATATTCTTAAGTATATAAATACAACATCCTCAGTACGTAGAGTGTTACTTGTATGGTATGCATGGTTTCAGAGCTGATCATTTGGTATTGGATAAGAAATTGGTATGCTCTTATTTGAGAAGATCCATTTTCTTCTGATCTCTGCACTCCTTAGTTGGCTATAATTTATTATATATGGATGAGATTTCATAGACTTTTACTCATCCACTTTAGCATGTCTATTTTTGTCAGGCTTGTTCAGCTCATGTTTTAGGCAGTCCTGCTGGTAAGACATGAAAGGTTAGCTTCTGACATTTCTAGGAGACACAATCTTATTTGCAACATACAGAGGCCATTACAAAAAAAAAACAACAGCCAATCAAAATGCAAGACTGTGGAGTCCACACTTAATGGATGCATCAACAATAATACTCCTGCAAGTAAGACTCAGACATCATTGTGGAAGAGGAGGAAGAAATTTTGCAAGAGCCAGCAGCATGGGGCATGCTCTGTGAGTGGTATGTTTGAAATAAGGTGTGGTCACTCTGATTCCAGATTGCCATGATTCATTCTTTTTTTTTCCCTCACAATTTGAAAGAAGATGAAGTCAGTATTTGCAATTTTATATTAAAAATTTGGTTAATTTCTCATCAGCTTTATGTGTGTTTGGATAGACATTGAAGTCTGTATTTATTTAGATATATACTTTTGTAATGAAGAGAAAATGTCAAATATGGATTTAGGATTTTTGCACTTATTTGCATGCTTGGTATACATCAATGAAATATTAACAATATTTTGTAGATGAAACTCACCTGCAAATCAATAGGAATCTGCCTGACTTTGAATCCATAACAATCATCCTGCCTCAGCAGGATGCTGTGATTACTGACACAAGCCATCATACATAATTTTCTTTCTTTCTTTTTACAGCCAACCACAGTTTCACCACCTTCATCTCTTCCCAGTGTCTCTTCTCATCTCCTATGAACGCCCAAACCACTCCTCCTCCACTTTTCAGAGAAAGTCAGGCTTCCAGTAGATATCAACCAGCCTCAATACATCAAGTTGCTGTAAGACTAGGCACCTTGACTCATTGAGGCTGGACAAGGCAAACAGGTTGGAGGAAAAGGGTGCCAAAAGCAGGCCAAAGAGTGAAAGAAAACACCTGCTTCCATTTTTAGAAGTCCTACAAGAAAACCAAATTATACAACTGTTACATATATGCAGAGGTCCTTAGGTAAGCCCCATGCAGACTCACTAGTTATTGGTTCAGTCTCTGTGAGCCTCTATAAGCCCAGGTGGGTTTAATCTGTGGGTTTTCTCATGGTGTCCTTGACCCCACTGGCTCCTACAATCTTTTCTCCCCTATTCTGAAGTGTTCCATGTGCTTCACCTAATGCTTGATTGTGAGTATCTGCATATGTTTCCATCAGTTTCTTGGTTAAGAGTTGCTGTTGACAATTGGGCTAGAGACCAATCTATGAGCATAGCAGAATATTGTTAAGGATTATTTTCTATCCTAAGTTTCTGAGATATCCAGCCTCTGTGCCCTAGTACTCCAGGCAGTGTCAAAGTTGAGCTCCCTCTTATACATGGCTCTCAAGTTGAACCAGTCATTAGGTAGCCACTCTGAAATTTTCTGTTACCTTTACCCTAGCACATCTTGTAGGCAGGATAAATTGTACGCCAATGGTTTTGTGGCTGGGTTGGTATCTCAATCCCTCCATTGGCAATCTTGCCTGGTTATAAGAGGTAGCATGTTCCCATCTGTATCACTAGTTGCTAGGAGTCATATCCAGGGTCACCCTCATAGGTTCCTGAGAGTTTCCAAGCACAGGCCAGATATGCCTGCCCCATTCCAACTTTTTTCTTTCATGGTTGTCTCCCTGCGTCCTCCCTCTACATTATCACTCCTATTTCTATACTACTAGCACCTAGATATTTGCCCTCTGTATGTCTGTTCTGTGTTGATTCTACTTCCCCTTCAATAGGAAATTCATGTGTTGTGCCCTTGAGCATTCCGTGTAACTTAGCTTGTCTAGGTCTGTGGATTATAACATTGTTATCTTTTGCTTTTCAGTTAATTCCCACTTATAGTGAGTTACATACACCTTGTTTGTCTTTCTCGGTCTGGGTTACCTAAATCAGCATAATTTGCTTTTTTTTTTCCTAGTTCCATTCCTCTGTCTACATGTTTCATGGTGCCATTGTTTTTAATAGCTGTTTTTATAGTGGATTACATGGAAAGATTTTTGCATGTTGAACCATTCCTGCATCTCTGGGACAAAGGCTACTTGATACTTGTAGAGTGATCTTTTTAACATGGTCTTAAATTCAGTTTGTAAATATTTTTTTTTCCATGTTTGTGAGACTGGCATGGAATTGAGAAGGGGTCAAAGCATGCCTAAAGCCCTGGATTTTCTCATCCTGAGAGCAATTGGAGTTTAGTTACGTCCCTGCCTTGCTCTGGTACCAACAGACTTCAACAGATTGGCTTTCCTGGGCAGGAACATGCCCTGCATGATGCACATACCAACTTATAAGCTCCCACTTCTCCAGAGATAGGAAGTCTGGTTACAATTTATCTGACTTCTGGGTCTGAAACATCCCAGACTGGAGTTCCTTTCTATATGACCTGGCCCCTGCTGCCACTGAGCATACAAATGAAGCACTCTCAATGTTCTGGCCCCAGACAATAACATACCTCTACGTGAGCCCTACCAGACATTCTCACTGAGCTGTAAATATACCCTGCCCCCTCCTAATAAATGAGCTGTACTCTGCCACAGTTTCTCAAGTGTTTTTTCCATTGTATTCACCACCACTAAAGATACCCCCACATACTTCCTCCTCCCATCCCACAATAGTTCCATCATACAGAGACAAAGTGGGACTTGAGCCTTTTAAATGTTCATGGTGGGAATTAGTCTGTAATTTTCTTTCTTTGTTTTTGTGTCTTTGTATGATTGACTATGAGGGTGACTGTCCTCATAAAATGAATTTATCTATGATTCATCTGCTTCTGTTTTGTGGAATAATTTGGAAGAATTGGTATTAGGTTTTCTTTGGAAATCTGGCAGAATTCTGTACTAAAATCATCTTACCATGTTGGGTTTTTTGTTTGTTTGTTTGTTTGTTTTTTCGTTGGGAGACTTTTAATGACTGCTTCAATTTCTAGGGGCTACAGGTCTATTTAAATAGTGTATCTAATTTTGATTTAACTTTCATAATAGTTATCAATTAAGAAATGTATCTTTTTCTTTAGATTTTTTGGTTTTATGAAGTGCAAGGTTTTGAAGTATGACATAACAATTCTTTGGATTTCCTTGGTGTCTGTTGTTATTTCCCCTTTTTTGCTTCTGATTGCTAGATTTGAATATTCTCTCACTGCTTTTTAATTAGCTTGGTTATGAGTTTTTCTATCTTGTTGATTTTCTCAAAGTATCAACTCTATTTCATTGATTCTTTATATTATTCTCCTTGTTTCTGATTAATTGACTTCATCCTTGAGTTTGATTATTTTCTGCCATTTCCTCCTCTTGGATGACTTGTTAATTTTAGAACTTTCAGATTCTAGCTGTTAAGTTGCTAGTATGAGATCTCTCCAATATATTTATGAAGATATTTAGTGAAATGAACTTTTTAGCACCATTTTTTATTGTGTGTTGTTGTTTGTATTTTTTCTTGACCCAATACTTATTCAGCAGAAAGTTATTAAATTTGTATGAATTTGTAGACTTTCTAATGTTTCTGCTGCTGTTGAAATTCAGTTTTCATCCATGGTGGTCTGATAAAGTACAGTGGGTTATTTCAATTTTATTGTATTTGTTGATACTTGCTTTGTGGTAAATTTTGGAGACTGTTCTGTGAGGTGCTAAAAAGAAGGTATATTTGTGTGTGTGTGTGTGTGTGTGTGAGTGAAATGTTCTGTAGATATCTGTTAGCTCCATTTGACTTATAATGTCCCTTGGTTCCATTATTTCTCTGATTAGTTTCTGTCTAGATGGTCTGTCGATTGGTGAGGGTCTGGTATGCAAGTCTCCATTATTTATGTGTAGGGCTCAATATGAGATTTAAGCTTTAGTAATATTTCCTTCCATTTGGGGCACACACCACCACCATCACCAGCATGAACACCTCGTCAAAATAAAAGAATTAGAAATCAGTGTTGATTAATCTCTCTTGATCTTTATGTACTCAATTCCCCAATGAAAACATATAGGTTAACAAAAGAAAAGATGTCATCTTGATGAACTTTTCCTCTAATGAATATGCAGTGTCCCTCCCCATCTCTTTTGATTAATTTTTGTTGGAAGTCTATTTTGTTGAATATTGAAAGGGGTATGGTAGCTTGCTTCTTTCGTCAATTTTCTTGGAAAAAAAATTTTTTTCCAACACTTTACTCTGAGGTAGTGCCTATATTTTATGCTATGGTGTGTTTATTATATGCAGCAGAATGATGATTTTTGTTGTTGCATCTCTTCTGTTAGCCTGTGTGTTTATTAGGAAATTGAATCTATTAATTTTGAGAGAGATTAATGAGCAATGATTGTTAGTTATTGCTATTTTTATATTGGTATGGTGTGTGTGTTGTGGGGGTGGGTGGGTGGCTTTGATGGTATGAACTCACTTATTTCCTGTGTTTCCTTAGCTATAGTTAACCTCTTTGGTTGTAGTTTTTATTCTAGTACCTTTTATACAGCTGGGTTAGTGGCTAGATATTACATAAATTTGATTTTGTCATAGATTTTCTTGTTTCCCTATTTATGGTTATTGACAGTTTTGCTAGATGTAGTAGCCTAGCCTGGCTTCTATAGTCTTTTAGAGTCAGCAAGACAGTTGTGCAGGACCTTCTGGCATTTAGGGTCTCTGTAGAGGAATGGGGTATAATTATAATTGGTCTCTCTTTATAAGTTACTTGGTCTTTTTCTTTCAAAGCTTTTAATATTCTTTCTTTTTTCTGTAACTTAGTCTTTTGATTACTATGGGATGGGTGAACTTTCTTTTCTGGTCTAATATATATGGAATTCTTTAAGCTTTTTTTGTTTGTTTATAAGCATCTCCTTCTTTACATTAAAAAAAAAACATTCTTCTATGATTTTGTTGAAAATACTTTCTAGACCTTTCAGCAAGGAATCTTCTCAGCTATACTCCGATTTTATCTTTTCATGGTATCTCTGATTTCCTGGATGTTTTATGTCAGGAACTATTTAGATTTAACATTTTATTTGACTTTCCCCTATCTCTTATATTCTGTAGGTGATGCCTGTGTCTGTTAGCTTACCTAGATTTCCTATCTCCAAGATTCCCTCAGCTTGTGCTTTATTTATTGATTCTATTTATATTTTCATGTCTTGAATATTTTTACTCATTTTCTTCCCCTATTTGTCTTCAGTTTCCTAGATTTTAAAAAAGGATTCATTAATTTACTTTTGAAAATAATCTTTATTATATTTCGGGTTTTTTTTATTAATTTATTCTTGTTCCATCTCTATGGTTATCCCATCCCTTGTATCCTCCCATTCTCCCCTCCCTCCCATTTTCCCCTTATTCCCCTCCCCTATGACTGTCCCTCAGAAGGATTACCACCCTCTGTATATGCTCATAGGGTACCAAGTCTCTTCTCAGTGACCTGCTGTCCTTCCTCTGAGTGCCACTAGGTCTCCCCCGCCAGGGGACATAGTCAAATGTGAGGCACCAGAGTACATGAGAAAGTCAAATCCCTCTCTCCACTCAAGTATGGAGACTGTCCTGTCCATGGGCTAGATCAGGGTAGGGGTTTAAATTTTATACATGCATACCCATATTATATAGAAGGAAGAACCATGAAACAATCAGGAATTATGTAAATGTTACATTCATAGTGATTTGGCTATTTGTATTTGGCAAACTTGAAGAAAACAAGTATCTTATCATTTCTTTACATTTTTGATTGAAAAATAAAATAATTCAGATTACATCTCAATTGCTATCTCATTACATCCATCCTTCCATTCCTCCCTTCCTCCTGCTTTCACCTTATTCCCCTTCCATATGACTGCGACTGATGGGGACCTCTTCCCCTTGAATATGATGCTAGGTTATCAAGTTTCTTCTTGGTAGTCTGCTGTCCTTCCTCCGAGTGCCATTGGGGCTCCCCATCAAGGGGACATGGCCAAATAAAAGGCACCAGAGTCCGTGTGGAAGTCAGTCCCCAGACTCCACTTAACTGTGGAAGATATTCTCTCCTTTGGCTAGGTCTGGGTAGGGGTTATATGATGACTGCACATATTGTCCTTGGTTGGTACCATAGATCGAGCAGAACCCCTGGGCCCAGATCTGCCCATCATAGTGTTCTTATTGTAGGTTTCTAGGACCCTCTGAATCCATCTTTTCCTTATCTCCTATATTTCTCTCACTTTCAGATGTCCTCACCACTATCCCATTTTCCTGGTAAGTGAAGACTTTCATGAGACATGCCCCTTTGCCTGGTATCCAGATATAAGTGAGTATATACTGTTTGAGTCTCTCTGCTTCTGGCTTAGCTCACTCATTATGATCATTTCTAGTTCAACCCATTTGTCCAAAAATTTCAGGAATTTCTTGTTTTTAATAGCTGAGTAGTATTCCATCATGTAAATGCACCACAGTTTCTGTATCCTTTCTTCTCCTGAGGGACATTATTATGAATTGGAGGTCATTTTCTCCTGCATCCAAGATTGCTCATTTTAGGCAGAATTCTATCTGTGGGAGAAATGAGGACATTCTTCAACTGAGGGGCATTTAGACTGTTTCCAGTTATGGCTATTATGGATGAAGCAGCTATGAACATGGTTGAGCATATGTTCTTATTCTGTGGTGGAGCATTTTCTGTGTATATTCCAAGGAGTGGGATAGCTGAGTTTTGAGGTAGCCCAATTCCCAGTTTTCTGAGAAATCAGCAAATAGATTGCCAAAGTGGTTGTACAAGTTTGCATTCCCAGCAATGAAGGAGAGTTCCTCTCTCTCTACATCCTCGTCAGCATGTTGTGTCACTTGAATTTTGAATCTTAGCCATTTTACATGGGTGTAAGATGGAATCTCAGAGTCATTTTGATTTGCATTTCTTTGGTGACTAAAGATGTTGACCATTCCTTTAGGTGTTTCTCAGCCATTTGATATTCCTCTCTTGAGAATTCTCTGTTTAATTCTGAGCCCCATTTCTCAATTGGATTATTTGATTTGATGGTGTTTAATTTCTTGAGTTCTTTATATATTGTGGATATTAGACCTTTGTCAGATGTAGGGTTGGTGAAGATCTTTTCCCAGTCTGTAGGCTGTCACTTCATTCTGTTGACAGTGTCCCCTCCCTTACAGAAGCTTGTCAGCCTCATGAGGTCCCATTTAATAATTGTTGACATTAAGGCTTGGGCTGTTGGTGTTCTGTTCAAGAAGTTGTCTCCTGTGTCAATGTGTTCCAGGCTCTTCCCTGCTTTTTCTTCTCACCGATTTAGTGTCTCTGGTTTTACGTTGTGATCTTTAATCCACTTGGACTTGAGTTTTCTGCATGGTGACAAACAGGGGCCCTATTGCATTTTTCTACATGTAGACATCCAGTTACACCAACACCATTTGTTGAAGATGCTATCCTTTTTCCATTTAATAGATTTGGCTTCTTAGTCAATAATAAAGTGACCATATGTGTGCAGATTCATTTCTGGGTCTTTGATTCGATTCCACTGATCAACCAGTTTATTGCTGTGTTAGTACCATGCTGTTTTAATTACTGTTGCTGTATAGTACAGCTTGAGATCAGGTATTGAAATTCCTCCAGAGGATCTTTTATTGTATACATTTGTTTTTGCTATTCTGGGCTTTTTGGTTTTCCAGATGAAGTTGAGAATTGATCTTTCAATGTCTTTAAAATATTCTGTAGGTATTGTGATAGGGATTGGATTGAGTCTGTACATTGCTTTTGGTAAGATGGCCATTTTTACTATGTTAACTCTCCCAATCCATGAACAAGGTTGATACCTCCATCTTCTGATGTCATTTTCAATATCTTTCTTCAGAGATTTAAAGTTTTTTTTCAAACAAGCCCTTCACTTGCTTGGTTAGAGTTACTCCTATGTATTTTTTATGGTTTGTGGCTATCATGAAGAGTATAGTTTTCATAATTTCTTCCTCAGCATGTTTGTCATTTGTATATAGGAAGGCTGACTTTTTTGAGTTAATTTTGTAATTTGCTAAAGGTGTTTATCAGCTGTAGGAGTTCCCTGATGGAATTTTGGGAGTTCCTTATGTACACTATCACATCATCTGCAAATAAGGATAATTTGACTTCTGCCTTTCCTATTTGGAACATCTTGATCTCCTTTTGATGTCTTATTGCTCTGGCTAGAATTTCAAGAACAATACTGAAGAGATATGGAGAAAGTGGGCAGCGTTATTGTGTCCCAGATTTTAGAGGAATTTCCCCGAATAGCTCTCCAATTAATTTGATTTTGGCTATTGGCTTGCTGTATATAGCCTTTATTATGTTGAGGTATGTGCCTTTTATTCCTGATCCCTACAAAATTTTAAACATAAATGGGTGCTCGATTTTTTCAAATGCTTTTTCTGCATCTAAGGAGATGATCATGTGATTTTTTATTTTCAGTTTGTTTATATGGTGGATTACATTGATGGATTTCTGTATATTAAACCATCCCTGCATGCCTGGAATGCATGCCTAGTCATGGTGAATGATATCTTTGATATATTCTTGTATTCATATTGAAAGTATTTTATTGAGTATTTTTGTGTCAATGTTCATAAGAGAAATTGGTCAGAAATTCTTCCTTTTTGTTGGGTCTTTGTGAGTTTTAGGTATCAAGGTGACTGTGACCACATATAATTAATTTGGTAATGTTCCATTTGTTTCTATCTTTTGGAGTAGCTTGAAGAGTATCGGTATTAGCACATCCTTGAAGGTCTGGTAGAATTCTGCACTGAAGCCACCTGGCCCTGGGCTTTTTTTGGGTTGGGAGACTATCAATGATTGCTTCTATTTCTATAGGGAAAACGGGACTATTTAGCTTGTTTATCTGTTCTTCACTCAATTTTCGCAAGTGAAATTGATCAAGAAAATTGTCCATTTCCCTTAGATTATCAAATTTTGTGGCATACATGCCTTTAAAATAGGATCTTATGAGTCTTGTATTTCTCCAGTGTCTGTTGTTGTGTCTTCCTTTTCGTTTCTCTTTTTGTTTATTTGGATAGTGTCTCTTTGCCTTTTAGTTAGTTTGGCTAACGGTTGGTCTATCTTGTTGACTTTCTCAAAGAGCCAGCTCCTGGTTTTGTTAATTCTTTGAATTGTTCTCTTTGTTTCTAATTTATTGATTTCAGCCCTGAGTTTGATTATTTCCAGACATCTACTCCTTTTGGGTGTTTCTGCTTCTTTTTTTTTCTATAGGGCTTCCAGATGTGTCGTTAAGTTGCTTATAAGTGATTCTTCTACTTTCTTTCTAAAGGTAATTAGTGCTATGAATTTTCCTCTTAGCACTGCTTTCGATGTAGCCCACAAATTTGTGTATGTTGTTCTTTCATTATCATTGAATTTTAGGAAGTCTTTAATTTCTTTCCTCACCCATGTGCCATTAAGTAGAGAGTTGTTTAGTTTCCATGTTTGTGTAGGCTTTTTGTTATTTCTATTGTTGTTGAAGCCCAGCCTTAGAGCAAGGTGATGTGATAGGATACATGGTATTATATCAATCTTCTCGTATCTGTTGAGGCTTGCTTTGTGACCTACTATGTGATCAATTTTGGAGAAGTTTCCTTGGGGTGCTCAGAAAAATGTATAAACCTTTGTTTTTGGGTGAAACGTTGTATAAATATCTCTTAGATCTATTTGATTTAGGGTGTTGGTTAATGATATTATTTCTCAGCTTAGTTTCTGTTTCAGTGACCTATCCTTTAGTGAAAGTGGGGTGTTGAAATCTCCCACTATTAATGTGTGGGGATCTATGTGTGGTTTAAGTTTTTTTAATAGTTCTTTTACAAATGTGTGTGCCTTTGTATTTGGAGCATAGCTGTTCAGAATTGTGATGTATTCTTTATTGATTTTACCTTTGATGAGTATGAAGTGTCCTTCCTCATCCCTTTTGATTAATTTTGGTTCAAAGTCTATTTTATTAGATATTAAAATGCCTATACCAGCTTGCTTCTTATGACCATTTGTTTGGAATATTTTTCCAGACATTTACTTTGAGATAATGTATGTCCTTGTAGGTGAGATGTGTTTCTTGAATGCAGAAGAATATTGGATCTTGTGTATGTATCCATTCAGTTAGTCTGTGTCTTTTTATTGGAGAGTTGAGACCATTGTTGTTGAGAGATATTAATGACAAATGACTGTTAAGTGTCTTAATTTTTGGTGTTTTTTACAGCAGATAGTTTGTGTTCTTGTGTTTTTATGATGCTGTTGTTAACTATTTCCTGTGAATTTTTGGTTGTGGCTTGTCCCTTTTTGGGGAGAGTTTTCTATCTAGTAACTTCTGTAAAGCCCAATGTGTGGATAGTTATTGTTTGAATTTGTTTTTGTCATGGAATATTTTCTTTTCTCCATCCATGGTTATTGATAGTTCCCTGGGTACTGTTGTCTGGCCTGACATCTGTGGTCTCTTAGAGTTTTCAGGACTTCTGTCCAAGCCTTTCTGGCTTTCATGGTCTCTGCTGAGAAGTTGGGTGTAATTTTGGTAGGTTTGCCATTGTATGTTACTTTGCCTTTTTCTCTTGCTGCTTTTAGTATTTTTCTTTGTTCTGTATATTTTGTGTTTTTGTTATTATGTGTCAGGAAGATTTTCTTTTCTGGTCTATTCTTTTTGGTGTTCTGTAGGCCTCTTGTATGTTTAAACACATCTCCTTCTTTAAATTGGGAAAATTTTCTTCTATGATTTTGTTGAAGATATTTTTCTGGACCTTGGTGTTAGGTCTCTTCTCTTTCCTCGATGCCTATTATTCTCAGGTTTTATCTTTTCATGGTGTCCTTAATTTCTTGGATATTTTGTGTCAGGAATTTTTCAATTTAGCATTGTCTTTGATGGTTTCTTCAAGATCTACAGTTGTATCTTCTAGTCCCTAGATTAATTCCTCCATTTCTTGGATTCTATTAGAGAAGCCTACCTCTGTTTTTGCTTTAGTTCTCCTCTAAGGTCTCTTGTTCCCGTTTTTCTTCTGTCTGTCTTTTTATCTCTGTTTCCATTTTAATCTTCAGATCTTGAATTGTTTTATTTATTTCTTTCATATGGTTGTTGGAATTTTCTTGAATTTTTTTCCAGTACCTCTCTATAGGTTTTTTTTATGACTTCTACCTATTTGGCTGCATCTTCCTGCATTTGACTATGGATTTTATTTCTTTCTTCCATTATCATCTTCTCCACTAATGATTTGACGTCATTTTCTTGTATTTTGATTGTGTTTGAGTTCTCAGGTTTACTTTCTTTGGGATAGCTGGGATCTGGGGATGACAAGTTGTTTTGGTTTTTGTTGTTTGCATTCTTACACATTCCTTTAGTCATCTTGCTAGCTTTGGTGTTGTGTGGTAGCTTCTGGTGTTATTCACTGGTCATTGAGAGTAGGTAGTTTGTGAATGATCCCTGTGGGGATCATGGAGTTCTTCTCTGGAACAGGCAGATGACCTGATTTCTGCTCCAGGAGACTTTGTTCTACACCTTAAGGTCCTGACTGGGTCAGAAGAGATAAGATTCTGCCTGATTCCATCCACACTACTGAGGGGATTCAGACCAGCTATGTTGGGTGCTGCTGTTTAATTTTCTGTCCCTATCCCTCGGGCCAGTCCAGCCTCTCCCAAACTTGTAGGAGACCGTGGCTTTATCTGCCCAATTGTTCAGGCCCAGACTGCCCTGGTCCACAGACTGCCTGAGGAAGTCTAGGGAGCAGATCAGTCTAGATTGTGCACCCTTGGAGGCTCAGTCCCAAGGAACTGCAGCTGTAACTCAGACTCCCTTCCAGAAACCCAGGGCCGTCCAGTTTCCCCCACAAGCATGGGAGTCCCTGCTGGGCTATGTGGACTGTGGCTTTATCTGCCCAATTGTCCAAGCCCTGACCACTGTGGCCCACAACATGTTCTTGTCCATATGAGTCTAGATAGGAGACCAGCCTAGATTATGCACCTTTGATGGCTCAGTCCCACTGAGTAGTAGCTGCAATTCAGACCCTCTTCCAGATCCTCAGGGGACTCCAGCTTCTCCCACAACTGTGGGAGTCCCTGCTGGGCCATGGGGTCTGTCCTGGGGGGTTTTATCAGCTCATTTTTGCAGGGTTGGTCTGCTGAGGCTGGCTGCCTGGCTCCAATGGACCCGCCCAGACCACACATGCTGTCTCTGGGTACAGTGGGCTTCGCCGTGGCCTCCAGGGCTCCCTGTTGAGTGGGATGGGGCAGGTAGGGGTGTCCAAGGACAGATTCACTTGTTTCCCTGAGACTTTCCCAGGCCAGGGGCTCTAGTGTTCCACCATCGCACACAGTGTGCCTGGGCTATAGAGGCCAGATGCAGTCTGCAGGTAGGTTCCGTTCCAAAGTCTGGAGAGTGCATTCAGGTCCTCTGTGGGCTGTTGTTTGGCCCAGGGGCCAAGCCCTCCTGTTGTCTGCACTCTGCAGGAACCCGGTCACCTATGATCTCCAGTTCTTGCAGTCTGTGACTCCCAATCCACTGATTTATTCATATTTGTCAAAATTATTGAATTTTCATAAAGACAGCTATAGAAGATAGTCAACCAGCAGGAGATGTTTGCTTTTTGGTAGTGTCAAGAAAGAAGCAATTCTACAAAACAATAAAAACATTCAGCTGTGTGTGTGTGTGTGAGTGTGTGTGTGTGTGTGTGTGTGTGTGTACATATGTGCATGCATATACTAATTTTATAATTTGTAAATTTCTAAAAACTACTTCAAATATTAGAAGTGTTGGAAATATTTTCATATTAATAGATACACATTTACTCTTTCTTTTAAATCGTGTCACCATATGTTGTGGAAAATTATATTAGTCTATAAAGGGCTTTTCTACCCCAGATAGTTCACAAATAATCAAGATAGGAATCTCTTGGGTTTATAAAAGACTTGAGGCACAGTAACTGGGCAGGTAGCAACTCTCTAAGCTATTTTGGTATTTCCAATCTAAACATTCCAAGTTACTTACCATAATAGTTCCTAGCCTTCATGGCTACATGCTCATGGTCCATTCTGCCCCATGATGACTTCCTTCGCTTTGTCTTCCTCTCCTCTTGCTACTTCTTTGGCTTCTACTCTCTTCTCTAGGCCTCATGTTCCCTCTCAGAGTCCATTCGCAGGAGCCTAAGCTTGGCTTACCTCTCAGCAACTTTATTAAACAATCAACTTTAAATTAGGTAGAGCAAGGTTTACAAGACAAAGACAAGCGAGTGTGTTTGTGAGAATTGGCAACAGTCAGATCTTGGTGGTCAGTCATTAGCATTAGAAAAATACATAGCCCCAGCCCAACCCCCAACATCTGTATCTGTGCTAAATATGTTCTTATAATCCCTCAAGGATCTATTTCAAAATAACCTTTTTCCAATTGAATAAATGTTTGTTAAGCTCCACTACATGAGTTATATGGAGGACTTAAATACATTTTTCAAAAGTGGTATACCAAATTGTATGTCTAGTGAAAATATGTGACAATATTATTTTTTCATACACTATCAAAATGATTATACATGACATGAAAGGTGAAAATGCTAATTTATCATGTACTGCAATTTGAACTTTTGCCTTCTAGAAAAGCATAGTATGTTTGCACATTGCAAGTATGAAGGTGCTACTTATCTTTTAAAATTATATCCTCATATTTGCTTATTCTCCAACATTATTGTTTTGTCATTCTTCAAATTTTAAAATAAATTTTTGAGACAGCATAACAATTTTCATAAATATTAATGAGATATTTAATTATAATAACGTTTTTTATATTTCATGTGCTATATAACCTTATATATGTCATGTTAAGATTAACCATAGTAGATAGTCAAACATATAATTATGGTATATATCTCCATGAATTTAGATTACATGCAAAAATATTTTCTGGAATATATATATATTTTTTGAGTGAGTGCAGGTAAGTACACATGGTATGTAGGTATTTGTGGATTTGTGTGGTGCTTCTCTGTTACCACATGTACATCCTTTCCTCCAGTTACTATGTAACCATTTTTGTAGAGCGAACTGCTAGTGTCTAAAGTGACTAAGTGATTTTACTAAGACTATCTTCTTTACCCTGAAGCGAGATAATAAATGTATAGCAAGCAATTCTAGAGACTTTTTTTTCTGCTGTTTCCTATATATTTCAAGACATAGTTATTACATATTTCTTCTCTGGGCCTGAACTCTGGATGCCAGAATTAGGTAAAAATGTTTTACATCGAAACACATTTTATGTGGTGCCTGTGGAAAGACTTCACCCCATTGCCTTTCTCTGCCTCATTGCTCCCAACAAAGACACTGGCAGCTCTTTCTACTTAGAAAGACAGTAAGATGATGAGATTAAAATCAGGATCAAAACTGAAAAATGTCACATTCACACAGCTTTTGATAAAGAGAAGTTCATTTACTAACCACTTGGCTCTCATTTGATTAGAAAAATTGATTATATTAATTCACTAATCTTAGTACCATGTAAAATACTGTGAAGTTTCCAGAGCAGCAGCAGGGACTTGACAGAAAGTAAAGGAGCAATGTAGATCATTTCTTTGGGCAGTCATCTTTCAAGTTACCTTTCTTTTATTAATTTACTTATTCCTCTGAAATTGCAAACATGTTCATAGCAAAGAACTTAGGCTCAAAGTGATTAAGTAATTTTTCTTTTATCACATAGGAAATAACAGAAAGCCAGAGTTTCTTTGATAGTTTTCTATATCTTAACAATGCAATTGATAAAAGAGTTCTGTTTTGTTAGAAATAATATAAAACTATTAAGTGCTTATTTTCCCTTAAAGAGAGCTACTTTTCTGTGAGCTGCCATAATGTGGGGACAGACATACTGGTAGTTCAGTAAGTGATGTCTCAACATTTGTGTGCGTGTGGTGTTTTCCTGTGAGACCAGACAATACAGAAATTTTCATGTGACCTAGGCTAGAAACTTGACTTCTATGACCAAAGCAATCATGAAAAATAATGTGGGACACTGAATCTCTTTCTCTGATGTGGGCTTCTAGCCCTTGACATGATCTCTGAAAGTACTCAGAAATCACACATCACAATAAAACTGATGAAAGGGAACTGTAGGACACTTTAAAGATTTAGTTCACAGATTCATTTTTTTTAAGGTTTTTCAAGACAGGATTTTTTCTCTATAACAGCCCTGGCTGTCCAAGACTTGGTTTGTAGACCAACCTGGCCTTGAACTCACAGAGATCCACCTGCCTCTGCCTCCTTAGAGCTGGGACTAAAGGCATGTGCCTCCATGTCCAGATAGTTCAGATTTGTAAGGCTCTCTGAAGTTTGCATGATGTCTGGTTTCATCACTGGATTTCAACTCAAGTACTAACAACTTTGTCATATTCACACTTAACTATATTCTTTTCTTCCTTTCTTTCCTCTTTTTGGTTTTTCAGGACAGGGTGTTTCTGTGTAGCCTTCTATGTCTTGGACTAGCCCTGTAGACAAGGATGGCTGCAAATAAACAAAAATCCATCTGCCTTTGCCTCCCTGACTGCTGGGATTATAGGTGTTTTCTTTTGCATGGTTCTACACTAACAATACCATTATTACCTGATCCATACAAATGATAATGATAATGTAATCTGTGTGTTATTTTTATGTAGTTTACACAATTGAGATTTTAGTAAGAATTTCTCCCTCCTAACAAGACAGAACAAAAAGGAAAAATGAGTTTACTACTAAAAACTCATAAAATCCAAGAAACAATAATACGCAAAACACTAGCAACTAGGAGAGAGAGAATAATGAGCCATGAGAGATTAAAACAAAAGAAGTTAGCCCTATGTTTACTTCTTTATGAAAGTTCCCAGGGTTCTGGAAGGAGAGACTTAGACCAGACATCTCCAGGGACATAGAGTCTGGGTCTTTCATTCCATACATTTATAATTCACAACAGTAGTCCCAGAGAGGAGGTGCTTCTGAATATTTATAGAGAATTGTCTTTGATTATTCAGTTGAGTATTGCCAAAAGTACACAGGTGAGAAAGTAACAATGGTCAGAGAAAAGAAGCAACAAATCTCTGAAACACTTGAAATGGATTATACTGGTTGGGACCTGGAATTCACAAGGATATTATTCATGTTATAAAAGCTCAGATCAGAATCTCAAAATTCATACAGCATCTGTTAAAACTTAAATAATGAATCTAACTGTCTGTTGAGAGAAAACTAACTTTTGAATAAACAGAGGTCTGATTCATATAACAAATATCAAATTTGAGGCCATAATTGAAGTAATTTATCATATCCCACATAAAATTTCAAGACTATTTATATAAGGATGAAGCTATCTGGAATCTAGCAAGATCAAATTCAATATATTTGATACTCAATAAAAAAGTACAGACATGAAATGATGCAGAAAATATACCTGGATGATAAAAATAATCAGTTGAAATAGAGATGATTCAGAAGATTAAATTAGTGAGCTAGGACATTACAAGTCTTAATGATTGCATTCCATGTGTTCAAGAAAGCTAAGTATGAACTATACTAATAGAAGCAAAGAAAATATTATTAAACCCTAGAAATGGAAATTAAGAGCTGAAATGAAAAACACATAGAATATTATTGACAGTTGATCACACTGTGCTAAAGAATGCACACCAAGAGATACAAGTGGAAATGAGACAGAGAGATCAAATATTGAAAGGGAATTTGAAAATTTATTTGAAAAAATAGTATCTGACATCATATATTTGGTTTTGAAATTATACTACAAATCTAAATCTAAAATAATTAAAGCTGTATTTTTATATCATAAAAAGTAAACCAATGGAACACATAAGGGCACAAAAGAACCTATGGAGTAATAGAAAATATTTCTAAGCCATCCAGCTGGTATGGGCCTCACACCTAAATATAAAGACTCAAATAAAATTACTGGAACAAAAGTAATATGATTCTGATTTTTAAGATTGGTGAAAAAAACAAAACCAAGATTTTTCAAAAACAGACATGAAAGTAGCTAAAAGATGATCAACATGAGAAATCAGAAAAATGAAAATAAAACACACAGTAGAAAAGTATTACTCAAAGATCAATTATGTTATGATATTTCTCCTCTTTTTATAACTTTTTATTGCATCACTTAGAATAGAATGCAGGCCATGCACATTTTGGCCAAGTGTTATACCACTAAGCTGCATTCATGGCTTATTAATTATCATACTAATACTTCACTACATTTATACAATATTAGATTATATATTTTTAAAAAATGATAAATAATTCCAAGATTCTTGCTTGTTTGTTTATTTCACTGTGTAGCTTGGCTGGCCTGGAGTATTTGTAGATAGGCTGGCCTCAAACTCGAAGAGAGCTTGCCTCTGCCCCTCAAGTGATAGGATTAAATGTGTATGCTGGCACAGCTGGCTATGATTTGTGTTTTTAAACTCACCTTACATATTGAAATATAAATAAATAAGAGGTAAGATTTTAAAAAATTAAAGCATTTTTAAGTCAAGCAGAAGTTTAAGTGCTTATACTACTAGTAAAATTGATACATGAAGCAGAATAACAGCTCTCCAAAAATGTTCAAATTGTTACCTGTGAATAAAATATTTTATGTAATCATGAAGAATTACATTTTCATGAATGGTGCTTATCAGCTACACTAAGATTTCATACGTATAGGCTCCATATGTTAGTAATAGTCATAAAGAGTGAAACATAAAGAGGATATGGTGATACATGTTATAATTCCCAGCAATTATGATGTGGATGGAGAAAGAGGATCATTATAAGTTCAAGATCCTAGTTTGCTATAAAGAAAATTTAAGGCTAGTGTGGGTTATAGTGTCATACTTTGTCTCCAAAAAGATAATTATTTAAGTGAATAAGTAAATATATGAAAATGTGTGAGTGTGGAGGAATAGCCATAAAGAGGCAATGTTGCTGGATTTGCTTTATAAATGAATAAGGAACCTTGGAAAAAATTAACACTTGAATAAACAGAGACTAGACTTAAGACCAAGAAGTGTAGTTTACCTTTTGATGGTAGGATAGGCCGGAAAATGAGTTCCCTGCAAGGCCTTCAGAAATTAGCACAGCTCTCCTAACTCCTGATTTAAGTCACTGAGACATAATTTCAGCTTTTGACTTAGACAATCATGGGTTAGTTTACTGTCTAAAAACCAGACAAATTATGGCAATTTCTATAGTTAAATATCAACAAAGTAGATTTCTAAGAGAAAATCTATTTATCAGAATTAAAGAGACCAATTTTAAAACAACATTAGGGCAGATTCATCAAGGGAACCTAAAAATCTTATAATTATATGCACCTAACAGCATAGATTCAAGCTGCCTGAAACACAAAAAACACATAACTTAATCGAGCAAACAAATACAGAAAGTATAATGAAAAACAAAACAAAATATGTTGTTCTCAATAATAGAATAAGTAAAAAAGAAAATGAATAAAGATATGTAGTAGTTGTATAGGACTTCAATTTTGTGTTTTGTTTTGATTTGATGTGGGAACTGAACCTATGGCCTCGTAATTGCGGAGCAAGTGCTTTTCTACTGATCAAATATCCCAGGCTGAGTAAGCTATTTAATGCACAAAATTTTGAAATCTCAAAATAAAAATTCTGAGTGACAGACACTAGTAAAAATACATGTAATCCACTGTATATCCTCATATATATTTATGTATATATCATAAATAGATAGTGTAAGTTAATTATAATGGCATACACAATAACGGAATACATATAATTTCACCATAGAAAGCAGAGTACTAAGAATAGGACACTTGTGTAGGTTTAAAGGAGGAAAAATTAGCATGAGGAAACCGTTAGAAAAGGTTGATGTAACATTACCCTGACATTATGACAGCTTCATGAGTGAACATATTCATTATGATTACTAAATTATATACTTTAGGTTGCTGATGTTTGTTGCATTTCAACTATACATCAATAAAGTTAGTGATTGGTTAAATAAACAGAATGAGCTAATTGGTGACAAAGCTGTAATATAAATGCAGGTTTATTTGAAGCAGCATGGGAGAGTGAAGCAAAGGTAGAGCGCTTGTTGGGGGTGGGGGAAGAGAAGACAGTAGGGAGTTGTGAAGAAAAGGAGACCCTTGAACCAAAATGTCTGGTTTATATAGTGATTCTCTGAGAGAGGGGAAGCCCTACCCCTAGGTAGAGGGCAGGCCATGAGAGCCACATCCAGAAGCAGGACCTAACGTTCTAGCCTTTTGTTGATAATAAATGGATAAGGGCACAGAAGTCTGGTCTTTTACTGCTTCAGGCTGACACTTGGGTGGAGACAGATGGTCAAAAGGCTGAAGTGTTGGCCAAGTCTGGGAAGAGGAGGATCTGTGAGACCATCTGTGGCTGAAATACTGCAGGTCTAGCTGGTGCAATCTGTGAGGTTTAGGCCCGAGCACCTGTGTTCTGGATGCAGCACCTGGTAGTATGCTGGAGTGTGACCTGTAGATCCCAGTAGATCTCCTGAAACTTACAAGAATACTTTTAAGTTAGACAATTTAAAATCTGATTAATGTTAAAGCTCTAAACAGTCTAAATACAACAATAGCCTAGTGAGGGAAGAGTTTTTATGTACCTTAAATAATTTTCTTATTACCAACCTTAAAACACCTTCTCATACTCAAACAGTTCTTAGATCCTCAGACCTTACGTAAACTTTACACTTTTCTGAGAAGGCAGCTGAAGCCTTGGTTTTTGTTGTTAAACTGAAATGCAAACCCATCAGAGACCTGGGAAAGATAAACTACCACAGGGAGCATAGTCCCAGTTGTGTAAATATTGATTAATATGACAGAGGCATACCCATTTTCCTGACAGCCTTCCCAGTAGGCTCCTGTGGTGTCAGTGGCTTCATTCTGAGCACAGATCTTATGGCAGCATTGCAGCATCAGTCCTGGACCAGTAAATCTAAGAGATCTTTCCATGTAAGAGGACTTTGGGAGAATGACCAACCTTACTTTGTGTAGGCAAACCAGGGCAGTCAACCATCCAGGTGTCCATAGTTCAGGCAGGGCCTTTGCAAAGGTCTAGTTGGGACAGATTTGCCCAGTATAACAGTCCAGGTCAAGTCATCTCGGGTTGCATCCAAGTATCCTTGAAGGCCTTGGGTTCACTGATAGAAGCTGGAGTCTCTGTCACATTAATTTTGTTTTGTTTTGTTTTGTTTTGTATTTAAATGTACTTATTCTACAGATTCTCTGACAGGTTTGAGGAACATTTTTGATAAAAATATAGCTGATCTAAACAAATGGTAGCTCCAGATAAGGGGGATTGGCACAGTGCTCAGGAATGCCAGAGATGTGGAGGCTTTCCTTGGAGGGCAGGTTGTAGAGAGGAATTGGGACCATGTAGTTGGTGGGGAGGGGGAGGGAGGGGTGAGAATGTGTCTTTCAAAAAACCTGGACTCATGCAGTTTGGAAAAAATTCATGCAAACACCCAGTGGCAATCCTGTCTCCCAGGCTTTGACAAGTGGAAGTGGTGTCCCAATTTGGTATTCCGTGATTGCCTAATTTGGTGAGGTAAATCCAGGAGCAGATGTCTCTGCAAAGTGAAATTACCTTGGAACTGGAGGACTCATTCTCCTGTGGCCATGTCTTCACAGAGCTGAATCCAAGGGAGTCTTTGACTCCTCAAAGAGTCACCTGGTGCCCCTTGGAAGCAGCTGGGTACAGCATAACTTACTGAGCACAAAATTGCCTCAGATGGAGATGAGGGTAAAAGAAAAGCCACACCAACCCCACCCCTCACCACAACCCAACTGTCACAGAGTGGGTATTCAATTTCTCCTGGTTTAAATCAGGAGCAGGAAGAGAAGGATGATGTATAAGGAATGGCCCCACTAGCCAGGCCTGTTGGAATGCATTTGACTAATTTATTCCTTAGAGTACACTTTTTTTTTTTACCTCTGAATTCATAATTCTACAATATAGCAGGTCTATAAAAAGTGTCATGTAGATATAGTCCCAGAAACATGAGCATTGTTTAAAGTTCTCTTAGTTGAGTACAAACTGGGACACTTCAAGTTTTTATATACAAACAAATTAACCTCCAGATTTAAAGAGAAAGGAATTAATTTTCTAGGATGCCTAGCAATGAGATTGTTCTACCTCTTAACCCTTAAAGACAGGGAGCAACTACAGGAATTCTTTTGAGAAGAATGAAGAGGTCCTCAGCGTCTGTGAGACATAGCTATGCTACATGGATTCTTCTAGGTGGGAGGTAAGGAGTTAGACTTCTACTCTCTTCTTCAGTTCTCGTTCTGGACTCCCAGTGTAAGACTCTAGTCAGGAGAGTCTATTCCTGGAAGCACCAAAATGAGACATGGAGACCAGATCGATGCAAAAGCAAGAGGTTCATTGTTCCAGTGCACTGAGGTCTACCCACTCATCAGAGTGAGGTGATGCTGAACAGCAAATTTGTAGGTTTTTTAAAATAGGTTTTAGACAAAGAAATGGGTTGTACAGTATGTGACTGGCATTTGGGCAGAAAAGCTGCAAGCAGGGAGTTACAAGCTTTTGCATTTTGTGGTTGGGTAATGGGTGGAGGGGCAAATTGACCTATGAAAAAGATTGGTTGATGCAGTCACAGGGATGTTAGGAACCTTGGCCTGGCTTCCCCTAGTTGTTGTTATGTGTTAGATCATTTGCTGGTCAGCTTGACTAGGAGAGAGTATGTTTGGACAGGTGAGCTGGCTGTGTTGTTACTCTTTTTCTTTTCTTTTTAAAGATTTATTTATTTATTTTGTATATAGTACTCTGCCTGCATATACACTTGCAGGCCAGAAGAAGTCATCAGATCACACTATAGATGGTTATGAGCTACCACGTGGCTGCTGGGAATTGAACTCAGGACCTCTGGAAGAGCAATCAGTGCTCTTAACCTCTGAGCCATCTCTCCAGTCCTGTGTTGTTAGTCTAAACAATGTATTTCTTTAACTCTTGGGACACTCTGCCCTGGCACTTGGCTAGGGTCAGTTATCAGTTGTGTCTCCTCTCAGAATTGTTTTATTTGCAGAGAAAGGAAATGCTAAAGTAGTCTGCAGCAGAGGAGATTTACAGACTTTGGCCTTAGTGGGGGTACTTAAAGGAGGACTGGGTAGTCCAGCTTCTACATTCCTCCAGACTTTGGCCTTAATGGGGGTCTTTAGGGGAGGAATGGATATGCAAGCTTCTACATTCCCCCAGACTTTGGCCTTAATGAGGGTCTTGAAGGAGTGAGGCTGGTTCCTTCACCAGTGACTCAGCTGAATTAGAAACCACACTATGTGGGAAGGCTGCCACTGCATTTCTCAGAGATTAAACCCCTATAGCTGAGAATAAAGGACAGGGGGTGGGAGGGAAAGGTGGGACTTACCATGGCTCTGTAAGCACATGCAGAGATCACATGGCATGTTTAATTAATTAAAACAAACATGGTATGCTTAATTAATATCTGTCTCCTGGAATATATGTGTGACTTCATGCTTCTCTCTGTGACATTTCTGTGTTTTGCTTTCTCTATGTCTCATGGATAACTTCATTGACCACATTACTGAATGGCAAACACTCATTTTTTTCTTCATAAACTTGTGGTTACTAAAATAAAAAGTAAAAAATAAAAATAAAAATAATTTAAAAATTAAAAATTGTGATCAATTACATTTAGTTAATTAAGCTTAGATCTGATGATTTTGACTTGCTACCTTTAAAAACAATTAGCTACAACCAATAGAACTCATTGGTAAAAGCTTTGGGTTTTTTTCCTCATTCTCACACCTATCATAGTTTTATTTGTTTTTCAAATGTCAAAATTAGTGCAGTAATTAGTTATTAAAGTTTACTGCTTTGCTGAGCAACAACTTAAAGAACTGGATATAACCTGAGAAAAGCCATTAACAACATTCTCCAAATTTTATAATGTTAGCTTTATAACTTGGAACTTGGGGCTAGATAATGCCCAGATACTCTTTCACCAGATGTTATAGTGTTATTTTAAGTAAACGTGCACTCATTCTGATAATTAAATTTATTTATGCTTGCTTCCAAGTAAATGTATACTTAAACTTTTTTTAAAGATAAAATCATATGAGCAGATTGAGAATCAGCCATAAGATTATGTCCCCTGAGGCATTAACTTTTGCTAGGCTCCTTCGGTTGAACCAATAATTACTCTTACAGAAATGTCTTCTAAAATTCTCAATGTGTTTACATAGTCTTTTATTTGCTGTATCTTCTATCTGATCAACATCTTAATTCCATTTACATTAACAAGACCAAAGTAACCTTTTTCAGCATACTCATCACTATGCCTGTATATTAATCCTGATAACATTTATTTGCAGAGCATTTGTTCAAGTATATAAGTATAAGCATCTCTATTATGCCTCTTTCTGATTGTCCTGTGAATAAGCTGAATCTTCCACTTGGCCATGACACAAGCTCCATATGGTCAGAGTAATGTGGAACCCAGGTTTATTATTTTTCAATAGATATTATAAACATAATGTTCATGGAAATAGCATTTTTCCTCCTTTCTTGATAATGAAATCATGAAAATAGAAACTAGTTTCAAACCACACCTTAACTGTTGGTTTTAATTTGCCAATATAACCTGCCTCTGAAAGCAGAGTGAGCAAGTGCTGGGACTGAAATAAGTATCCTCTCCTGGATAGAAACTTTATTCATTTGTGTAATGAACTGAAATTAGAGAATCAGGCAGGCGATGCTGGATTCATGAACAATTTGGAGAATATATACTCTACTGGAATAGTAATGCCAGAACTAAATCAATAAGTGCAGGGGACATTTGTAAACAGTCAATATCCTTAAGAGGTCATTGGTGCACTTTACAAAGAATACACTTAGAGAAACAGGCTAGAATTTTAAGAAATCAGTCTTTTTGTTTTTTATTGTTAGAAATAATTTTTCTTCAGTATTTCAATGTGATATTTTCTAAATGTTAAAATCTCAACACCTACTAGATGAAGCAAAAACGATTTTTTTTTTTTTTTTTTTTTTTTTTTTTTTTTTTGGCTATCAGGTTTTTTTCTTCTTCTTTTGATACATTTAGGTACATCCGTCATTCATTTGGAGTGTTAACATGAATAACAAGTATGTCAAACTGGGAGGGTCTGATGTAGCTGCAGAGAGTTGGGAGCTTAGACCATAGATGTATCAGCCTATTTCTGTGGTTAGGTTATTAATAGCCTTTATTTGCATACTATACTTTTTAAATGGCTCATTTTTATTATGACCTCTCTTTTTCCTTGCTGGAAGATTTCAATTTTAGGAATCATGGAATGATTACAGTATATGTAAAGATCTCTATGGGCACTTAAAAATCAAACAAATAATCTAAAGAAGAAAATGAGAGAATTCTGATGAGAGTTCAGCATCAAACATGGAAATAATGGCAGAGTAACAAATAGATTTTGATTTATCAAGAAGTCCTTCAACTATTACATAAAGACAACATTAGAGGATTGAAAGAGCCTTCTAGTGAGGAAGAAAAGTAAAATATTTGAAAAATTTGAAGGTAAAAACTATTTGAAGTAGCCAGATGCTGAGACCCACAGCCAAACATTAAGCAGAACTTGACGAATCCTGTAGAAAAGGGGGTGAAAGATTGCAGGAAGCAGAGTGGTCAGGGACACAACAAGAGAACCTACTCAATCAGTTAATCTGCATGCATAAGGGCTCAGAGAGGCTGAACTACCAACTGACATAGGCCCTCTGCAGATATGTAACATGTGTTGCTTGGTCTTCCTGTGAGACTCCTAACAGTGAGAGCAGGACCTATCTCTGACCTTGTTGCCTGACTTTGGGAACCTTTCTTCCTACTTGGCTGCCTAATCTAGCCTCAATAGAACTCAGTGAAAGAGGATGCAACTACACTTACTGCAACTTGATATGTCATGTTGATATTCATGATAAGCCTTCCCCTTTTCTGAAGAGAAATAGAGAGAAGTGTACAGGGCGGCCTGGAGGGAGGGAGACTTGGGGGAGAAGGGACGTGAAACAATGCTTGGGATATGAAATAAATAATTAGAAAAAGAGAAATATCTGAAGCATCTTGAAATTTGTAGATAAAATGTAAAGATAGGCATTTTCAGAAGGACATATTAAGAAAATGTTGAAGATGATGAAGCCCATATGAATAAAGAGTCTGTTATTGCAGAAATGGAGCAACATTAACGATCATAACAGGAAAGAGATCCTTGGCTCCAGTTTACCTTTTATCTAGACAAAGAACAAACAGTTTTCCTGCTTGACCAAGAAAAAAACAGGCTGTTACTCAAGTTTTACTTCTGAACAATCTCAAGATCAGAGAAGAGTACAGGAATTAACAAGTATCTCTTTATCACATCTTAGCAGTTCATTGTACTCCTTGGATAAGAAGGAAATCTTCTCCTGAGAATGACAAACAGATCAAATACAACTCTTTCAATCATTATCCATCAGTGTTTCAAACTTATGTCATGTTTGCATACATTACACTGCCCACAACAAGGCACTCTACATGATACTCCCAGCATCAAAGGACCTATTTTAAGAGAAGCAGGGAAGGCCTGATGACACTCAAAGAAAGAATAAACAGGCTACAAAGATGAGACTTGATAGTCTATAACCATATAGTGGGGGAGGAGCTCCCCTCGGTCTTAGACGAAGGGGAGTGGAATAGGGTTAAAGCGGGATGGAGGGAGGAAGGGGAGGGATACAAGTGGTGGGATAACAATTGAGTTGTTATATGAATAAATTAATTTAAAAAAGAAAAAAGAGAAGCACATTTCTGTTGTTGCTGAGTTAAATAACAAAGAAAATCAAATGAAAGAATGCATAATTTGATTTTAAAAAACCAATCCTATAAGGAATATACTTTTGATATCAAAGATATCATATATATACATATATATATCAATATATATATCAAATATATATGTAGGACTTGAATTTAGTGTGTAGCCGAGGGTAGCTTTGAACTCAATATTCCCTACCTCTGCCTCATTGACATTAGGATTATAGGCATGTACCACAAAACTCAGTTTATGTCATACTAGGGATGGATCAAAGGGCTTCCTTCCTGTGAGAAAAGCACTATACCAAACAAACTACATACTCCAAATATTTCATTTTCCAGTTGAGAAAGTAGGGCAAAACATTTAAGCATATATTCCAAGCTCATGGCTTTTCCAATGAAAACATTGCCTCAAATAACAAAACCTTTTCTAAAAATAAGAAATATGTTGAAATATTAAATACACTTAAAACTATTAACTTACAGGGATGAACCTGAAGATGTCCACATCAGCAAATTTTGACCATAGCTTAACAAAACATGTAGCCTAGTGGCATTGACTTAAAATTGAAAGTCACATATTTCATTTCTAAAATAAGAAGAATCAATAAACATCTAAGAGGTGAATGGTTCAAAATGTATAGAGTTGTGTTATTGGTTTTTGTCATTTGTTTGTTTGTTTTTTAACTCACTGAGTACAGTTTATACTGGCATGCTGCTGCTAGACCTGAGCCTTGTCCTGGAAGTGGTCAGTTTTACCACCACCAGGTATTACATCACCAGGAAGTGAATGTCAACAGCTCCTTTGTTAGGGGTGCAGCTTTGTGCCCAACTTCCTTCTTCCATACTGAAATTTTGTCTGGCTTCAACTTTCACGGGTTTTGTGAACTCTGTCACAGTACCTCTAAGAAACAGCAAGACATTGAGAGTGAGAATAGGAACAAGAGAGAAATTGGGTGAGCAGGAAGGTGGTGAAAAGGTATGGGGGATCAGAATAGAAATGATGAAAGTAAATTATATTGAGATTTCAAAGAACTAATAAAACCATTGTTGTTAAAGTAATGCCTAAATTATTTCCTGAAATGGAATCTTTGTGGAAATAATAAAAAATATCAGTATTCCTCTATGAAGACGAAGATGTATATTTCTGTTAGTTGTAATGAGCAGTTCTACGTACACTTTAATTAAGTGAGATGAGTACTGGATTAGTAGCAGCGAATGTGAATTTGAATTCTGAATTTGTTTCTGGTTAGCCACACTAATACTAAGGAAATAATTTGAGTACAGTTGGCAACTGATTTGACATTAGGAAAATTGAAGTAATTATAGCCATTCTTCCTCACTCAGGCCAAGGCTCTTAGAACTGTAAAATACCTTAAAATTGAGAATCATTAAAAAGTGATTCAAGAAATATTAGACAACAGATGACATAATAGTTTCACTTTTTGACCTGTATTTAATATGCTCTGCATATTAACAGCCCTGTAATACTGTTTCTTTTCCAAACTCCAGAGCAGAAATATAGAACTACTTGAAGTACTTCTGACTGCTATGATTTTATTCTATAAACAATTACCAAGGAAATTCTAATTTCTTTTAGATCACTCGAACTTGAATTTGTTGCCATATTGCAGAAGGCTGAGTGAATATCAGACACCAACATATGTTACCATTTAAGCAATCTATGTGGGGAAAACATCAGACTTCACTGCTATTTTTGATTATCTCTTCCTCTGCTGAAACCAGATACTGTCCATTCCTTTGAAAGCTGACTAATGCTTAAAACAAGTGCTATTGTCACTTGTGGGTGACATAATTAGAACTAAGCATTTTATTCAGTGATGAAAATGCATCTTCATAAATTCTGCCTTCCATGGACAAAGGACTTCCCTAAGATTATTTTGCAATGAAGAAGGCATAGCCTGTCTACAATTGAAGAGAATGTGTTTCTTAGTCCAAGCCTGGAGTTTAGGCATAGATCTGGCTGGGTAGTAATATTATATTTGGGATGGGAGGGGCCTGTGGATTGAGTGATAGGTCCGGTAGGTTCTGGAAGAAGCCTAGAAATCAATTGTGGCACAGCCAGGGATGGCCAGACTAGGCTAGGGCATGGATGTGAGATCTAGGCAAGATATAGCATGAGAATGGTGTATGGAGAAGGTCAGGGAAACTTTTTTTTAAATTTATTTATTTATTTTAAATTATTTATTCTTGTTACATCTCTATGGTTATCCCATCCCTTGTATCCTCCCATTCTTCCCTCCCTCCCATTTTCCCCTTATTCCCCTCCCCTATGACTGTTCCTCAGAGGGATTACCTCCCTCTGTATATGCTCATAGGGTATCAAGTCTCTTCTCAGTGACCTGCTGTCCTTCCTCTGAGTGCCACTAGGTCTCCCCCACCAGGGGACATAGTCAAATGTGAGGCACCAGAGTACTTGAGAAAGTAAAATCCCTCTCTCCACTCAAGTGTGGAGACTGTCCTGTCCATGGGCTAGATCAGGGTAGGGGTTTAAATTTTACCGCCTGTATTGTCCTTGGCTAGGGCCTTAGTTTGAGCGGGACCCCATGACCCAAATCTGCCTATCATAATGTTCTACTTGTAGGTTTCTAGGACCCACTGGATCCTTCTACATTGCTATTCTCCCATTGTTCTCTCATCTAGAGACCCAATAGGATGTCCTCCCCTCGGTCCCAGTTTCCTGGTAAGGGAAGGCTTTCATGGGACATGCCCATTGGGCTAGTATGCAGATATAAGTGAGTATATACCATTTGAGTCTTTCTGCTTCTGGGTTAACTCACTCATTATGATCATCTCTAGCTCAATCCATTTAAGATGCACCAGCACACAGCAAGAAAATTTGCTGACCATGTTCATAGCAGCCTTATTCATAATAGCCAGATCATGGAAACAGCCTAAATGTCCCTCAGTAGAAGAATGGAAAAAGAAACTGTGGTACATATACACTATGGAATACTACTCAGCTATTAAAAACAAGGTCAGGGAAACTTAATGAGTCAGAATTTTTAAAGGATGTAGGAGATAGAGCTAGATGGAAAGTTGCATGGGGTACAAAAGGACTTTTGGGTAAAGGCAGGTAGGGCAGATACTGATGAAATCTTAGAGAATGGTTGCACCATGATCACGGCATTAGCTATGCTACCAGGGCTCTACCTGGTGGGTTGTGGAGAATATGTGAATTGGGAGGATAAGTGAGACTCACCAGACTAGCACCTAGAGAAACATGTGAAATATATGGCTGGGTGAAGAGACTGGATGCCTCAATTTCTTGATATTTATATTTACAAAGGCCACTTTTCTAAATTAAGCACTATCTCTAAATTCCATAGTTGGGAAGTTGATATTTTTCAGCAATCATTATTCAGATTATTACAGTAGGCATGTGAGTCAGGTCATTGTTTGGCAGTCAAAAAAATGAGAAGTTTTTGACAGATGGTTTGAAGCATCTTAAGCGAAGAGAGGCCAAATAGTCAGTTTTGTAAAATAATGAGCAAAAAGGAATAAATATTCCAAGAGCAATTAGTAAGTACATGCTGGCCCAAGATAATGATAATGATATACAAACTATACCCAGAATGTGCTGTCAAAATGTGTAATCAAGATTCAGTGGCCTGGACAAGGGAAGTTAGTTAGTGGACTAAATATATGGGATATGTCAATTAATTTTTAAATTATTTTATTAATTTATTCAGATTACAACTAAATTGATATCCTATCACTTGTATCCTCATGTTCCTTCCTCCCTCCCACTTTCACCCTATTCCTCTCCCCTAGGTCTATGACCAAGGCGCCCTCCTCTCCCCACTATATGGTCATAAGCTATCAAGTCTCATCTTGGTAGCCTGCTTATTCTCTCTTTGAGTGCAATCAGGTTTCCTCACCAAGAGGAGGTGGTCAAATATGGGGCACCAGAGTTCTTGTCACAGTCAGTCCCTGCTCTAAACATAACTGTGGAAAATGTCCTGTTCATTGGTTAGATCAGAGTAGGGGTTCAGTGTTTACTACTTGTATTGTCCTTGGTTAGTGCAAAAGTTTGAGCAGATCCCCTGGGCCCTGATCCACCCATCACGATATTCTTCTTGTAGGTATCTAGGACAAATTGGATCCTTCTATTTCCCCATCTCCTATATTTGTCTTACCTAGAGTCCCAGTGGGATATCTTCACAGCTATCCCAATCTCCTGGGAAGTGAAGAAAACTGGGAATAGGACTTCCTCAGGACCCAGCTATTCCACTCTTTGGAATATACCCAGAAAATACTCCACCACACAACAAGGACATATGCTCAAACATGTTCATAGCAGCCTTATTCATAATAGCCAGAACATGGAAACAGCCTAAATGTCACCAGTTGAAGAATAGATAAAGAAACTCTGGGACATTTACTACATGGAATACTTCTCAGCTATAAAAATCAAGGAAAATTTGAAATCTGTGAACAAATGAATGGAACTAGAAATGATCGTACTGAGTGAGTTAACCCAGAAGCAGAAAGACTCGCATAGTATATACTCACTTATAATTGGGCACTAGCCCAAAAGGCATGTCCTATGACAGTCTTCACTTACCAAGAATGATTCTTAAGGACAAAGAGATTTGGATTCACTGTCACAACAGAATATCCTACAATGAAAGAAGAAATTTAGGTGTTTAACTAAAAGGAAAGGACAAAAGAGGAAAAAATATTCACTATTTTTCCTTTCAAAAAAAGAATTACTGGTGGATTCGAAGATGGCATCGACCAGTATGCATCGGATCTGATCTACTCCAAGGAGGCCAGGGACATGAATGGTGACACAGACTGCTTTGAGAACTGTAAGTGAGTGGGGCCCGGAGGTGCTAACGAACTCCCCAAACTCTGGAATGGAATCCACATGTGAGCTGCAGCCAGCATATAAAAAACAAACTCGCTGTTTGGGCAGGGGTTTTTCTGGAGGCCCCAGCCTGAGGAGTCTCAGAGAATAGGGTGAAACTGCCCTTGGATCCCTCCATCCACACCACACCAAACTGTGGAGGTTGCCTGCATAGGCTGAGTGGAAACACAGGTGGTGGGACCCACCAAAAACAGCTAGAGTGGGCATGTAGCTCACAGACTGTCCTGGGCCCAATAAAGCCAGGCACAACGGTCTGAGCCTGCAAACAAGGGCAGTTAGAAACCAACTTGGACTGCTCGCTCAGGCCCATCGGGATCTCCCATGCTATTGGGAGATGTGTGTCATGCTTGCAGTGACTAATTGCTGACCTAAAGCGATCTTGGATCATACCAGCTTACATTGACAGAAAGAGCAGACACCTTGGATTCCCACCATTGGATTGTATCCTTACTGTCTCTGGCCACCAGGCCACTGGGAACTGAGACTGCACTCCCCAAATGACACAACCTAGCTGGGTGAACTCTCTCAGGCACGGCAGGACCTCCCATGCTATCGGGAGATGTGTGTTGTGCTTGCAGTGTCTAATTGCTGACCTAGAGGGACCTCTCAGCATCCCAGCTTATGGGGGCATGGAAATTGCTGGCTCCTTGGATACCGCCAGTAGCCTGAAACAATATTGTCTCTGGCCTGCAAGGCACTGATCCTGCACTTTCCAACAGACAGAACCTAGCTGGGTCAGCTCCCGAAAGTGCAGCAAGAACTCCCGAGTTCCTGGGAGAGGCTGGGCATTTCTACAGAGTATAGAGACAGTGCTAAAAGACAGCTACAGTCCAGAAGATCTGATCCACCTGGGGTCTTGGCTACAAAGCGACAGGAAGGAAAGGCAGCTGGGATCAAACTATACAACCAGAGTGCTTGTGTGCTGACCTTATTCTAGGTTCCGAAACTGCTGATCTGAATTACAGCAGTAAGGTGAGAGGGCCCAAACAGAAACCTACTTTGGCTGACTCAGCCTGGGGCCTAAGGTGAGGAGAAAAATCTCCAGGACTGGAAACCAGATCACCTGCCAGCTCCAGAGAAATACTCCCTGATCCCCACAGGCAAGGGCACCTGACCTATAATCAGTCATCAGCTATTTACTCTCCACTAGGGAAGGTCACTACAAACTGCCTCCCAACATCAGAGTCACCAAAATGACAAGAGGAAAGTGAAAGAACGCTAACAAAAACCAAAACAATTTGGCATCTACAGATCCCAGCAATCCCAATGAAAACAACCTGGAGAACCCAACAACAACTGCTATACAAGAAAATGACCTCAAGTCCTTAGTAAGGAAGATGATAATGGAAGAAACAAATAAAATCTGTAAACAACTACAGGAGGAGGCAAACAAGAGGGCTGAAGATTAAAAAGAGTCATGTAAAGAGGCACTTGAAGGATTTCAGAAAAATACAAATAACCAGATGAAGGAAATCATTAAATCAGTTTGAGACCTGAAGATAAAAATGAAAGCTATGATAAAGGAACACACAGAAAAAAACGTGATTAAGAGGCATCAGAAAAGAAAGCAAACATCTCAGAGGTGACCTTATCTAACAGAATTCAAGAAATGGAGGAACAAATATCGGGACTTGAAGATACAATCATAGAACTTGAAACAACCACCAAAGAAAATGCTAAATATGGAAACTTCCTGACAGAGAACATCCAAGAAATCAAGGACACCATGAAAAGATGAAACGAGAATAATAGGTATTGAGGACAACCGACTACACAGCGTAGAAAATATCTTCAACAGAATCATAGAAGAAAATTTCCCCAATTTGAAGAAGGAGATGCATATGAGCATACGAGAGGCCTACAGAACACCAAATAGAATAGACCAGATAATAATAATAATAATAATAATAATAATAATAATAATAATAATAAT
>OU015749.1:66297916-66360810 GCA_907169655.1 Acomys percivali | reverse complement strand
AATAATAATAATAATAATAATAATAATAATAATAATAATAATAATAAACACAAAATATACAGAACAAGGAAAAAAATATTAAAAGCAGCAAGAGAAAAAGTCTGAGTAGCATAAGATGGCAAACCTATCAGAATTACTCCCAACTTCTAAGCAGAAACCATGAAAGCCAGAAGTGCCTGAACAGAGGTCTTGCAAACCCTAAGAAGACACAGATGCCAGGCAAGATTACTATACCCAGCAAAACTACCAATAACCATTGATGGAGAAAACAAGATATAGCATGAAAAAATAAATTCAAACAGTACCTAGCCACAAATCCGGCTTTATAGAAGTTACTAGAAGGAAAACTCCACCGCAAAGGGTCAAACTACAACCAAAACTACATAGGAAATAGATGACTACACCGTCGCAAAATCACAACCTCACAATATCTTGACTTTACCAAACAGCAAAAATGAAGGGACTCAGCAGTCACTGGTCATTAATATCCCTCAATGTTAATGGTCTCAATTCTCCAATAAAAAGACACAGACTGAGTGCATGCATAAACATGACCAAATGTTCTTTTGCATTCAAGAAACACATCTCAACCACAACAACAGACATTGCCTCAGAGTAAAAAGTTTGGGGAAAAATATTTCAAGCAAATGGTCACAAGAAGCAAGCTGGGGTTGCCATTCTAATATCTAATAAAATAGACTTTCAACCAAAATTAATCAAAAGGGATGAGGAAGGACACTTCGTACTCATCAAAGGTAAAGTCAACCAAGAAGACATCACGATTTTGAACACATATGCTCCTACTACAAGGGTACCCACATTTGTAAAAGAGCTATTAACAAAGCTTGAGCCACTCATTGATACTCACACATTAATAGTGGGAGACTTCAACACTCCACTTTCACTCAAGGATAGGTCTTTGGATAAAAAACTAAGCCAGGAAATACCTTCATTAACCAATGTCATGAATCAAATGGATCTAACAGATATCTACCGAACTTTTGACCCAAACGCAAAGAATTATACCTTTTTCTCAGCACCCCATGGAAAGTTCTCTAAAACTGATCACATAGTAGGTCACAAAGCAAACCTCAACAGATACAAGAAGATTGAAATAATAAATTTTACCTTATCAGATCACAATGGTCTAAAGCTGGACTTCAACAACAGAAATAACAAAAAGCTGACTCACACATGGAAACTAAACAACTTTTTACTTAATGACACATGGGTCATGGAAGATATAAAGGAAGAAATAAAAGACTTCCTGAAATTCAATGAAAATGATGGAACAACATACCCAAATTAGTGGGACTCATTGAAAGCAGTGCTAGAGGAAAATTTATAGCACTAAGTGCCTTAAAAAAAAATATCCCACATAAACAATTTAAGAACACATCTGTAAGTGCTGAAAAAAAAGAAGCAGAAACATCCAAGAGGAGTAGACATTAGAAATAATCAAACTCAGGCCTGAAATCAATAAATTAGAAACAAACAGAACAATCCAAAGAATCAGCAAAACCAAGAGCTGGTTCTTTGAGAAAATTAACAAGATAGACAGTTAGCCAAACTAACTAAAAGACAGAGAAATGCTATTCAAATCAACAAAATCAGAAATGAAAAGGGAGACATAACAACAAACACCGAAGAAATACAAAGAATCATAAGAACCTACTTTAAAGGAGTTTTGCCACAAATTTTGAAAATCTAAGGGAAATGGACAAGACCAGATAAACAAATTAAGTAGCCCTGTTTCACCTATAAAATAGAAGCAACCATTGATATTCTCCCAACAAAAAAAAAGGCCAGGGCCAGATAGCTTCAGCGCAGAATTCTACCAGTCCCTCAAAGAGGAGTTAATACCAATACTATTCAAGCTATTCCAAAAGACAGAAATGGATGGAACATTACCAAATTTCTTCTATGAGCCCACAGTCACATTGATACCTAAACCCTGCAAAGATGCAACAAATAAAAAGAATTTCAGACCAATTTCTCTTATGAACATTGATATTAAAATACTCGCAAAACAAATACAACAGCATATCAAAGACAACATTCACCATGACCAGGTAGGCTTTATTCCAGGCATGCAGGAATGATTTAACTTATGGAAATTCATCAATGTAATCCACCATATAAACAAACTGAAAGAGAAAAGCCACATGATCATCTCCTTAGATGCAGAAAAAGCATTTGGCAAAATAAAACACCCATTCATGTTTAAAGTTCTGGAGAGACCGGAAATACAAGGCACTTATGTAGACATAATAAAGGCTATATAAAGCAAACCAATAGCCAACATTAAATAAAATGGAGAGATAATCAAGAAAATCCCTCTAAAATCGGAGGCCAGACAAGGCTGCCCACTTTCTCCAAATCTCTTCAATATAGTTCTTAAACTTCTAGCCAGGGCAATAAGACATCAAAAGGAGATCAAGGGGATCCAAATGGGAAAGGAAGAAGTCAGATTATCCCTATTTGCAGATGATATGATAGTGTATATAAGTGATACCCAAAATTCCACCAGAGAACTCCTACAGCTGATAAACATCTTCAGCAAATTGGCAGGATACAAAATTAACTCAAAAAAGTCAGTAGCTTTCTTATATACAAATGACAAAGAGGCAGAGGAAGAAATTATGAAAACTACTCCCTTCACAAAAACCAAAAGCAATATAAAATATCTAGGAGCAACTCTAACCAAGCAAGTGAAGTGCTTATTTGAAAAAAACTTTAAATCTCTGAAGAAAGAGATTGAGATGACATCAGAAGATGGAGGGATCTACCTTGTTCATGGATTGGGAGAATTAACATAGTAAAAATGTCCATTTTACCAAAAGTAATTTACAGATTCAATGCAATCTCTATCAAAATACCTACGATATATTTTCAAGATATTGAAAGATCAATTCTCAACTTCATATGGAGAAATAAAAAGCCCAGAATAACAAAAACAATCCTATACAATAAAAGATCCTTCAGCGGAATCTCCACACCTGATCTCAAGCTGTACTATAGAGCAACAGTAATTAAAGCAGCATGGTACTGGCACAGCAATAGGCTGGTGGATGAATGGAATTGGATTGAAGACACAGAAATGAATGCACACAAATATGGTCACTTGATTTTTGACAAAAAAAAAAAAAGCAAAATATAGTCAATGGAAAAATGATAGCGTTTTCAACAAATGATGCTGGTCTAACTGGATGTCTACATGTAGAAAAATGGAATTAGACCTCTATTTGTCATCATGAACAAAACTCAAATCCAAGTGGATTAAAGATCTCAACTTAAAACCAGGGACACTAAGTCAGTTAGAGGAAAAAGTGGGGAAGAGCCTGGAATACATTGGCACAGGAGACAACTTTCTGAACAGAACACCAACAGCCCAGGCCTCAAGGTCAACAATTAATAAATGAGACCTCATGAGGATGAGAAGCTTCTGTAAGGCAGGAGACACTGTCAACAGAACAAAGCGACAGCCTACAGACTGGGAAAAGATCTTCACCAACCCTTCATCTGACAAAGGTCTAATATCCAAAATATATAAAGAAGTCAAGAAATTATATACCACCAAACCAAATAACCCAATTGAGAAATGGGGCTTAGAACTAAACAAAGACTCCTCAACAGAGGAATATCAAATGGCTGTGAAACACTTAAAGAAATTCTTGTCTTCGTTAGTGAACAGAGAAATGCAATTCAAAATGACACTGAGATTCCATCTTACACCTATCAGAATGGCTAAGATAAAAAACTCGAGTGACACCACATGCTGGTGAGGATGTTGAGAGAGAGGAACACTCCTTCATTGCTGGTGGGAATGCTAACTAATACAGCCACTTTAGAAATCTATCTGGCGCTTTCCCAGAAAACTGGAAATAGGACTTCCTCAAGACCTAGCTATTCCACTCCTTGGAATATACCCAGAAAATGCTCTACCACACAACAGGGTCATGCTCAACCATGTTCATATCTGCCTTATTCATAATAGCCAGATCATGGAAACAGCCTAAGGGTCCCTCAGTAGAAGAATGGATAAAGAAACTGTGGTACATATACACTATGGAATACTACTCAGCTATTTAAAACAAGGAATTCTCGAAATGTGTGGACAAATAGATTGAACAGGAAATGATCATAATGAGTGAGTTCACCCAGAAGCAAAACGAGACAAATGGTATATATTCACTTATATCGAGACAATAGTCCAAGGGGTATGTCCCATGAAAAACTTTACTTACCAGGAAAGTGTGTCAGAGGGGAGGACATCCTATTGAGACTTTAGGTGAGAGAAGCATGGGAGAATGGGGAAATAGAAGGATCCACAGGATCCTGGAAACCTACAAGAAGAACTTTATGACAGGTGGATCTGGGTCCTGGGGTCCTCCTCAAACTATGGCACCAGCCAAGGAAAATATAGGCAGTAAACATCGAACTCCTAACCAGTTCTAGCCGATGGACAGGTCATTCTCCATCATTGAGTGAAGAGTGAGATCTGACTTTCACACGAACTCTGGTGCCCCATTTCTGACCACGTCTCATGGATGGGGAGGCCTGGTGGCACTCAGAGGAAGGATAACAAGTTACCAAGAAGAGACTCGATACCCTAAGAGCATATATAGGCAGAGGAGGTCCCCCTCAATCACAGACATAGGGGATGGTAGTAAGGGGGAAGGAGAGGGAGGGAGGAATAGGAAAATACAAGGGATTGGCTAACAATTGAGATGTAATATGAATAGATTAATAAAATAAAATAAAAAAAAAGAATTACTCAGTGTAGGAAGTGTGAACATAGAACTAAAATCTCAGGCCTTCTGAACTGTGTATTTTACATTTTCTCAATCAACGAAGTAGCTCTCATCTATTAAATTTTCCTTATTTATTTTTAAACAGAAACAGTGAAGTAATTAATTATATTTTTTCTTAATCTTCATTCCATTCAAGCCAGTTCCTTGGATTTTTGACATTTGAAGAATAAATATAAAACTCACAAAAACTGCTCTGACTGAAAATTAGGCTTCCCTCAAACAAAGCATTAGAAAATATTTAGACTTTAACCCTCAAATATGTACTACACAATAAGTCTTAAAATTATATACTGAAAATTGTTTCAATAATGATGTCATTACTCAAAGTAATTTAAGAACTCCCTTTAAAAAGATTATCACTAAAATGAAAAAATAATTGCCATAGTTTGCTGCCTGAACAGTCAGTCACCCAACACTCTCTGTAACGTAGAAGCATCATCTTCAGCCTTCTGGCCCAATATATCTGATAGACATATTTGCGAGGCAGGAACTACTGAGGATTTGCTTATGCTGTCTTGGCAGAGTTCAGCAGTCCACTCTGACTGCATCTAAACTTGTTTATTTTTAGGCAAAATTCTGTAGGTGGGAGAAATAAGGACCTTTTATCCATTCGCTGGTTTGCCACATTTGAAGCCAACCCCATAATGAGGTTCATTGATGCTCAGATATTTAAGTTTTATTCCTTCTCAAATCTGTTGTGGGGTTGAAGACCAGATAGTTTAGTCTTTCAACTAATCTTAGAACATTAGGGGTTAAGATATTTTTAGATCAAGATGGATGTTTTAAGTTAATAAAGATGAGACATGATAGATACTGATCTTCATTCAGAAATTCAGACCCAACTAGATAGGAAAGATGCTTACTTCAAATTTGCCAAATACAAATAGCCAAATCACTATGAATGTAATATAATTCTTGATTGTCTCATGGTTCTTCAAGCTCTTTGTAGTTATTTTATCCATGTGTAATAATATAAATGTTTACATTAAAAAGAAACATAATAAAAAATGATTATCACTAAATCTCCCATATCCTTACTGTCCAAATGAACAATCATACATGTTCAAATGATATTGGAAGTTATACTGACATTTTGATTTTAAATGTCATTCTGGGGAAAAAATGATGGTACTTTCAAGAAACATTTTTTGTATAAAATTTAATCTTCTAACAACTGATCAAAATTGATAGTTGCTATAGAAACCACTAAAGACAGATTTCATATCCTATAAAATGTCAAAAAAAAAAAAAGGAGAAAACCAGTGTTTCTGAAAATACAACTTATCAACTTTGACAGAAATGAAATATTTATTTTATAATTGCAGGGACTAAGATAATTCATGTGTCTTAAGACCACAGAACTAATAAATGTAATTTAATAGTGGGATCATTTATTATTTATACAGTATTCTGTCTGCATGTGTGCCTGCAAGCCAGAAGAGGGCACCAGATCTCAACTCAGATGGTTATGAGCCACCATGTGGTTGCTAGGAATAGAACTCAGGACCTTTGGAAGAACAGCTTTTAGAGCTTTTAACCTCTGAACCATCTCTCCAGCATCCCTGCCCCTGCACCCTCTCTATCATCCAAATCTTAAACCTAAAAAAAGTGGAGATAAATTTTAGTTCTGTTTTGGAAAAAAAAAAAGATGACATGTAAGTCTAGCAATGGGGGAGGGGAGGTAGGCAGAAGCCATGGTTCCCTTTTTTTTCTCCATTTTTGTCACCCACACTTGATATACAGTGGAGAAAAATCTTACAGAAAACATGTCAGGAAAGAGCATGCTAGGCTATGCAAGATCATACCTTCACTGTTGACAATGCAAAAGCTAAGCAAGGCCCACAAGTTCAAACAATTGTTTAGTGGAAGAAGCATCAAGTTCCATAAATGCACTATTTAATATTACAAAGTATTTTAATAATTATAATTTATTTGCTTTAAAGACAAAAATAAATCTCTCATTTTTTAGGAAATCATTATATCACAACATTTTCACACTGAACCAAAGCATATGTTCTCAAATTTGTTACAAATAATGAAGACAATACTATCTGAGAGATCACTAAGACCTTACTAAATAAACTGTTAGATATATCATTCGAGTTTTTGTCGGCTGGCATTCACTTTTTATATACCACTCTCTTCTCATCATTCCAAAGCAGACTACCATGAGATTTAGAATATTGATACCCTTGAATTATGCATAGACATGCTTATATCCATCTCACCCACATTTATGACTACAATCAGGGTACAAGTCGTATGTTTATAAAATGGTTTTTTGAAACTTAACGTTTATTAAAGAGTTTTGTTGTGAATACATAGAATGTCTGAATGAACAGATGAAAGAAAAGAGTTGAGTAAAACTCTACCTGCTTTTGTCTAGTTAGTTAAAATTACTTAATCAAGATATCATTCTCCCAGTATTAATTGAAATTTTGTTCATTTTCTGGGTGGGTTATATTGGCTACTTTATCTCTGTTAATATAATAGTAAGAAAAATGATTAAACAAGATAAACAAAGTAATCAAACCTGAAATAAGAAATGCTAGCCCTAAAATCATCACTATCAAGTTTTCAAATACTCCTAGAGTCAAATTAGCCTCCTTTTAGGTTCAAAAGAGATTTATCTCTGAACTGAGAGGATGAATCCAGGTTTAGGCCATCATTCAAAGATAAACACAGGAATATTCTTTTTTAAATTGATTTATTCATATTATATCTCAATGGTTATCCCATCCCTTGTATCCTCCCATTCCTCTCTCTCTCTCATTTTCTCCTTACTCCCCTTCCCTATGACTGTGACTGAGAGAAACTTCATCCCCCTGTATATGCTCATAGGGTATCAAGTCTCTTCTGAATGCCACCAGGTCTCCCCAACCAGGGGACGTGGTCAAATATGGGGCACCAGAGTGTGAGTGAAGGTCAATCCCCACTCTCCACTGAACTATGGAGAATGTCCTATCCATTAGCTAGATCTGGGTAGGGGTTTGAAGTTTACTGCACGTATTGTCCTTGGCTGGTGCCATAGTTTGAGGAGGACCCCTGGGCCCAGATCTGTCCATCATAGTGTTCTTCGTGTAGGGTTCTAGGACATTCTAGGTCCTTCTATTTTGCCATTCTTCCATGCTTCTCCCACCTAGAGTCACAATAGGATGACCTCCCATCTGTACCACTTTCCTGGTATGTGAAGACTTTCATGGGACATGCCCCTTGGGCTCATGTGCAGATATAAGTGAGTATACACCATTTTACTCTTTCTGCTTCTGTGTGAACTCACTCATTATGGTCATTTCTAGTTCAATCCATTTGTCCACAAATTTCAGGAATTTATTGTTTTTAATAGCTGAGGAGTATTCCATAGTGTAAATGTACCACAGTTTCTTTATGCATTCTACTCAGGGACATTTAGGCTGTTTCCATGTTCTACTAATATAAATAAGGCTGTTATGAACATGGTAGAACAAATGTTGTTATGGGCTAGAGCATGTTCTGTGTATATTCCAAGGAGTGGAATAGCTAGGTCTTGAGGAAGTCCTATTCCCAGTTTTCTGAGATAGAGCCAGATATATTTTCAAAGTGGTTGTATTAGTTTACATTCCCACCAGCAGTGAAGAAGTGTTCCTCTCTCTCCAAATCCTCACCAACATGTGGTGTCATTCGAGTTTTTGATCTTAGCCATTCTGATGGATGTAAGATGGAATCGCAGTGTCGTTTTGAATTGCATTTCCCAGATGACTAAGGAGGTTGAGCATTTCTTTAAGTGTTTCACAGCCATTTAATATTCCTCTGTTGAGGAGTCTCTGTTTAGTTCTGAGCCCCATTTTTCAATTGGGTTATTTGGTTTGGTGATGTTTAAATTCTTGAGTTCTTTATGTATTTTGGATATTAGACCTTTGTCAAATTTAGGGTTGGTGAAGATCTTTTCCCAGTCTGTAGGCTGTCGCTTTGTTCTGTTGACAGCGTCTCCTGCCTTACAGAAGCTTCTCATCCTCATGAGGTCCCATCTATTAATTGTTGACATTAAGGCCTGGACTGTTTGTGTTCTGTTCAGGAAGTTGTCTCCTGTGCCAATGTCTTCTAGGCTCTTCCCCACTTTTTCTTCTAACTAACTTAGTGTCTCTTGTTCTATGTTGAGGTCTTTAATCCACTTGGATTTGAGTTTTGTGCATGGTGACAAAGGTGGGTCCAATTGCATTTTTTTACACATAAACATACAGTTAGACCAGCACTATTTGTTCAAGATGCTATTGTTTTTCCATTGAATAGATTTGGCTTCTTTGTCAAACATCAAGTGATCAGATGTGTGTGGATTCATATTTGGGTTTTTGATTCGATTCCATTGATCAAGCAGCCTATTGCTATACCAGTACCATGCTGTTTTAATTACTATTGCTCTATAGTACAGCTTGAGATCCAGTACTGAGATTTTACTGGAGGATCTTTTATTGTACAAGATTGTTTTAGCTGTTCTGGGTTTTTTGTTTTTCCATATGAAATTGAGAATTGAACTTTCAATGTCTTTAAAAATTGTGTAAATATTTTGATAGGGATTGCATTGAATATGTAGGTTACTGTTAGAAAGATGACCATTTTTCCTATGTTAATTCTCTCAATCCATGAGCAAGGAAGATCCTTCCATCTTCTCATGTCATCTTCACTTTCTTTCTTCAGAGTTTATAAATTTTCTTCAAGCAAGTCTTTTACTTGCTTGGTTAGAGTAACTCCTAAATATTTTATATTGCTTGTGGCTAACATGAAGGGTGTACTTTTCCTAATTTCTTCCTCTACATGCTTGTCATTTGTGTATAGGAGGGCTACTGGCTTTTTTGAGTTAATTTTGTATCCAGTCTATTTGCTGAAGGTGTTTATCAGCTGTAGTATTCTCAAGAGGAATTTTCAGGGTGACTTATATACACTATCATATCATCTGCAAATACGGATAATTTGACTTCCTTCTTTCCCATTTGGATACCCTTTATCTCCTTTTGTTGTCTTATTGCTCTGGCTAGAACTTCGAGTACCATATTGAAGAGATGTGGAGAAAATGGGCAGCTTTGCCTTGTTCCCGATTTTAGAGAAATTTCCTTGAGTATGTCACCATTTAATTTGATTTAGGCTATTGGCTTGCTGTATATAACCTTTATTATGTTGAGATATGTGCCTTGTTTCCCTGCCTTCTCCAAAACTTTAAACATGAATGGGTGTTCGATTTTATCAAATGCTTTCTCTGTGTCTAAGGAGATGGTCATGTGGTTTTTTATTTTCAGTTTGTTTATATGGGGCATTACATTGATGGATTTCTGCATGTTAAACCATCCCTGCATGCCTGGAATGAAGCCTACCTGGTCTGGTGAATGATGTCTTTGATGTTTCCTTGTAACGTTTTGTGAGTGTTTTATTGAGTATTTTTGCATCAATGTTCCTGAGATAAATTGGTCTGAAATTCTTTTTTTTTTTTTTTTGTTTTTTAGGTCTTTGTGAGGTTTAGTTATCAATGTGACTATGGCCTCATAGAATGTTCTATCCATTTCTATCTTTTGTAGTAGCTTGAAGAGTTTTGGTATTAGCATCCTTGAAGGTCTAGTAGAATTGTGCACTGAAACCATGTGGCCCTGGAATTTTTTTGGCTGTGAGACTATCAATGATTGTTTCTATTTATATAGCGGAAATGGGATTATTTAGCTTGTTTATCTGTTCTTCACTTAATTTTGGCAAGTGAAATTGATCAAGAAAATCATCCATTTCCCTTAGATTTTCAAATTTTGTAGCATATATGCCTTCGAATTATGATCTTATGATTCTTTGTATTTCTTCAGTGTATGTTGTTATGTCTCCCTTTTCATTTCTCATTTTGTTGTTTTGGATAGTGTCTCTCTGCCTTTTAGTTAGTTTGACTAATGATTTGTCTAGCTTGTTGATTCTCTTAAAGAACCAGATCTTGGTTTTGTTCATTCTTTGGACTGTTTTCTTAGTTTCTAATTTATTAAGTTCAGCCCTGAGTTTGATTTTTTCTAGATGTCTACTCCTCTTGGGTATTTCTTCTTCTTCTTCCTTTTATTCCTGTGACTTCCAACTGTGTTGTTAAGTTGCTTATTTGGGATGTTTCCAATTTCTTTTTAAAGGCACTTAGTGCTATGAATTTTTCCTCTTAGCACTGCTTTCGATGTATCCCACAAATTTGGATAAGTTGTTCCTTCATTTTTATTGAATTTCAGGAAGTCCTTAATTTTTTTCTTTATTTCTTCTGTGACCCAGGTGTCATTAAGCAGAAAGTTGTTTAGTTTCCATGTATGTGTAGGCTTTTTGTTATTTCTGTTGTTGTTGTTGAAGTGCTGCCTAAGACCATAGTGATCTGATAGGATTCAAGGTATTATTTCAATCCTCCTGTTTCTGTTGAGGCTTACATGTGACCTACTATGTGATCAGTTTTGGAGAAGGTTCCATGGGTTCCAGAGAAGAAGGTATATTCCTTTTTGTTTGCTTTAAAGGTTCTGTAGATATCTGTTAGATCCATTTGATTCATGGCATTGGGTAATGATGTTGTTTCTTGGCTTAGTTTCTGTTTCAATGACCTATCCTTCAGTGAGAGTGGAGTTTTGAAGTCTCCCACTATTATTGTGTGGGGATCGATGGGTGGTTTAAGCTTCGTTAATAGACCTTTTACAAATGTGGTGGCCCTTGTATTGGGAGCATAGATATTCAGAATTGTGATGTTATTTTTGTTGAATTTACCTTTGATGAGTATGAAGTGTCCTTCCTCATCCTTTTTGATTAATTTTGGTTGAAAGTCTATTTTGTTAGTCATTAAAATGGCTATGTCTGCTTGCTTCTTGTGACCATTTGCTTGGAATATTTTTGCAGCCTTTTACCCTGAGGTGATGTCTAACTTTATGAATGAGATGTGTTTTTTGAATGCAGAAGAATGTTGGATCTTGTTTATGCATCCATTCAATTAGTCTGTGCCTTTTTATTGGAGAATTGAGACCATTGATATTGAGAGATATTAATGACCAGTGACTGTTAAGAGTCTTAATTTTGATGTTGGTTCCAATAGAGCTTTTGTGTGGTTGTGTTTTTGACATGGTGTGGTTATCTATTTCCTATGTAGTTTTGGATGTAGCTTATCCCTTTGGGGTGGAGTTTTCTTTCTAGTAACTTCTGTAAAGTCCAATTTGTGGATAGGTACTGTATGAATTTGCTTTTGTCATGGAATATTTTGTTTTCTCCATCAATGGTTATTGATAGTTTTGCTGGGTAAAGTAGCCTGGCCTGGCATCTGTGTTCTCTTAGTTTTTGCAGGATCTCTGTCCAGCCCTTCTGAGTTTTATGGTCTCTGCTGAGAAGTCGGGTGTAATTCTGATAGGTTTGCCATTAAATATTATTTGGCCCTTTTCCTTCGCAGCTTTTAATATTGTCCTTTGTTCTGTACATTTTCTGTTTTGATTATTATGTGACAGGTAGTTTTTCTTTTCTGGTCTAGTCTCTTTGATGTTTTGTAGGCCTTTTGTATGTTTATAAGCATCTCGTTCTTTAGATTGGGGAAGGTTTCTTCTATGATTTTGTTGAGAATATTTTCTGGGCCTTGGAGTCTGACATCTTCTCTTTCCTCAATGCCTATTATCCTCAGATTACTTCTTTTCATGGTGCCCTTGATTCTCAGATGTTTTTGTCAGGATTTTTCCAGATTTAGCATTTTCTTTCATGGTTGCTTCAAGATCTATGATTGTATCCTCTAGACCTGAGATTCCTTCCTCCATCTCTTGTATTCTGTTAGAAAAGCTCACCTCTGTGTTGCACGCCTTCCTCTCTGGGCTCTCACATTCCCTTTTTCTTCTGTTTGTGTGTTTATCATTGAATCCATTTTAATCTTCTGATCATGAGCTGTTTAATTGATTTCTTTCATTTGATTGTTTGTCTATTCCTGAGTTTCTTCCATTGCCTCTTTATAGGCCTTCAGAGCTTGAAGAGTTTTATTGATTTCCTTCATATGTTTGTTTGTAGTTTTTCTGAATTATTTCCAATGCCTCTTTATAGACCTCTTTTATGTCTTCCACCTGTTTGGCTGCATCTTCCTGCATTTGATTATGAATTTTATTTGTTTCCTCCATTACCGTCCTCATTACTAAGGATTTGAGGTCATCTTCTTGTATTTCCGTTGTGTTTGAATTCTTTGGGTTGCTTTCTTTGGGATCGCTGGGATCTGGAGAATTCATATTGTTCTGGGGTTCTTTGCATATGATTTTACGCTGTCCTTTAGTCATGTTGTCATCTCTGTTTTTGGCAGGTAGCTCCCAGAGTTGGGTTGAGGGAGTCTAACTATGGATTCACCCACCTTCTCACAATTTCCCTAGCCTGGAAGCTGTGATGCTTCACTAGTCTGGATGGCAGGAGGCTAGCCCTGTAGTTTGGGTCTCTCACAGCCAGTGATCTTCAGCTCCATTATATTTGTCCTGGGTCTCACAATGTGTGCTAGGTCTAGCCAAAGTGTCCACAGTCTTCTGATTCCCCTTGTAGCATTGAAACTTTCCAGGGACTGAAGCAGGTCGGGTAGAGGTGGACTGATAGACACTCTACTCCCTGTCTCCCTGAGAATTCCTTAGTTCCAGAGCTTTGATGCTCCACTGGTCTGTGGTTCCCAGTAGAGTTTCAGGACCCAGACTACTTGTAGAGTCCAGGTTAGTGTCAGAGGGCCAAACCGCCCACACACTGAGTCCAGTATGCTTCTCTTAACCCAAACGGGTCGCGGGGCTTAGTCCATACACTTAGTCCAGTTAGTGCTGAGTACAGCCAGGGACTCTGGGCCCAAACTATGTGCCAAGTTCAGCTGGTTCTCTGGGGCCAAACCACCTGCCAAGCTCAGGTAGAGTCTCTGCTCTCAAACTTCCCACCAAGTCCAGGCATATTATCAGGGCCGAGACTGCATGTGCCAAGCTCAGCTAGATTCTCAGGGCCCGAACCACCTGTTGAGTTCAGCTAGAGCCTCTGGACCCAAACTGCTCTCCAAGTCCAGTCAAGGACTCTGGGCCCAATCTGCGCACTGAGCTCGGCTAGATTCTCAGGGCCCAAACTGCATGCAGAGTTCAGCCAGAATTTCAGGTCCAGGACTGTGCACCAAGCTCACCTAGGGACTAGGCACCCAAAGTGCACACCAAGCTCAGCTTGAGTCTCAGGACCCGAATTGCCCACTGAGCTCAGCCAGGGACTCTGGGCCCAAACTACACACACAGTCCAGCCAGAGTCTCAGGGAAGGGACTGTACACAAAGCTCAGTTAGAATCTCTGGGCCCAACCTACCCACCAAGCTCAGTTAGGGTGTCTGGACCCAATCCGCACGCTGAGCTCAGCCAGAGTCTCAGGGGAGGAACTGCCCACCAACCTCAGAAAGGGACTCTGGACACAAACTGCATGCTGAGTCCAGTCAGAGTCTCAGGCCCAGACTATGCGCCAAGCTCAGCTAGAGTCTCTGGATCTGAACTTTGCGCTGAGCTGAGCTTGGGTCTCAGGAGCTGAACTGTGCGAGTCCTGTTTGAGTCTCAAGGGTCATGGGCCCAAACCACACGATGTGGCCCAAATCCTGAACAGAGTCCCCTCCACAGGAATATTCTTTAGCCCTCATCAAAAAGAAACTTTCATTGCTATTTAGGAAATTTCTCTCTGTGCTATAAATCCTTTAGCATATGCAAAGCTGTGGATTGTTGGTATAGAAAATATGCTAGAAAAGAATAATTTCTTTTTCCCCCGTGAAAGTTGAATATCATTTATGAACGTTTTCATCTGAATTTTTGCATGAATGTGTTTTGTAAAATCCCTTCTACAATGTTGGGGAGGATAATGAAGATCTGTTATTTATGTTTCTAAGGCAATTGGATCTCTGGCATCGTTGTAAACTGAAAATACCTTTGTAAATATTTGTAGGGATTATAAAAGTCACAGAAAAGTGTAATGAAGATACAAATTTTACTTCAGTGAAAAGAAGTCTATAGGTCTCCTGACTATTTTCATATAGGAAACATAAAAGACATGTTTATAAGAACGTAATGAAGTCAATTAGGTAATCAAAAGCATCGATGTATGCTATTTTTAGTCATTTGAATTAAGCAGAAATATATTGACTTTTTATTGCAGGAGAGATAAAATAAAGTACATTTTCCCAAAGTTACTGGTATAATTCTCCCTTAAAAGTCTAAGCCTCATTTCTATTCAGACAGTATCTGGTCTGTTTGTCAGACTTCTTCTTTTATCCAGTTTTCTCCATAACAACACTGTCAAATACTGGTACAAGATAAAGAGGCCTACCTTTCGCCATAATGTCCATTTCTGATAAAATTTGGGGAGATGGGGGAGAGATTGTGTTAAGCTCCCTTTTGCTGCTAGTAAATACAGGCAGATGACAGGTGACATTTGAGTCAATGAGATGAACAATTCTTCATATTCTCATCTGCTCATCTAGTCCACTGTTGCTGTATTTAGTATGGGTAAGAGCACTCTAAGTGCAGCACCATGATACAGTCACTGCAGGATACATTTCTTAGAGCACATTTCCACCATGAAATGCTACATAGCTGTACTGTTTCAAAATTAAGTAGAGAAATAGACACAATAGGCCTTGAGCATGTATGCCAAGAAATAAGACGACAAAAAAAAGAAATGAGCCATTGTCAAAACGTCACATGTACCAGGGTGGATAGAATGTCAGTGTTTTCATATGTCAACATTTGAAAAACAAAAGATGACTTAATGTATAGAAGCCATATATTCATCAGAGTCAGAGCATCCTTGTGAATATGGGTGGTAGTCTCTCTACTTTTACTAGTTTAGTAATAACTCTTAATCATTTCTTTTTACTTTAAAATTTGAAGTTGTCAGACTCAACTGAAAAAAATGGCTTTAGGTCTCCTCTCCTCCTTCATCCTTTGTGATGACAGGGTCACTTAATGGACATCCTTCTCCTTGGTATGGGAAACTGAGAGAGAAGTAAGAGTGAGAGCCGCAAATAAACCTTTTCAGAGAAGCTTCAAACATGCCAACGATCTGGTCTTATACCGTTTATTTTTTCCCCTTTGGATGTTTATTTAGGTGATACTGTACTATTAACAATGATTAAAAATACCACTTACTATCACACTTGTGCCCTCCTCCACAACTGTACGGAAGGCACATCCATAAATGTTACATCAATACCTCATTTAAAAAGTATTTTGTAGTAATGAGTTTAGGTCCTCACAAGCCACTATGTTCTATACTGTTGACTGCTTCTTAGATTGTTTTATCCTTAGTGTCAAAAAATATTTATGTCACACAAAACTCTGTCTCACTAATAATTGTCAGTTTCTCACACTGAGAGCTTCATTCCCTGCCTACCTACACTTTCCACCCCTTCTCCACTATGCAGTACAGTTTACATGTTTCCAGTTTTGGGCTTGGTGATTATTCAGTGTGTACATATTACAACAGTACAAGCATTATCCATAGATCTACCACAGTTTTGCTTTTTGAAAAACTTATTTTTTCTAGTTTATATTTTTAGTTTTCATTTTAGTTTATTTTTATTTATTTTTTGTTCCATTATCTTCCCATGTCTATTGATTTTTCACAAATTCTATATCATAAGTATACATTTTCCAGTATGTTTAAGCACACTAAATAACATAAAACTCTTTTTTTTTTACTTTTTTTATTAATTTATTCTTGTTACACATCAATGGTTATCCCATCACTTGTATCCTCCCATTCTTCCCTCCCTCCAATTTTCCCCTTATTCCCCTCCCCTATGACTGTTCCTGAGAGAGATTACCTCCCCCTATATATTCTCATAGGGTATCAAGTCTCTTCTCAGTGACCTGCTGTCCTTCCTCTGACTGCCACCAAGTCTCCTGCTCCAGGGGACATGGTCAAATGTGAGGCACCAGAGTACGTGAGAAAGTCATATCCCACTCGCTACTCAAGTGTGGAGACTGTTCTGACCATTGGCTATATCTGGGTATGGGTTTAAAATTTACCACCTATCCTGTCCTTGGCTGGTGCTTTAGTTTGAGCGGGACCCCTGGGCCCAAATCGGCCTATCATAATGTTCTACTTGTAGGTTTCTAAGACCTTCTAGATCCTTCTACTTTGCTATTCTCCCATGGTTCTCTCATCTAGAGTCCCAATAGGATGTCCTCCCATCTGTCCCAGTTTCCTGGTAAGTGAAAACTTTCGTGGGACATGTCCCTTGGGCTAGTATGCAGATATAAGTGAGTATATACCATTTGAGTCTTTCTGCTTCTAGGTTAACGCACTCATTATGATCATTTCTAGCTCAATCCATTTATCCACAAATTTCGGGAATTCCTTGTTTTTAATAGCTGAGTAGTATTCCATAGTGTATATGTACCAGAGTTTCTTTATTCATTCTTCTACTGAGGGACACTTAGGCTGTTTCCATAATCTGGCTATTAAGAATAAGGCTGTTATGAACAAGGTTGAGCAAATTTTCTTGTTGTGTGCTGGTGCATCTTCTGGGTATATTCCAAGGAGTGGAATAGCTGGGTCTTGAGGAAGCCCTATTCCCAGTTTTCTGAGATAGCACCAGATAGATTTCCAAAGTGGCTGTACTAGTTTGCATTCCCACCAGGAATGAAGGAGTGTTCCTCTCTCCCCACATCCCCTCCAGCATGTGGTGTTGCTTGAGTTTTTTTATCTTAGCCATTCTGATGGGTGTAAGATGGAATCTCAGAGTTGTTTTGATTTGCATTTCCCTGATGACTAAGGAGGTTGAGCATTTCTTTAAGTGTTTCTCAGCCATTTGATATTCCACTGCTGAGAATTCTCTGTTTAGTTCCAAGACTCATTTCTCAATTGGGTTATTTGGTTTGGTGGTGTTTAATTTCTTGAGTTCTTTATATATTTTGGATATTAGACCTTTGTCAGATAGGGTTGGTGAAGATCTTTTCCCAGTCTGTAGGCTGTCACTTTGTTCTCTTGTCAGTGTCTCCAGCCTTACAGAAGCTTCTCAGCCTCATGAGGTCCCATTTATTAATTGTTGACATTAAGGCCTGGGCTGTTTGTGTTCTGTTCAGGAAGTTGTCTCCTGTGCCAATATGTTCCAGGCTCTTCCTCATTTTTCTTCTAAGTGACTAGTGTCTCTGGTTTTAAGTTGAGATCTTTGATCCACATGGATTTGAGTTTTGTGCAAGGTGACAAATGTGGGTCCAGTTGCATTTTTTTACACATAGACATCCAGTTAGACCAGCACCATTTGTTGAAGATGCTATCCTTTTTCCATTGAATGGATTTAGCTTCTTTGTCAAAAATCAAGTGACCATATGTGTGTGGATTCATATCTGGGTATTTGATTCGATGCCACTGATCAACCAGCCTGTAGCTGTGCCAATACCATGCTGTTTTAATTACTATTGCTTTATAGTACAGTTTGAGATCCGGTATGGCTATTCCTCTGGAGCACCTTTTATACAAGATTGTTTTAGCTACTCTGGGTATTTTGTTTTTCCATATGAAGATCAGAATTATACTTTCAATGTCTTAAAAATTGTGTAAGTATTTTAATAGGGATAGCATTGAATATGTAGATTGCTTTTGGTAGGATGGCCATTTTTACTGTGTTTATTCTCCTGATCCATGACCAAGGAAGATCATTCCATCTTCTCATGTCATCTTCAATCTCTTTTTTAAGAGTTTTGAAATTTTTTTCAAACAAGTCCTTTACTTGCTAAGTTAGAGTAACTCCTAAATATTTTATATTGCTTGTGGCTAATGTGAAGGGTGTGGTTTTCCTAATTTCTTCCTCTGCAAGCTTGTCATTTTTGTATAGGAAGGCTACAGACTTTTTTGAGTTAATTTTGTATCCAGCCAATTTGCTGAAAGTGTTTATCAGCTGTAGGAGTTCTCTGGTAAAATTTTGAGGGTCACTTATGAACACTATCATATCATCTGCAAATAGGGATAATTTGACTTCCCCCTTTCCCGTTTTGATACCCTTGATCACCTTTTGTTGTCTTATTGCTCTGGCTAGAACTTTGAGTACTATTTCAAAGAGATATGGATAGAGTGGGCAGCCTTGCCTTGTTCCTGATTTTAGAGGAATTTCCTTGAGTATCTCACCATTTACTTTGATTTTGGTTATTGGCTTGCTGTATATAGCCTTTATTATGTTGAGGAAAGTGCCTTGTATCCCCGATCTCTCTAAAACTTTAAACATGAATGGGTGTTGGATTTTATCAAATGCTTTCTCTGCATCTAAAGAGATGATCAAGTGGTTTTTTATTTTCAGTTTGTTTATATGATGGATTACATTGATGGATTTCCATTTATTAAACCATCCCTGCATGCCTGGAATGAAGCCTACTTGGTCATGATGAATGATATCTTTGATGTGTTCTTGTATTTGTTTTGCAAGAATTTAAAAGTATTTTTGCATCGATGTTCATAAGAGAAATTGGTCTGAAATTCTCTTTCTTTGTTGAGAATCTGTGAGGTTTAGGTATCAACGTAACTATGGCCTCATAGAATGAATTCGGTATTGATACATCCATTTCTATCTTTTGGAGTAGCTTGAAGAGTATCGGTATTAGCTTGCCCTTGAAGGTCTGGGAGAATTCTGCATTGAAACCATCTGGCCCTGGGCTTTTTTTGGTTGGGAGACTATCAATGATTGCTTCTATTTCTGTAGTGGAAATGGGACTCTTTAGCTTGTTTATCTGTTTTTCACTCAACTTTGGCAAGTGAAATTGATCAAGAAAATCGTCCATTTCCCTTAGATTTTCAAATTTTGTGGCATATATGCCTTCAAAGTAGGCTCTTATGATTCTTTGTATTTCTTCAGTGTCTGTTGCTTTGTCTCTCTTTTCATTTCTGATTTTGTAGATTTGGATAGTGTCTCTCTGCCTTTTAGTTAATTTGGCTAATGGTCTGTTTATCTTGTTGATTTTCTCAAAGAACCAGCTGTTGGTTTTGTTGATTCTTTGGACTGTTTCTTTGTTTCTAATTTATTACTTTCAGCCCTGAGTTTGATTATTTCCAGACACCTACTCCTTTGGGTGTTTCTGCTTCTTTTTTTTTCTAGGGCTTCCAGTTGTGTCATTAAGATGCTTATGTGCAATGCTTCCAATTTCTTTTTAAAGGCACTTAGTGCTGTGAATTTTCCTCTTAGCACTGCTTTCAATATATCCCACAAATTTGGGTATGTTGTTCCTTCATTTTTCATTGAATTTCAGAAACTCCTTGATTTCTTTCTTTATTTCTTCCCTGACCCAGGTGTCATTTAGCTGAGAGATGTTTAATTTCCACGTATGTGTAGGCTTTTTGTTATTTCTGTTGTTGTCGAATTGCAGCCTAAGAGCATGGTGACCTGATAGGATACAAAGTATTATTTCAATCCTCTTGTATCTGTTGAGGCCTGCTTTGTGACCTACGATGTGATCAATTTTGGAGAAGGTTCTATGGAGTGCAGAGAAGAAGGTATATTCTTTCTTGTTTGGGTGAAAGGTTCCATAGATATCTGTTAGATCTATTTGACCCATGGCATTGGTTAATGATGTTATTTCTCGGCTTAGTTTCTGTTTCAGTGACTTATCCTTCATTGAGAGTGGGGTGTTCAAGCCTCCCACAATTATTGTGAGGGGATCAATGTGTGGTTTAAGCTTTTTTAGCAGATCTTTTACAAATGTGGGTGCCCTTGTATTGGGATCATAGATGTTCAGAATTGTGATGTCATCTTGGTTGACTTTACCTTTGATGAGTATGAAGTGTCCTTCTGCATCCCTTTTGATTAATTTTGGTTGAAAGTCTATTTTATTTGACATTAGAATGGCTAAGCCTGCTTGCTTCTTGTGACCATTTGCTTGGAATATTTTTTTCCAACCTTTTACCCTGAGGGAATGTCTATCGTTATGGGTGAGATGTGTTTCTTGAATGCAGAAGAATTTTGGATCTTGTTTATGTACCCATTCAGTTAGTCGAATTGAGATCATTGATGTTGAGAGATATTAACGACCAGTGACTGTTAAGAGTCGTAATTTTGATCTTGTTTCCAATCGAGTGTTTGTGTAGTTGTGTTTTTGCCATGGTATAGTTATCTATTTCCTGAGTCGTTTTGGTTGTAGCTTTACCCTTTGGGATGCAGTTTTCCTTCTAGTACCTTGTGTAAAGCTAGATTTGTGCATAGGTACTGTTTGAATTTGTTTTTTTCATGGAATATTTTGTTTTCTCCATCAATGGTTATTGATAGTTTTGCTGGGTAAAGTTGTCTGGCCTGGCATCTGTGGTCTCTTAGGGTTTGCAGGATCTCTGTCCAGGCCCTTCTGGCTTTTATGGTCTCTGCTGAGAAATCGAGTGTAATTCTGTTAGGTTTGCCATTAAATGTTATTTGGCCCTTTTCCCTTGCAGCTTTAATATTTTTTTCCTTGTTCTCTATGTTTTGTGTTTTGATTATTATGTGACAGGCAGTTTTTCTTTTCTGGTCAATTCTATTTGGTGTTAAACTCATTTTTCTTTAGTATAGTATTCCCTCCTTTTAACACAATCCTGAAAACATTTTTCCTCAAAAGTTTGAAGTTTGACAGTGTTGACACATGTTATGTTTTATCTTTTTATGTATGTATGTATGTATGTATGTATGTATGTATGTATGTATGTATGTATTCATTCAGTATCGTGGTCATAACCTCTCCTTCCTTTCCTCCCAGTCCTACCCTTCCTCCCTCTTTTCCTATCTGTCCTCCACTATTCATCAGAAAAAAGGAGCCCTGCTTCCCCACCTACCCCAGCTCATCAATTTGCATCAGGACTGAGCCTGTCCTCCTCCCCTGTGGCTTGGGCAGGAAGCCCTACTGGGGGAAATGATCAAAATGCAAGCAACAGAGTACATATACGACACCGCCCCTTCTCTCCCTGCTAGAGAACCCACATGAAGTCCTGTCTGTAAGTATAGCTGAATATCCTCAATAGTGTCAGGGGTTGTGTCTCTTCCAAGAGGTGGGTCTTCGAATGGGCCAGGCATTTATTGGACATTCCCTCAAACTCTGCTCAGTCTATTCTGTTTTTATCCTTTCACATCTTATAGGCAGGGTAAATTTTGGGTCAGTTTTTGGGGGTAGATTGGTGTTCTCCCTCCACTAGGAGTCTTGTCTACTTAGAGGGACACATGTTATCTTACCTACCATTTCTACTCATAAGTGTGGTGCCATTCCAATTCCATATCTCTTGAATGCACTCATATTTTCTCATTTTTGTCTCTCTCATCTTAATTTTTCTTTTTTAAATTTTAGGATCTTCTTTCTGTTCTGTTTTTGGCTCCTTGGGTTCTCTTGATATCTGTTGCTATATGCTTGCTTCCTCCTTGTTCACTTTCCATGCCCTTGATGGGAAAGCTATAGGCACTTCCAACTTGAAAGTTTCTAAACTTCAGTTTAAATGATACTTCTTTACTTGTTCTTTTGATAACTTGATCCCTCTGGGAATCTCTGTAATACCCTGAAAGTCCAATTTTCAGTTTTAGAAGCTGAAGGATAAATATGATATATTCTTGTTATTTTACTTTCAGCATTTATTCTCATCTTTGTCATGGCTACTCAAGTTTCTGGGGTATTTTTCATTACACATTTTACAAGGAAAGGCCCTAGGATGGGAGGCTATGATTGGGGCCATAAGCAGATGTCTGCCTAAGATGCTAAAAGGATTAAATTGCAAGAATTTGCCAAGTAGATGTCTCTATAATTCTCTTATTATTCAGTTCAGCTTATAGTTCAATTTCATCTTCAGTAACAGTTTGTCTATTGGTACTTCCTTATACTACACTTCTGGAAATTGCTAAATATTTATACCTTTTATAAACAAACTAAGTCATACATTTTTACAGGAATTCTAGAGATATTGAAGTTTGTGATTGTACTGAAGATTAATTCCGATGAATTTACTAAATAAATTCTGAAATTTAAGTGCCTCTTTGGTACAATACTGTCCACCACCTCATTCTATGTAGAATTAACTGATTATATGATTGATTACATGAGCAAGGATGTTAAACTAATCTGCTGCTTTTCCTTCAGATGTCTTCTCTAACTCTAGCTATTCAGAAGGTCATATGACTCAACACAACTGTATTCTGCCACAGCAAGATCGTCCTTTCAACAAGTAATTGGAAACTTATGATTGCAGTTATCAGGCAGTATGTTTGCAATTCTTGACTTTTTTTCCAAACACCTTCACACTCCCAGCCAGTAGTGATTAATAAGTTCTTTTACAACCATGTGGATCCATTGTAGAGATTGAAGAAGAAACTTTCAGATACTCTCATACCCACATTACATTCCTAATATAAGACAGTCTCACCATTTTAGTATATGGAAGGGTGCTATAAGTGTCTTCCTCTTCCTCAGTTTTGTGCTTTGGCGAATGATTGGTCAGCTCTCATACTCATCCTACTACTCACAAAGTCTTTTCATTGTATCTTCTGAAAGATTCTAGGAGTTTTGACCTCTACATTTCAACTGGCATTCTTAATCTAGATCCTAAATACTGCTTTGGTTTGTTTATTTCTTTGTTCCTCCTCCAGCCTCAAGCCCCTTTGATCTATTCCCCATTCTTCAATAAATGCTCTTGTTAAAAAGGGAAGGGGCACAGCTGATTTTGTCAACATTTTGCTTAATCATTTTGTTTTTCTTTCTAGTGGCTACTATTACTTTTGGAAGCAAAATCTTTTAAACCATCTGGCCACATCACAAGCTAGCTTTTGGGGATCCTTCTCATATCTGGTCTTTTAGCTCCAGATTTGTGTGACTACCCAGGCTCCATAACAGTGAAAAGACATTTATTTCCTCTGCTGTAAAGCTGGCACTGGTGAAGCACAGTCTCCTCTTATTCTTTAAGATTTTTACTCCAGTTTTGAATTCATGTTTAGATGCTGATTCTCAATTTCATACATGCAGATAATCAGTTTTCACTGTGCCATTTGTTAAAGAGGCTATCTAGTATGTGTTTTGCTCATACTTGTTGAGAATCTGGGGGTCTTCTACTACATTTATGCACGTTTCAGTTGCTTTGGCAATATCATTTTTTTTCACTATGGCAATGTAGTATAATTTGAGATCAAATGTTGTGATTCCTGCAGCATCACTTGTTTTTCTGATAATGGCTTTGGTTATTCAAAGTACTTTGTCGTTCCCCACAAATTGTAGGACTACTTTTCTTGTTCTGTGAAGAATAAAAATTGAAATTTTGATGTATGTAGCATTGAATGGGTGTATAATTTTAAGCTACATGACAATTTAAACAATATTGATTTTGAATACACATGAACTTTGCAGATCTTTCAAATTCAATGCTGATTCCTATGTAGAGGTAAAGGTTAAGATGCAAAATCATAGTGGAAGTTTCCTTCAGAACATTTTTATTATTGTCATACTATTAGAAGAAAGACTATTCACTTTTATGGTTTGAATCTTAAATATCCTACACACTCTCATAGTGCCTAAATAGAACACTAATTGTGTAGACACTAAGATCAGCAATTAATAAGCAGGACCTCATTAAACTAAAAAGCTTCTGTAAAGCAAAGGACACTGTCAAAAGAACAACAAAATCAGCATAGAGAATGGAAAAAGGTCTTCTCCATCTCTACATCTAACAATGGGCTAATTTGCAAAATATATAAACAACTTAAGGAACTAGACATTAACAAAGTAATAAAATTTAAAAATTGGTCGATTTAAACAAAGCATTCTCTACAGATGAATCTTAATAAAATACACAAAGAAATGTTCAACAGTCTCAGCCTTCAACTTGGGCTCAAATCAAAATGACACTGAGTGTGCATGTTAAACTTGTAAGGATGGCTAAGACAGAAGCACAATGGGATCTCATGCTGGTGAGGATGTGGATTAAGGGAAACATTCCTTCATTGATCATGGGAGTGCAAACTTGTATAGCCACTTTGAAAACCAATGTTGTGTTTTCACAGAAAATTAGGAATTGATCTACCCCAAGACCCAGGTATAGCATTCCTGGGCATAGCCCTAAAGTACGCTGTATCATATCATGAGGACACTGTTCAACTTCATTCATAGCAGCTTTATTCATAAAAGCCAGAAACTAGAAACAACCTAGATCTTCCTCAACTGAAGAAATGGATAAAGAAAATATGGTATGTTTATCCAATGGCGTATTATTTAGATATTAAAAATAACAACATCATGAAATTTGCCAGAAAATGCGTGGAATTAGAAAAGATCATCCTGAATGAGTAAAGACAAATCCAGAAGCCATACCCAGAAAGACAAAAAGGGTGGATATTATGAAGTAAATTATAACCATGGTACAATCCACAGACACAGAGAAGCTAAGTAACAATGATGGCTTAAGTAAGGAGACATGCATCTCACCAGGAAAGGGGAATAAAACGGGCAGTGAGAGTAGGTTAGGACAGGGGATCTGGCAAGTGGTGGTTGGGATAAAAACAGGAGGGTTTGGGTGGGGACGACTGAGGGAAACAGTACTGGAAGAGGCAACTGGATTAGGGAGGCATCTCTGATATGGACAAGAAACCCAGTATAAGGGAAACTTGCCAGAAATCTCTGAGGGAGACCTTAGGTAAGATTCCTGACAATATAGACTATGGAGCCTGAACCAGCCATCTCTTGTGCACAGGCAAGATTTCCAGTGGAAGGTTTGAGACACCAACCAACAAAATCTTCAACATATAATTGGTTTTTCCTGTAAAGTGTACTAGAGGAAAGGTGGCATAGAAATTGTGGGACTGGCCAACCAGTGACTGGTACAGCTTGAGAGTCATGCCATGACATAAAGTCCACCTCCGCCACTGCCAGAGGGCCAAGACCCAAAAGGTGGGAAGTCCAGAGTCCCATTATAGAACCTTCTAAGTCAATGAAATGATTCTGAATGATAGTCTGCTGTACTCATAGATTGGTGTCTATCCCAACTGTCAACATAGAGGCTTCACTCAGAAAATGATGGAAACAGATGTAGAAACTCACAGCCAAACATTATGTACATATGAAGGAATCCTCCAGAAGAGGTGAGGAAAGGATTCTAGGAGCCAGGACCAAGTGACCACAAGGAAACCCACAGGATCAACCAATCTGTGCTCATAGGGACTCATTGAGACTGAACTACCAACTAGGAAGCCTGCATGGGACAGACTTAGGCCCTCTATGCATATGTTACAGTTGTGCAGCTTGGTCTTCTTGCGTGAGCAAAATCTGCCTCTAACTCTGTTGCCCGCTTTTGGGGTCCTTTTCTCTAGCTTGGTTTTCTAGTCTAACTTTCATAGGAGAAGATGTGCCTACTCTAACTTATTGTTTTTAAAAATTATGTGTATTACCTGTATTACTTGTGTTATTTGTAGGCCTGGCTAGCTATCAATCAGGACACAGACACTTGTTATATTTTTAAATAACCTTAGTTAACCTGGAGCAGGGCAGATATCAATCTTCTAAACTACCTCCCATAGTAAGGCCTCAGGCATGGGGTCTCTGTCTCAATCCCATGCCATCTGTTTCTAAAACTTTTATGAAGCTATCTCCCATGTATAATCCCATATACTTGCTCATGTTCTTCATCTGGACCGGATTCTCCATCCATGCCGGCCATGTGTTTCTCTTCCATCTAACCCACGGCAGCCTTCCTCTCTTCAGGTCTCCCTCTTTCTCCTTGTGGTGGTCTTTCTTCTCCCAGAATTCTTTCTTCTCTTAGCCCCACCTATCTCCTACCCTGCCCAGGTGGAATAGCTTTTTATTAAGCAAAAGGTTGGTTACAGAGACAGTAAGCAGTAATTAGCATCAAAATACATCAGACCATCTCCCAACATCGCCCCTTTCTATCTAAATAAAAAAGGTCATTTTTATATGCAGAAAGTACAATTATGAAAAATTATAAGAACCAATAGGTAAGACTTATACACCTAATTTTTAGTCAAAATGTATTTGGTAACCTTGTAGAAAATATTATCTATTCTATCTTGGTAAATCTAAAGTTTTGAACCTAAATCAGCATCTATTAAAGCTCAAATCTATCAAGCTAATCGTATCTATCTAGACTTAAAAGTATCTTTTTAATTTCTAAACAACTAAGGTTAATTTTAAAACTAAATATCTGGTTTTTAACCCCATTAGAGACTTGAGAAGGAATAAATTTAATTACCTGAGTAAAAGTGAAGTGCAGATTAGCAGCTTCCAAAATGAAAAAATTACAGACAGTTTATTGCCTGAGCAGTCACCCAAAACTCTCTATAATGTTGAAGCATTATCTTCAGCCTTCTGGCCCAGTATATCTGACAGACACACTTGTGAAGCAGGAACCATGATGGATTTGCTTACCCTGCCTTGTCAGAGTCTGGCTGTCGACTCTGCCTGCAATCAAGCTTGCCTATTTTAAGGCAGAACTCTGTTTGTGGGAGAGACAAGGATATATTTGTCTAATGGCTGTTTTGCCACACTCAAAGCCATCTCCACAAGGAGGTTCTTCAGTGCTAATTATCTTTGTGTTAGGATGGGTACTGCCAAAAGTTACCTGTCTTATTGTCAATAAATCCTTAAAATAATAAAAATATTTTAAATGCCATATTCTGTAGGTCTCTGAGGTTTTTGAAGACCTTATCTAACTATTTTTACCATATCTATCTATAGAATCATATCTGTTGAACCTGGCATTTATATTTTTATACTTGACATGATTATGATTAGATCAACAATTGACATGTATTAGTTAATTATCCTATACAGCCTACAATAGCAACCATGTATGAACTGAGTTGTGTATGTACAATACCTCATCTTAGTGTAGAAATATAATGAGTGAAGATAATATTAAATTTGAATTCTGTTTCAATGTATCAAAATTAAACTTATTTTGTATCAATATACAAAATTCCATATCAATGTATCAAAACTAACCTTATTTGTGAATAACAATTAAGATCTCAAGTTGAGGAGTAGATTCAATAATCTACTTTTTGTCCTACCATCCCTACATATCTCTATACTCCTCATTCTTTCTTTACAACCCCTATCTCTATACCTTTTAATGACAATATATATCTATAGTCCAAGAAAACAACCAAAAACTTACTCAACCCCTCTTAAAGGAAATGTGACATCTTTCTCTTAAAGTTTCTTCAAGCTGGTTTGTCGGGGACCCAAATAAAAAATTGGTTAAATGAGCTGATAACAGTATTCATGGTCCAGTCTCTAAATGTTGAGAAATTCCAGGCTTAATATTAGTCCTGTGTGGGACAGTCTGAAATGTTGGATCAACTTGGATCAGGAGTCTTCTTTGGAGCTGTCCTTCTCTGATAAGGAACAGCAACCAAAGCACTTGAGGCTGGAACATAACGGATGCAGGATGTTATTCTGTCAGCATGCTGGAGGAATGAATCCTGTCAGGTCTGATCCAGAGTTAATGTCCAGTTCTTTTATTCTGAAAACATATAATTTCTCACAAGCATTATACAATCTTAAAACTATGTATGTATTAGGTGTTCAGGATGCACATGTCTCAGCCAGTTTTAGAGCTATCCCCATGTATTGGAATTAACAATATAAGATAACTGCTTGTTCTGCAGTTTGAATTCATGAAAACATAGACTTTCTTAAGTTACCAGTCTTTTTGACTCAGGTCTGTTTCATTTTGACCTCTTTTAAAGACAAAATATAACATCACCATTAACAATGAACATACAATTATCATCATATTAAAATCAAAACAAGATTGTGTAGTTTTAACTGTCCTTTTTTAGGCTCTGTGGCGCTTGATGTATAAGCTAGGCTGCAACCTGTTTCCCAAGAAAATGCTTCAGGTTTTAAAAACAAGATGGTTGCTGTGAACAGAAAAAAAAGCATTAAGCTTTAAATAAACATCAGATAGATTCTCATTTTATCTTAGGGTTTCTACATATAGTAGGTATCTTATACCTATGTAGGCAGCTTGTATGTTTGTTTTTCTTTTTAACAGTGGTCCTTCTCTTGACCAACAAAATATATTTCTTAGGCTATAGGTATGTTGTACCTGGCTTTTTACATTTGTTTTGGGTGGTTTTGCTTTACTCCTTCTCTATGTGGGAGCCATTTAGCTTCATGTCTGTCTCCCTATTCAAGCTATATCTCTACCTTGACCAACAAAACATATTTAAAGCAATTTTTTACCTTTTTTTAAATAAACATAAACCTCAGACTGATGCATGTACAATCCATTATTAAGAAAAAGTAACGTACCAAAATGTCACTTTAAATCCTAAGCAGTCTTTTGTAAACAACTTATCAGTAGGGGGTCAGGCCCATGCAGGCTTTGGTCTCTATTGTGTTGGGATTAAGGGCTGGTGCCCTTACTGCCCTGTTCAACTATTTTATCTCAATTCAGTCAACATTTTTAGAAATCACAGGGGAAAAAAATCAAGCAAGGAAACCATAAAAGTTTAAGCCTTGGATCATTTGTGCCAATTTAGGCTTTGGTTCGTGGAATCCTGTCTACCTCTCCTTGGAATTTAGTTGCTGCTATCTCTCTTTGGCTGACCTTTTCCAGAAAGCCCTGACAAACACCTTGTAGCTAAGGAGCTTAGAATTCCAGCCGGTATCAACTTTATAGAGAAGAGTTCAGTTCCTTCTCCCTTTCTAGTTGTTAGTAACTTAGTTTCACATCTCTCCTCTCTCTGCCTTTCTCCCTGAAAATTTTCAGAGAGAGTAATGAGAACTGTGACTATGACTAAGCACATTGTAAAAAAATTCATAAACACCAAAACAAAGCCAGAAAAGATCCAGGAGCCTTCTTCCATGGCTCCTTGGAGTTTTAATTTTATTATTTTTCAAGGCATTTAACTACATTCCTCAGGCTAGTTTAAAAGACTGCCAGACTCCTAATTCCACTTCTCCAAATGGCCACATGTATATAGCCATCTTTGCTCTGGCTCATGGATCCTCTCTGGGAGCTATTAACTTCTTTTAGACTATGACAAAATATGATTTTAAAGAGTATGGATATATGCCTACCATGTTAGGCACCACTTATTGTTTTTAAAAATGATCTGTATTACCTGTATTATCTGTAGGCCTGGCTAGCAATCAATCAGGACACAGACGCTTGTTATATTTTTAAATAACCTTAGTTAACCTAGGGCAGGTCAGATATTAGTCTTCTAAACTACCCTCCATAGTAGGGCCTCAGGCATGAAATCCCTGTCTCAATCCCATGCCATCTGTTTCTAAGAACTTTTATGAAGCTATCTCCCATGTATAATCCCATATACTTGCTCATGCTCTTCATCTGGGCCGGATTCTCCATCCACTCCAGCCATGTGTTTCTTCTCCATCTAACCCATGGCAGCCTTCCTCTCTTTACTTCAGGTCTCCCTCCTTCTCCTCGTGGTGGTCTTTCTTCTTCTCAGAATTCCTTCTTCTCCTAGCCCCACCTATCTCCTACCTTGCCCAGGTAAGATGGCTTTTTATTAAGCAAAAGATTGGTCAAAGAGACAGTAAGAAGTAATTAGCATCATAATACATCAGACCATCTCCCAACACTAACTGAAACTTGATATGCCATCATTTGGTCATATCCATTGGAGACCAACCCTTTTCTGAAGAGAAATTGAGGAAGAGTGAATGGAAGGGGTAAAGTGGGCCAAGGGACTGGAAAGAAAGGAAGGAGGAGAAATTTCAGTTTAATTAATCAATTAATTAATTAAAAGTTCAGCTAAAGTCTTGAGAGAATAAATGGATGAACAAATATGGCATGTAATCCCAGAGATTTGTAGTCACCAGGGAGCAGCAGATGAGAACCCTTCCCAACTTATGGCAAGTTAGAACCCACCAGCAGTGTAAAAGTCTGCCCCAGGCCCTCAGTCCCCCCCACCCCAAGGATGCTCCATGCTCCAGCTCCCAGACCCATTCCATATCCAAGTCCCAATCTCTACATGCAATTCCAGAGGCCTTCATCCATCAATGACCATCAGACAAAGGCAACAATCAGGAACATTGAAGCCCCAGATCTACCTGAAATCCCAGCCATCAGACACTACCAGTTCTCCCTGTATCCTTTGAGGCCTGCTGCTGCCCAGTAAGAAAAAAGGACTGTTACTGTCTGGAACTATCAACTCTACCTGCAATCTTAGAGGCCTACTACAATCAGGGACCACCAGGCCTAATAACACCAAGGAAAACCAGATTGTCAGAGGTCAGTATTAGAACAAAACAACAAAACACAGGGCCGTATAGCACCAGCAGAACCCAGCTATACTACTACAGTAAGCCCTGTATATCCTGTCATACCCCAAGTGTAAGAAAATGATCTTAAATATGATGTTATGAAAATAACAGAGACCTTAAAAGAGGAAAATAAATCCCTCAAAAAATACAGAAAAATGCAATCAAATGGGGGAAATAATTGAATAAATCCCTTAAAGAAATTGAGGAATGGGGCTGGAGAGATGGCTCAGTGGTTAAGCATTCCACCTGCTCTTCTAGAGGTTCTCAGTTCAATTTTTAGGAACCACATTGTGTTTCACAACTATCTGTAATGTAATCTGATGTTCTTTTCTGGCCTACAGGTATACATGTAGGCAGAATCCTGTATAAATAATAAAAAATAAATCTTTATGTAAAATAAGAAAGAAATGAAGGAATATACAAACAGGAAAAAGAAATGACTAAAACTCTTCAAGATCTGAAATAGAAACAATAAAGAAAACAAAAACTGAGGAAATACTGGAGATGGAAAACTTGAGATAGAGAAGAGGAACTACTGACCAAGCATCACCAACAGAATAGAAGAAAAAAAAGAAAGGATCTCAGGAATAGAAGATAAAATAGAAGAAATTGATATGTATGTCAAAGAAGATGGTAAAACTAAAACTAAAAAGTTTCCAATATAAAACATGCAGGAAATTTGGTACACCATTGAAAAACCAAACCTAAAAATAATATGAAGAGGAGGATATTCCCATCTCTAAGGCATAGAAAATATCTTCAACAAAATCATAGAAGAAAATTTTCCTAATCTAAAATAGATGCGTACAAATATACAAGAAGTTTACAAAACACCAAATACATTAGACCACAAAAGAAAATCTTCTCACTACTCAAAACACTAAATGTATGGAATAAAGACAGACTATTAAAAGCTTCAAGGCATAAGGACCAAGTAACATATAAAGGCAGACCTGTTAGAATTACACTAGACTTCTGAACAGAAACATTAAAAGCCAGAAGACGCTGAGTAGATATCTTGCAGACCCTAAGAGACCACAGATGTCAGCCCAGACTGCTATACCCAGCAAAATTTTTAATCACTATAGATGGAGAAAACAAAATATTGTGTCACAAAACCAAATTTAAACACTATCTTTCCCTAAGCATATCCTACATAGGCTACTAGAAGAAAACCGCCAACACAAACTGGTTGGACCCAAGAGAACACAGGATACAAATAATTTCACACAAGCACAAATGAAAAAAGGGAAACAGACACACACACACACATACACACACACATAGACTCACTGCCACCACAAACATCAAAATAAGTTCAATCAACCATCATTGGTCATTAATATCTCTCAATGTCAAGAGACTCAATTTCTCAATAAAAAGACACAGGCTAACAGAGTGAATGAGAAGCAAGAACCACCAATGTGCTGCATAAAACACACACACACACACACACACACACACACACACAGACACACACACACACCTCAACAACCAAGATAGACATTACTTCAGAGAAAAGAGCTGAAAAAAAATTCCTCCAAGAAAATAGACCCAAGAAATAAGCAGAAGTAGTCATTTTAATATATAATAAAATAGACTTTCAACCAAAAGTAGTCAAAAGAGATGGGAAAACTCACTTCATACTCATCAAAGGAAAAATCCACCAGAAAGATATCTTAATTCTGAACATATATGCCCCAAATGCAAAGGCATACACATGCATAAAAGAAAGGTTACTAAAGCTTAAGTCACACATCAAATCACACACATTAACAGTGTGAGACTTATACACCGCACTATCACTAATGGACAAAGTCAACAAGACAGAAACTAAACAAAGAAATAATGTATCTGGCATTATGGACCAAATGGACCTAATAGATATCTACGGAACATTTTACCAAAACACAAAAGAATGAACCATCTTCTCAGTACCACACATAGCCTTCTCATAAATGACCACGTACTGCATTGCAAAAGAAGCCTAAACAGATACAAGAAGATTGAATGAATCACTTATATGTTAACAGATCACAGTGAATTGAAGCTGGATCTCAGCAACAACAGAAACATCAGAAAATCTACAAACTCATGAGACATGAATAACTCTCTACTGAATGACAATTGGGTCAGGGACAAAACTAAAGCCTTCCTGGAGCTCAATGAAAATGAAGGCACAACATATCCAAACTTATGAAACACAATGAAAGCTGTGCTAAGAGGGAAATTCATAGCATGAAGAGCCTTCATAAAGAAATTAGAGAGATATTATATTAGCACTTAACACACCAAAGAGAAGTAGATGGCAAGAAATAATAAAAATCAGGGCTGAAATAAATAAACTAGAAACAAAGAGAAGAGAAAGCATCAAGGAAAGTAAAACCTGCTTCATTGAGAAAAGAATCCAAAACCATACAATGCAAAAAAGAAATAATATTTAACTAATTGGAGGTCTGCATGTAGAAGAATGCAAAGAGATCCATACTTATCACCTTGCATAAAATTAATTTCAAGTGGATAAAAGACTTCAACATTAAACTCAATAAATAAATCTAATAGAAGAATAAATGGGGAATAGCCTTGAATGCATTGGTAGAGGAGAAAACTTCCTGAATAGAACACCAACAGGTTAGGCACTAAGATGAACAGTTAATAAATGGGACCTCATAAAACAACAAACAAAAAGATTTCTGGACAGCAAAGAACAGTGTCAATAGAACAAAATGCCAGCCCACAGAATGGGAAAATCTTCACCAACCCGATGTCTAACAGAGGGCTAATAGCCAAAACAAATATAGCTCTCAAGTAATTAAGTACCAACAAACCAAATAATCCAATAAAAACCTAGATTTCTCAATAGTGGAATCTCTATTGACTGAGAAGCACTTAAAGAAATGCCCAGCATCCATAGGCATCAGGGAAACACAAAATAAAATGATCTGAGATTTCATCTTATACCTGTCAGAAGGTCTAAGATAAAAACTCAAGTGACAGCATATACTGGTGAGGATGTGGAGAAAGGGGACTGTGGCTTCATTGCTGGTGGGATGGTAAATTTGTGCAACTACTTTGGAAATCAATAAGTTGCTTTCTCAGAAAATTTGGAAACATTTTATCTCAAGACCTAGCTGTGCTACTCTTGTGCATATCCTCAAAAGATGATCCACCATACTGAAAGGACATTTGTTCAGCTGTGTTCATAGCAGCGTTATTTGTTATAACTAAATATTGGAACCAATGTAGCTGTTCTTCAACTGAAGAATGAATAAAAAATAATGTTGTATATTTACACAATAGAATACTACTCACCTATTAAAAACAAGGAAATAATGAAATTCACGGCCAAATTGATGGAACTAGAAAAAATAATCCTGCGTGAGGTAACCCAGACCCAGAAAGAAAGACATGGTACGTACTCACTTACAATTGGATATTAGCCATATAGTACAGGATAACCATACCACAATCCACATACCCAAAGAAGCTAAGTAACAATGAAGGAGGAAGCTTGAATCCGACTCAGAAGTGAAAATAAAACAGATATCAGAAGTAGATGAAGAGAGTGGTCTGGGTGGGAAATGGGGTGGGGAGGAAGTGAGGATAGGCTCCATGTGTGGGAAAGTTGGGGTGTAAAGCTGTAGAGTTGAAAGAGAGAGGTAAAGCCAACAGATGGGTGAGGATTTCTGGGGCAAGCTGGAGACCTATCTCAGGGTAGGTTCTTGGGAGAACATGGAGATAACTTGAGCTGAGATTCTTACTAGTGGTGGATATTGAGACTGAAGGCATCCCTCCCTATAGCCAGGTATGATTTCCAATGGAGGGAGGGGGGACATCAATCCACCCACAAAAAAATTTCACCCCAAATTTACCCTGCCTACAAGATGAGTAGGGATTGAGATGTAACAGACTTTTAGGAAATGGCCAACTAAGGATTAAAACCCTCTCTGTGGGAGAGCCAATGCCAATCATTATTAAAGATACTCTGCTATCCTTGCAGACATGAGCCAAGATAACTAACTGTCCTCTGAGAAGTTCCACCCAGCAGCAGATCAAAATAGATGCTGAGACCCATAGCCAAATATTAGTTGGAGATCTGGGAATCTTGTATAAGAGTTGCAGGAAGGATAGAGGGACCGAAAGGTGAGAAAAATGCCACAAGAAGACCAACAGAGTCAACTAATGTAGGCCCATAGGGGCTCACAGAGACTGAACCACCAACCTTAGTGCATGCATGCATGGATTAGCCCTAGACCCCTTACTCCTATGGAATTGATGGACAGCTCAGTTTTCATGTGGATTCCTTAGCAACTGGAATGGAGGCTAACATCAACATGGACACAGTTTCCTGCTATTGGATCACTTTTCTCTAGTTGGGCAGCTTTGTGTGGCCTCAGTGGAAGAAGACATGCTTAATTCTGATGAGACATAATGTGGCAGTGTAGGATGGCACATGTTTCTGGGGTTACCTTCACTAATAAGTGAGTAGAGATATGGGTGAAGAGGGAAGGAGGGTAGGACTGAGAGGAGAAGAGTGAGGGGATGCAATTATTATGTAAAGTGAGTAAATAAATAAATTAAAAAGAAAAATATGACATGCTTCAGTTAAATAATTGTTATTTGAATTCAACTTTTATTTTAGTTTATAAAATAATGTGGCATGGAGGGAAACCACAAGAAAGAATCAGAAGAGTGGAGAATATAAACAAGATTAGCCAGAATAACAAACTATGATGTTTTACGGAAACATGAAGAAGAAGAATACATGTACAGGTAAATGGAAGTGAAATAATTGTCAAATAAATAACTTTTCAGTTTTTCACTATGTCAAAAAGTATTTGAATCAGAGACACACGAAGAATGAATTACATATAGTGGTTGTTTAAATTTTTCATGCTTGAATTGGATCCAATAATAAAGAGCTTTTAGGTATAAATGGTTATATAGTTATATAGTATATGTCCTAGGAAGGGTTTGACTAAGTTCAAATGAAAGATAATATTATTGGAAGAGACATGTTTGAAGAAACTGTACTGAATGTTTCTAATATCAGAAAATACCAACAAGGGTTGTGTACAATTTCTTCTACAGTGTTTTCCTTCCTGTCATTTTAATATTTATTTATTTATTTATTTATTTATTTATTTATTTATTTGTCATGAGGTAGAACAATAAGGCTCATAATCCTTTAGGACACATCACTACCAACACTAAGTACCTTAAACTTAGGTTTCCCAGACTTCAAAGCTGTAAGAAATAAATTTACCTTGCTTATATGTAATGTATGACATTTTGTGATACCAACATAAATATACTTTGATTCCCATACTCCACACATCCATCAAATCAGCTGGAGATTTAAAAACAACTATACATTCCGACTGCCCTTGTATTTATCTGTCATGGAAGCAAGAGGTTTATTTTGCCTTTCCTTCTTCATACAAGTGCCATCACAATGAAGATCTCGGAATACCACAGTCACTTTGGCTGATGACTATAATTTTTATATGGCTTTGTACATTTCTTTTTTAACACTCCTGACACTAGGTTTACATATATTCTGATTTTTTTTAAACTGCGCTTTCTCAGCTAAGGAACAGTCAGCAAATCTCACACAGTCACCTCTTTACTATATTACTATAAATTAAAGTCTTTTCTCCTCTGAAGGTTGTCTCACAACAAGTCTTCTCAGAATAGTTTATATGTTTTCTTTCTTATTCTTCATTGAAAATCGAATTCCTTATTAGACCATGAGGAATCCACATTGAGCATCATTCTTCCCTTCTCCTTACAACGTCCCTTCTCCAGCTCACATATCTACAAACTCTGCTCACTTCAGTGGCCTATTGACATCACATAACTCTATAATTTGGGCTACATATCCCTTCTAATTAATGTTCTATAAACAAACAATCATGAAACACTATTAAAAATTTAGTAATTAAAATGTCAAACATAACTAGATTATAACTGTTCTTAGGTTTGAGAAGTTTTATCTCTCCAGAAAAACCAGAAAAAGTACTAAATTGCATCACACAGATTTATTTGGCACACAAGAGAATAATTTGTTAGACAGAAAAAGTGACAGAAAAATAATATAACTTAGTAAATGTAGAAAATAAAATATTTAAATATGTATTGTTTAACTTACAACTATAGTGATGCCTACTTTTAACTGTCATTGAGAGATTGTCTAGATCAGATTGGCATGTAGACATGTCTGTGAGGGATAGTCTTAATTGAGGTTAACAGATCCACCCACTTTAGGGTGCACAGTTCCCAGGCCTTGAAGCCGAGATTACATGAAAGTTTGGAAAGTGATCTGAAGTCAGAATGCATGTATCCATTTCCTTCCCTATTCTTGACTATGGACACAACTAGTTGTTTCAAGTTCCTTTCTTGACTTCCCCACAATGAAGAGTTTTGTATACAATCTGGAATTGTATAGTGAATATATCCATTCTTTATTATTTTGTTTTTTGTCAAGGAATTTCATTGCAAAAACAGAAATGAACTTGGAATAAAAACCAATAGCCAACCACCGATTGTAGCAATGACTTGCAACTGTGGGGAAATTTTCCTAGAGGAAAAATTGCAATATATAGAGACATTTTTTATGGTCAAAATCAAGAATGAGAAAAATAAAGACTCTTATTATCATCCAGTACATGAGGTTAACACACAGAAGAACACAAAACAAAAATAAATATTCATCCCCAAATGTTTCTAGAACTAGGAAGATCTTTGTTGTCAAAAAATAAAGGAGACACACTGATTTCCTACTTCTTCAGAGTTTTAGCACATTTTATAGAAGAGCAATACCATGAAACTCTTTAAGAACCTAAGTTAAAATCTCTTGAGGATTAAAGGATCTTTGAAATATAAAACAATAAAGTTCACACTTCGAGCTTCCAGGATTTTAAAATTTCTTCCCTCATGGGAATGGAGAATGTAACTAAGAGTTTCACCTTAAGCTAAAATGTAGCAGAGTTCATGATTTCTGTTTTCCATTTTTCTTTATGTGTCAAGGAGCTTTTACTTTAGAGTCTTTTCTCCTGAGCTTCCATTTGGACGAAAAATGTTTCAAAACTGAGTGTACTGCCACCAGTACTTATCTTCTTGTTTGTAAATTAATACCCTGGTCTGATAGTTTGAGTTTTTCCACACCTGAGAGAAGAAGACAAGTTTTACGTTTGACTATGACTAAAGATATTAGCATATAGTGTGATTGGCTTGATCCTTTGCCACCTATTTATTCAGCCATTCCCATTCACACAGTCTCCATTCATCCCCTTGTTTAAAAGCAGTGTATTGCCACTAGGGAGTCAAAATAAACAAGAAAAAGAAAGCACCAGACTTCAGTTTATCTTAAATATGGTAAAAGAGAAAATTTGGATATTTGATGAAAACATAACATATTTCAAGTATACAATAACTCAAAAAAGTATGATTATTGTTTACCACAGTTATAAAACTTATGACTGTACACAGATATAAGCTAAAACTCTGGGTAGTGTAAATAGAAAATTTTAGAAAATGAATGAGATCAAATGATACATGAGGGCTGCAGAAGGCTCAGTAAACACGAGCCCTGCTGTTCTAGAGAACTTGGTTTGATTCTGAGAACTCAGTTGTAAGCCAATCATATGCGATTTCAGTTTCAGGCCTACTACTCTGTCCTTTATCATTTGTACAATCCTTTAAAACTCCTCAAATATCCTATCCCCCTCAACTTGCTGCTTACTTCTGATGTGTTCTACCATGAACCTATCAATAGACAATGCTGACACAGGGAGATTCTCCATCAAAACTGTGAACAATGTTGTTTCAGGATATCTAAACACACTGAGAACCCTGAGATTGTGTTGTTTCCTGGAAAAACCTGTTTCTACTTGTGTGGTTCATCCTTAGCACACACCTTTAATCCAGGAGCTTTATGTTTATTGTAAACAAGAGGAAGTAAAATTATCCATAGGGTAAGAAACAGAGCAAGAAACTGGTTGACAGGGAGTAAGCATAGGAAAAAAATTAGATTTACAGGAATTAGAAGTGAGGGACATTCAGTTTGAGGGTTTTTGAGACAATGTGAAGGAGGCTTCCTTATTTTGCAATATTGGTTGAGTAGGAAGGTCAATTGGGTGGTTCATCTGCCTTTATAAGTTAGCAGGTTTTACCTCTGGAATCAGGATCCTAAGTCTTTTTTGGTAAAATCAAATGATTTAGATTTTGTTAAAAAACACTTGGCATTCCAATGTGTGGCACAACCACATAGACAGAGAAATCAGACCATCTGCAGAGAAACTAAGAAGACATCAGATTTCATAAGTCACCTGGGAAGTCCTCAACAAGAGAGATAAGGATGGGAAATATCATTAATATAAGGCATTAGGACCAAGTCTGTATCTACTTTAGATGGTTTGAAAATAGAAACAGAAAGTGAAAACCTAAACGACTTAACTGAAATTGGCTCAATACAAATTACAACTATTATAATTTTGATATATGATATTTTATCTTTAATAGACATAGTGCTTTTCTGTACTCTCTCAAAGAAACTGAAGTTTTAGAGAAACAGAAAACAATTGTGAAATGTAGTTGGATAAGATCCAAGCCTTAGAGGAAAAATTAAAAAGAATTATAAGTGAAAATGAAAAGAACACTCAGAAACAAGCAGAGATTTAGAGAAGAACCTATCGTAGCACTGCATGATGAAACTGAAGAGAGTGATCCAAGGTTTTTAGAAAACCAACCTTAATGTATCCATTACTATACAAGTAGTACCAGGAAACGAAAGGTACCCCCCATGATGTGAAAAAATTAAATGGAACCTTATAGACAGATTAAATCTGAGGATATTTAAGGAAGTGATCATTTCATATAGTTTACATTCATATGTGAAGCAGATATTAAATTCATGGGCAACTCAGAACAAAATTATCTTCCAAGACTGAAAATATTAGGAAACAGCAATATTGGGAGCTGGTCTTCAGCTATATTAATGAACGTGGTGTAAAGAGGAAGTTAGGACAATAGAACAACAAAACACAGCTAGATGTATTAATATTTTCCAGAATCAACTGCTAGATGAAGATCAATATGCTGAGTTATAAAGATAGTCTAAATATGAGAATTACACGTTGGCATTATGCCATTTAGCAATTTTAAATGCTTGTGAAAAGGCTGAAGAACCAAGATAGAGCTCTGTGTAATTTACTAATATTGTGAAAGTCCCAAAGGAAACATTTACTGATATTTTTGCAAACATGGACTTCTGTTATAAATAGAGTAGTATAAAATTCAGAAGTGAAGAAATATTAAATGAATCTCTGTCTTTGAAAAGTGCTAATTCAGAATACAAAAGGGTAGTTAGGCCTTTAAAAGTAAGATCAGCACCAATATCTGAATGGATTAGAAATACAGATGCTATTGAATCTACTGTATATGATGCTACTCTGACAGGAGAAGTAATTTCTAAAAATTTTAATCAAAATATGAGATGTTCTACTTGTGTCAAGCAAGGTCATTTAAAAAGGGATTGTAAGAAAAACATTCCTAGAAAAAAATGTTTTTTCTTCATTTTTGTTGTTGTTTGTTTTGTTTTTCTTTTTTTCTAGAGATAATCCAAAAACAAGGCTCCAGTCTTCTGGAGTAAGCAGAAAGTGTGGCAAAGTCAGGCATTGAACTAATGAATACAGATCAAAAAAGGACAGGGGCAAGGTAACCCTTTACCAATAGGAATGCCCAAGGGTCCTCCTGAAGGCCCTGACATTAAACTTGATTTTGTCATTCCCTCTCAGCATCAGAGAAACTCATCAACACAGCAATTAAAGAGTTAGTGTCTGTTGTTAAAAACAACATTGCTTTCAATGTAATCAAGGACAGAATAGCTTCAGTAGACAAAAGAAAATACCCAGAAGGGAGCAGAAAACAATAATTTGGTGAACTGCTATAAAAGATCAAAGACAAAAGCTAAAACTACAAATAAATGGCATTGAAATTGAAGATTTAATAGACACAGAAGCAGAAGGAACAACAATTTCACCATATTAATATCTTCAGGAGGTAAATATTCAAATTCTAGTGATTGGAACTTTATCTCAGGTAAAACAAAATGATAGATGGAGCCAAGAGTTCAGAAAAGTAGGGCAAATAGGAAAATGAAAGCCATAAGTGATAAATATAGCCATGAATTTATGGGGACATGATTTGTTTGTTGCAGATTAACATTGCTCCAATTTCAGAAACAAACTATAAAATGAAGAATGCTTCTGAGAAAAGTATTAAAAGGTATTATCAAGAACATTCACAAATCATACATGTTGTACATAAGCAGGGCACAAATTCTGTTGTTCTTTCAAAAGTACCAACCATCCTCTCTTTGATAAACCTGTGTGAGTGGAACAATGGCCTATGAGAACAGAAAACGTACAGGCACTAGAACAGCTAATACAGAAGCATCTAAATGCTCTACACATTGAAGAACCTACCATTCCATGAAATTCCCCTGTGTTTATTATAAGAAAGAAATGAGAAAAATGGAGGATGTTAACTGATTTAAAAGCCATAAATAAGATGATTGAGCCAGCTGGGCAGAGGTGGCACACATCGTTAATCCCAGCACTTGGAAGGCAGAAGCAGGTGGATCTCTGTGAACTCAAGGCCAGCCTGGTCTACATAGTAGTCCTGGACCAACAGTGCTACATGAGAAACCCTGTCTTCAAAAACAAAACAAAAACAAACAAATAATAAAAGATGATTCAGACAATGGGCTCTTTTAAGCCTGGAATCTCATTGCTTTCTTTATTACCTAAGCCATGGCTTTTGATAGTAAATTATTTAAAAGACTGCTTTTTCACAATCTCTTTGCATGAGCATGTAGGGAAAGTTTGTTTTCTCAGAACTTACTTATAGTAATAGTTCTCCAATAAAGAGATATATTTGAAATGTCTTACTAAAAGGAATGCTAAACAGCCCTACCTTGTTCCAATATGTTATACAACATCCTTTAGAAATAATTCATAAACCTTTCATCTATCTATAATTTACCATATATGGATAGTATCTTACTTGTTGATTCACATACAAACACCTTAGAAAAATATTTGATGATGTAAAAGAGAATTTTACCTTCCTGGGAGTTAAAATTACTCCTGAAATAATACAAAGAGGACATTTTATCAACTATCTAGGATATAAGATATGTTTACAGAAACTTTGACCAGAGAAAGTACAAATTAGAAGAGACCAATTGCAAACTCTTAATGGTTTTCAAAAATTCAAAAATTCCTGGGAGATATTACCTGGATAGGGATTAACTACTTAAGCACTAAGTAATTTATTACAAACGTTAAATATTCCAAAAAAAAATTATGAGCTAAGGCTGAGACAGAATTAGTTCTTGTAGAAAAGAAATTATAGAATGTACATGTTGACAGCTTGCATCCAAAACTGAATTGTATTTCAGTTATTTTTCCTTCTACTCACTCTCCCACAGGAATTCTTATGCACAATAAAGACGATATTTTAAAATGCATATTTTATCACACAAATAAGCTAAAAAGTAAACATCCATGTAGAAAATGATTCTTAATTGGTTTTGAAATGAAAAAAAAATTGTATTTCATCAATTAGGAGGAATAAACACGGCAGAAATGTGGTACCCTTTACCAATGTTGAAATTGTTTCATTATGTGTAGGAAATAAACACTGGCAATGAGCTTGCCTCATGCCTCTTTTGGCAGGTTCTGTGCAAACAGTGGACACCTTTGGGTTCACCATTGATTTCCCTTAAGCTGACAAACACCACTCGAAGGTAAAACTTTGGACTGCAAACTACTTAAGACATTCTAATTGCAGAGTTCATAGGAGACTGACATAAACAGTTATAGAACTTTGAACTCCAACATACTTAATCCTAAAACTAAAACTGCCAAATAAAACCAATCTGGATATTGTGAAGAGTAAATAGTTTTACTATATTAGAGCTAAAATCACCCCCTCTTTTTTTCTTTTGGAAAAAAGGAGGAAAAGGTTTCAGGATATTTGATCACACTATGAACCTGGATGTGACTTGCTTACTGGAAAAACCTGTTTCTAGATGTGGTATAGCTCAGCTCTAGCAAACTCTTTTAATCCAAGGGTATTCTGCTTATTGTAAACGGGATTAAATAAAGTCAACCATTTGTCAAGAGGTGGAGCAAGCAACCAGTTGACAGGAAGTGAACATAGAAAAGAAATAGAGGGAGTCAGGAGCATGGATAGAGAGATGCACAAGAAGTAGAAGGAAGGGACATTCAACTTGAGGGTTTTTGAGCCTCTGTGGGCAAAGAGGCTTCCTTCTCTGGGAATGTTGGCTAAGAAGGAAGGTCACATAGGTGCTTTCTCTGTTTCTCTGTGATAGCAGGCTTTAACATCAGCATCTGACTTCCACCTTTTCTTTAGTTCTTTTTCTTTCTTTCTTTCTTTCCTTATTTTTCTTTCTTTTTTCTTTCTTTCTTTCTTTCTTTTTTTTTTTTTTTTTTTGGTAAAATTGAGTGATTGAGATTTTGTTTAAAAAAAAACATAAAACAGCTGTACTAAAAGGATAGTGTGCCTAGGGTGATGGTCCTATCCCCTGACTAGAAGCTACGAGTGAGCAGCACATAAGTCAGAGAAAGAAGAAAGGGACACAGAAAGAACCTGAGGAGAATGAAAACTTCACACTTTAACATGGGGGTATTCATATCTGGTGATATTTCCCACCACACATACAGGTTTCTTAAACGCAGCTGCATTTTGAATGCACTACTTCTAATGAAAAGGGATTGGAACTGAAATGACCACAGAAAAGATTCACCACTAGCGGACTATGAGAAACCAGCAGTTTGGGATCTCGGTAGTAGAATGGGCAGTGAGTGTACACTAATGAACTTAGGGGAGGAGGGAGAGTAACAGCAACAACAACAACAACAACAACAAAACAATCCTTACATGTAGGTCAAGCTTTTATTTTTGGAGACTTGGGGTATTTAAAGTATTATCTAAAAGCTTTTAAAACTTCAGTATTTTGTTATTTATCCTTAACTTAAGTAAACTGGAGAAAAATTTGCACAAAGCATATGTTTAATAAATATTTGTTATATAAATGAGAAATGATGATAGAATAAATGATCCTAAATCATTTATATATTACAATTATAATGGGTCACAATATTTCTGATGAAAAAGTGAGTTATGGAGAACTTTAGAGATATACAGAGTGTTAAAAGTCAAACAGTAAAGAGAGATGACAACAATATCTATGACATGAAAGCATGAAATAGCACGGCATGTGGAGGGGAGATTTGAAAAACCCAAGGCGTGTTGTCCAAAAGTGAACCATCAGGGATCAGCATGGAGTCCTTGAGAAAGACATGTTCTGGTGGCACAGGCTGCTGGGATTTGCCAAGGAAGGCAAAAGTCGGTGGATCTGGAGCTTGAACACAACCTGGTTGACATATTGAAGGACTAGAGATATGCCTTCTGTTTGAGCATTGTTTGCTCTTCCAAATGCACAAAAAGTATGCTGAGCAACAGGCATTTTCTTGTGGGTGAACTGTGGACTGCCAGAAAATAACATAGGAGCCCATGTGCACCAAGTGCTTGAGGTGATATGTGCTACAGAAAAGGAAAACCTTTTCCTTGTGTCTTCTTACAAAAGAAAACATTTCATGGGTGTTGCTTATAGTTTCAAAAGTTTAGCCCGTTATGATGGTGGAAAGCATGGCAACTTGCAGGCAGACATGGTGCTGCAGGAGCCGAGAGCTCTATATCTCCATCTTTGGCAGCAGAGGAAGCTGTGTCACTGGGTTTAGACTGAGTTTTAGGAGACTTCAAGGACAGCCCCAACAGTGACACACTTCCTCCCACAAGGCTATGGCTGCTCCCACAAGGCCATAACTCCCAATAGTACCACTCCTATGATCCAAGCATTTAAATATGAGTCTATGGAGCCAGAACTATACAAACCACCACAAGCCATGGATAACAACACAGACTCTTACTGCTTCAGGGCCAGGGCGCTAGACATGGCTCTCAGTGGCAACATAGGCTGTGATATGGCCTCAAGTGGTATGCCAAGCTACAGAGATCAGGTTCTTCTTGACCACCCTCCTGTCTTCACTTCTGCCTCCCTTCATAGTGCAAAAACTATTCTACTTCTCTTATCTCCTCTTTCTCCACTACAGACTTGATAATTGTAGTGGCTTCTGCACCAAACAGTGGCAGGATGGCCTCTAGGTGCCTTCTGCCCCACTACACCATGTGGTGGTAGGCGAGCCTCTCCTGTGAATTATTTCTATTGTCTTAGAATACAATCATATTTGGTTTTATTTCTTTCTTTATAATTTTTGTGTATTAATTATTCCAACTCCACTCTTTCTTCCCTCTTTCCTTGCATTATTGTACAGGCTGTAGTATTTTTGGTTCATGAGAATACTTATTTATAGTGTCTGGGGTAGTCATTTCCCAGTTAGTTCCTTACTATTTAATTGTGACTTACTCTCATATGATTGTAAACCACTCTGTGATCCACAATTCATTCATTTTTTTATTACTTCATTCAGATTACATCTAAATTGTTATCCCATCACTTGTATCTTCCTGTTCCTTTCTCTTTCCCACTTTCACCTTATTCTTCTCCCCTAGGTCTATGACCAAGGTGGACTTCCTTCCCCACTATATGATCATAGGCTATCAAGTCTCACTTTGGTAGCCTGCTTAGTCTTTCTCTGAGTGCCACCAGGCCTCCCCACCAAAGGGAAGTGATCAAATATCAGGCACCAGAGTTCATGTCAGAGTCATTCCCCACTCTCCACATAATTGTGGAGAATGTTCTATGCATTGGCCTGATCAGAGTAGCAATTCAATGTTTATACTTTGCATTGCCCATGGTTGGTGCAGTAGTTTGAGCAGGCCCCCTGGCCCCAGATCCACCCATCATGATTTTCTTCTTGTAGATTTCTAGGACCGTCTGGATCCTTCTATTTCCCCATTTCTCCTATATTTCTTCTACCTAGATTCCCAGTAGGTTGTCCTTACATCTATCCCAGTATCTTGGTAAGTGAAGATTTTCATGGGACATGTCTTTTGTGATAGTGTCCAATTATAAGTGAGTGTATACCATGTGAGTCTTTCTGCTTCAGGGTTAACTCACTCAGCATGATCATTTCTAGTCCCATCCATTTGTCCACAAATTTCAGGATTTCCTTGTTTTTAATAGCTGAGTAGTATTCCATGGTGTAAATGTACCAAAGTTTCTTTATCCAATCTTCAACTGAGGGACATTTAGGTTGCTTCCAGGTTCTGGCTATTATGAATAAGGCTGCTATGAACATGGTTGTGCATGTGCCCTTGTTGTGTGGTGGCGTATCTTTTGGATATATTCCAAAGAGTGGAATAACTGGGTCTTGAGGTAGCCCTACTCCCAGTTTTCTGAGAAAGTGATAGATAGTTTTCCAAAGTGGTTGTATAAGTTTGCATTCCTACAAGCAATGAAGGAGTGTTCTTCTTTCTCCATATCCATACCAGCATGTGGTGTCACTTGAGTCTTTTAATCTTAGCCATTTTGATGGGTGTAAGATGCAATCTCAGAGTTGTTTTGATTTGCATTTCTCTGACGACTACAATTCATTCTTGTTGCTTCATTTTTACTGTTTGTCTGAGAGCACAACCTCATTACCTCTAAGCTTTGCATGGCAGTCATGTAATCATGGGCTGTAGAAACAAGACTCTATTTTGTTAAATTGGTGTAAATTTCTCTGTAGTTTCCCATAGGGTTGTTGTTATTTTTCTCATTGTTTCATCAGCATTAGAGAAAAGTATGCTAAAGTATTCTAGGTTTTGAATAAATCTATGTCTTATTTTATTTCTGTCAAATTTTGCTTGCTTAATGATTTTTAAAGCTGTTTAACAAAAAAAATCATGTATCATATCACACTAGTTCCTTAATACTTCACAATGGTTATGTACCCTAGTGATGCTTAAAATATAAGGAGAACATTCATATTCTTGTGGTTATATTTTCTAACCCTTTAGTTTACAGGACAGTTTTATTTTTTTCTGAAAATAGCAGAGCCAGACAATGTACAAAACATCCATAAAATGCACCTACTTCATCATTACACAAGAGGAATGATTTCAACCCACTCAGAAGCTCTGCCGATCATGGAACTGGTATCAGTCTTAATGAAGCTTTGCCTATAGCTGTTTTCTTCTAAGTTGAAATACTAATTGACATTTGGCTGTGGCGCAGGCAGATCTCTAAGTTTCTCAGTTTCAAAGATTCCCATTCTGCATTTCTATCCCTCAAATCTTTGTAGGAAAAAAATAAAATACAACATCTATCCATGCAAATTCTGATAAACAAATTACTTTTTTTTTTCAAACACAAATTTTAGTGAGCTGATAATTTCGTAACAGAAAACCAGAATGATTAAAGCAGTTCTTTACAGTTATAAGTAGCTATATGCTATTTAGATATACATACAGCTTTGTCATTTTTTCATATCCTACTTTTATGTGCTAAAGTAGAGAACTGAAGATAATTTCTAAAGGAAATGTATTTTGGCTGTAAATATAAAAATCATAACACATTCTAGGGATCAGAAAAGTAATTTAAGTTTTAGAAACATCCTCGAATAGCTGAACAAAAATAGTGAAATATGTGGATAGCAAATTATTAGTTTCTTTGTTGAGAATCCAAAAATAAATTTGATCTCCCTGAGAAGACCTGATTCATTAATGTATCTGAAGCAGAATGAACTGGTCAGTTTTGAGTTTTAAGGACTATTCCTGAAAGTTGTGTAATTATGTGTGGCCCGTTTCATCTTGTACAGTTGTAAATTTCAGTGCCACATAAACAGTGCTTCCTTCAGTTGTGTATCAGGCATTTTGTGTATGTGTGGGAATGTGATGAGCTCCTTGGACAGGTGTCCAGTGTCCAGAGAAGCATGGAGACTACTACTAAATAAAAACAACTGCAGATTTAATAAGTATAAAATACATGAAAAAAAAACCAGAGGAACACTGTAATGACAAAAGCAGTTCTGTGGCTGTAAAACTTCATGCTATCACTTCCATGTTTTAGCCTGTTATTCTGGGCAACATGAATCAATGTTTTCAGGTTTGAACACTTGTATTTGCTCTATAATAAAATGTCTATTGTTGCCTTTGAACCAAGAGTTATGGATTGCCTCTGCATAGAGAAAGCCCAAGTAGATGTAAGCTTAGAATGCTTCTATCTCAGCTCCCTGGGTGCTGGAGTAACATGTCTGCTCAGCACGCTCAGCTACCTCTCCACTTTTCTATAGTGAGCTTTCCAGTGTGGATTATTTCTAACTCCTTCTTTGTAAAGGTCTATAACCAATGAAATTTGTACTTTTGTTTAACCTCCCTTGTTTGATCCCTGAATATCACGCATTGTCTGCAAGCTGTTGGGACATAATAAGAAAAGTTTTCTAATTCTTTATCATGACATTATTTCCACTAGTCATCTTTAATTACATCGCTAACTGAGGCAATTAATATACAATTACTATTTCTTTTTTATAAAATGTTCAATGATGCTGTTTAAATTGTGAGAGGCTTTATTAGTTTTGACAGCTTGTAACATTTTCTCTCCATGCTTCCTACCCCAAAAATAATCTTTTTATTGTTCTGCAAAGCTTGCTTACAAGTCATTCCACATTCTTGAATTGCATGCCATAGGAACAAATGTTTAAAGGAAAACTACCTGAATGAAATTCTTTAAAATCACAGAATGAAAGCAAGAAATGTTAAAATACTGAATTACAATCTATTTGCATCATAAAACAAGGTTCATTAGCTTATTATGTATATATCTATGCATTTACTCATTCATTCATTTGCTGAAATTTTCATGAAAATAAATTTTTAAGTAGAAAAGTGCTGTGTACTCAACTTACTTTATTGCAGACATATACACAGAATTCTGGTTACATTCCTAATTGAACTACATAGCAACTAAATCAGCATTCATAACACAAAGGCTCTTTCATCAAGTTCAACCCTAGGATATAACAGGTATTAGATTTTACCAAAAAATCGAGAACTCTGTACAGGAACACTGTATCTACATCACACACCCCCACACACTTCCAAATTCATGGTATTTTCTTTAATTAGAATTGTTATATAAAATATATATGTATAGTCACCTATGCACAACCTATTAGGTCAATATAGCATTGCTTCTATGTATACTGATATGACAAGGAAAATTCACCCATGAAATCTCAATATTATGGTTACCTGACCAAACCACACTGGTTCACTTGCCAATATGTTCAGTGTGAATTCTATGTAGCACCATGCTAGATGAAGAGCTACATATGTAGAACAAAAAAGAATATTAAAAGCTTCAAAAGAAAAAATACCCAGAAATATGTAATGCCAGACATATAATAATTGCACATAACTTCTCAGTGGAGACTCAAAGCACTACAAGGGCTTAGCAAGATGTGCTGTAGATTCTAAGAGTCCACAATTGCCAGCCCAGACTGTAATACACAGCAAAATTTTCAATCATCATAAATGGAGAAAATACAATATTCCATGATAAATTCAAATTCCAGCCCTACAGAGGGTGGTAAAAGAAATATCTAAACCAAGGAAGTTAACTACATACAGGAAATAAAAAATCTTACATCAGCAAAACCAAAACAAGGAACATACACATACACACTCACAAAACCAACCATAACTACAACAACAAAATTACAGGAATTAACAGTCATTATTCATTGGTATCCCCCAATATCAATGGCCTCAACTTACATCAATAAAGAGACACAGACTAACAAGCAGAATAAATACAAAAATAGGACCCATTCTTCTGGCACACACAAAAAACAGGTCTCAACATAAAGTGTATTCATTACCTTAGGGGAAGGTTGGAAAATATATTCAAAGCAAATGATCCTAAGAAGCAAGTCAGTACAGCGATTTTAACATTTAACAACATAGACTTCAAACCAAATTAATCAAGAGGTGAGGAAGAACACTACAAAAAATCCAATAAAATAGCATTTCAGTTAACATTTATGTCCCAGGTACTAAGGCACTAACCTTTGTAGAAGAAACTACTAAAGTGTGAATTTGACCCCACACATTAATGGTGGAAGAATAATAACCTATGATCACCAATGGAAAGGCCCTCCAGAAAGAAAACAACAACAACAACAGCAACTCTAAACAGAAATGTTAGAGCTAACTTGACATTATAAACCAAATTAACCTAATAGTTATTTCAAGAACATTGCCATCAAACACAAAAATTATATCCTCTTCTAAGAACTTCAGGGAACTTTCTCCTAAATTGACCACATATTTAGATACAATGGAACTCTCATTAGATGCACGTGAAATAATATTATGTACCCTATCAGATCATTCTGGGTCAAAGCTAGATATCAAAAACAACAGAAACAACAAGAAGAAGCTTATAAACTCAACGGAAATTGAAAAACCCTTTACTGAGTGGAAAATGTTTCAATAGAAATATAAGAAACTGAAGACTTTATAGAATTCAATGAGAATGAAAACACAACATACTCAAACTTATGAGAAACAATGAAAGCTGTGCTAAGATAGTTCATACCATATCCATTTAAAAATGGAGATATTTCATAATCAGACTTTAACAGCACACCTGAAAGCTCTAGATCAAAAAGTAGCTAGCACACTCAGAAGAGAAAACAAGAAGAAATCAACAAACTGAGCCCTAAAATTAATAAAATAGAAACAAAGAAGCAAAACAATACATGCACACTAACTAAAAGACATGGATAGAGTGTCTAATAAAATCTAAATAAAATAAAAAATGAAAAGGGGCACAACATAACAACAGGCAACAAGAAAATTCAGAAAATAATAAGGACACACATTTAAATCCTCTCCTCTATCAAATTGGAAAATTTGAAAGGAATGGATCAAAATGAATAATTTTCCTGAAAAGTAACACTTACCAAAGTTAAACCAAGATAAGGTACACAACTTAAATAGATCTATAACCTCTAGTGAAACAGAAACAGTTATTAAAAATCTCCCAACTTAAAAAAACAAACAAACAAAACCAGCACCATGACCATGCTTGAAAAGAAACTAGTACAGCTTAAACCACATATTAACCCTCACACACTAATGATAGGAATCTTCAATACCTTATGCTCATAAATGGAAACTCCCTCCAGAAAAATAAAATAATTCTTATCTGAAAATTCTACCAGATTTTCCAAGAAGAGTGCACTTCAAATTATTTCAGAAAATAGAAAAAGGAAGAGCATTGTCCAATTCATTTTATAAGGACAGTGTTATTTTGATAAACAAATCACACAACCACTCAACAACTAAATAGAATTACCAACCAACTCCTGAAGGATCATAGATGTAAAAGTACTCAATAAAACATTTGCAAACCTAAACTGAGAACACATAAAAAAAATTCACCCACCATGATAAAACCAGCTTCATCACAAAGATTCAGGTATTGTTCCATATATGAAAATAAGTAAAAGTAATCCATCATATAAGTAAAATGAAAGAAATAATCTGTTATCATCTCAGTAGATACAAAAAAAAAAAAACCTCTGAAAAAAACCAATATCCCTTCAGGATAAAAGTCCCAGAGAGATTAGTGATACAAGGAACATAACCAAATATAGTAAAGACAATGTACAACAAGCCTATAGCCAACATCAAGTTAAATGACTTAATTTATTGGCCATAAATGGAGAAAATTAAAGCAATTCCAGTAAAGTTAGAAACAAGACAAGGTTGTCCATTCTCTCCATATCTTTTCAATATTTCATTAATGTTTATGTGTACCAACAAGACAAATGATGGCGAGTAGGGGGATACAAATTGAAAATGAAGAAATCACAGTATCATTCCATGCAGTTATTTGTAGATAATATGATAGTATACATGTGACCATAAAATTTCCTCTACTGAACTACTGTAACTGGTAGACCTTCAGCAAAGTAGCTGGATATAAAAATAATTATGTACAGAAAGATAAACTGAAAAAGAAATAAGGGAAAATATAACCTTTACTATAGTCTCACATACTATAAAATACCTTATGGTAACTATAACCACATAAATGAAAGACTAATATAACAACACTTCTAGTCATTTAAGAAAGAAGATGGAAAGGTCTTCCATTGTCATGAATTTGTAGGATTTACAAAGTAAAAATACACACTTTGCTGAAAGCAATGTACAGCTTCAATGCAATCTCATTCAAAATTTCAACAGAATTCCTTAAGACTTTGAAAGGACAATCATCAACTTTATGTGGAAAAACAAAAATTCCGGGATAGCTGAAACTAATCACCATCCAGGAGTTCAAGCTGTACTATAGAACTGTACTAATAAAAACCACATATTATTGACATAAAAAGAGAAATATTGATCAATGGAATTAAATTGAAGACTCAGATATAAATATGTACACCTATGGACACTTGATTTTTGATAAAGAAGACAGAAATACACACAGAAAAAAGGAAATATCTTCCACAAGTGGTGCTGGTGAAACTGGATGTCTACATGTAGGAGAATCCAAGTAGATTCATATTTATCATCCAGGATAAAACTCAAATCTAAATGGATCAAAGACCTCAACACAAAATCAGAATCACTAAATCTCATAGAAGAAAAGGTGGGGAACAGCTTTAAATGCATTGGCACAGGGGAAAGCTTTCTGAACAATTATAGCACAGACACTAAGATCAACAACTAATAAAAACTTCATGAAATTGAAAGATTTCACAAGTCAAAAGATACTGTCAATCTGACAAAGTGGCAGCCTATGGAATGGAAAAATTCTTTTCATGAACTCCACATTTGATAGAGTTCTAATATCCAAATAATATAAAGAACTCAAGAAATTAGATAAAAATCCCAAAAAGTTCAATTTAACTTTTACATAAGTCTAAACAGATCTCATATGGTGAAATTTTTTTTAAATGTTCAACATTTTTATCTATCAATAAAATGCAAATCAAAACTATTTTGACATTTTATCTTATACCTGTCAGAATAGGAAAGACTTATAACATAAGTGACAACTCATGCTGGTGAGGATGTGGAGCAAAGGGAACACTCCACTATTGCTGGTGGAAGTTCAAACTTATGCAACCACTATGCAAATGAATATTTCAGTTCCTCAGTACATTGGGAATCAATCTACCTCAAGACCCTGCTATACCACTCTTATGCATTTACTGAAAGAATGATCCATCCTCCTATAAGGACACTTGCTCAACCATGTTCATTGTGGTTTCTTACATAATACCCAGAAACTGGAAACAACCTAGGTGTTCTTCAGCTGAAGAATGGACAAGGAAAATGTGGTAAATTTCCACAATGTATCACTCAGCTGCTTAAAAAAGATGACATCATGGCACCCTACTCCTATCCTACAGCTCTCAGCCTCTGTGTCCTGAGACATGCAGTCATAAGGGACTGATAGACACCTGCAGTCATCGGGGACAACCAGAGTTAAACTTCTCCTGCTCCCTGGCATTTTATTTTCTGGCCCACATCTCTAGACAACTAAATGGCTAAAGGCCATCATAAAAACAAAACCAACTAGAGCCCGGGCATTATGACAACAATAGAACTTAGCAAACGCAGGACATCTTAACAAAATTGAAGCACAGGAAAATGACCTTAAATACAGTTGTATGCAGATAATAGAGTCCTTCAAAGAAGAAAGGAATAAATTCCTTAAAGAAATATAGGAAAATATAATTAAATAGGTGAAGGAAATGACTAAAGCTTATTAAGTCCTAAAATAGAAGTAGAATCAACAAAGAAAACACAAACTGGGGGAATCCTGGAAATGGAAAACTTAGAGAAAGAGAATAGGAACAACAGATGCAAACATCACCAACAGGATTCAAGAGATGGCGAGAGAATCTGAACTGTAGACTATGCAATAGAAGAAATTAATGCGTCAGTCAAAGAAAATGTTAAAGGTAAAATATTCCTGACCCAAAACATCCAGAAAATCTGGAATGCTATGAAAAGATCTAACCTAAGAGTATTAGGAAAAAGAATGTGCAGCGTCCCAGCTCCAAGGATCAGAAAATAATTTCAACAAAATCATGGAAGAATTTTTCACCAAACTAAAAAGAGACGCTTATAAACATACATGAAGCATACAGAATACTAATTAGATTGGAGAAAACAAAATTCTCCCACCACATAATAATCAATCGAATCTATAGAAAAAGAAGGAACATTAAAAGCCGCAAGGAAAAAAGGCCAACTAGTGTACAAAGGCAGAGCTATAAGAATTACATCCAACTTCTCAACAGAGACTCTAAAAAATAAAAGGGAATGGATAGATTCTTACAGGTTCTAAGAGACCACAGATACCAACCTAGACTACTGTACCCAGAAATAAGGCAATATACCTAAGGAAACCTGATTTCTGACAAAGAAGCCAAAACTGTACAATGTAAAAAAAAAAATCTTCAACAAATTGTGCTGGACTAAGTGGATATAAAAGAATTCAAATAGATCCACATTTATCACTCTGCACAAACTCAAGTCCAAGTGGGTGAAAGACCTCAACCTAAACCCAGAAACACTAATTCTATTAGAAGAGAATGTGGGAAAGAGCCTTGAACTCATTGGCACAGGAGACAACTTCCTGAACAGAGAGACACTTAGATCAACAATTCACAAAGGAAAACTCATAAAACTGAAAAGCTACTGTAAGGCAGGGACAGTGTCAACAGAAGAAAATGGCAACCAACAGATTGGAAAAGATCACCAACTCTACAGCTGACAGAAGGCTAATATCCAAAATATATAACTAACTCAAGAAATTAAATACCAGCAAACCAGGGCTAAGTGGAGATTTCTCAATAGAGGAATCTCTAATTGCTAAAAAGCATTTAAAGTAATGTTCAAAATCTTTAGTTGCAAGGGAAATGTAAATCAAATAATCTGAGATCCCATCTTACTCCCATAAAAATGGCTAACATAAAAAAAAAAAACTCAAGTGAAAGCACATGCTCATGAGGATATGGAGCAGAGGAGAAACCCCTTAAGGGCTGGTGGGAGTGCAAACTTTTGCAACCACTTTGGAAGTGAGTCTGTGGGTTTCTACTAAAATTGGGAATAGATTTATCTCAAGACCCAACTATACCCCTCCTGGGCCTCAAAAAATTTTCCATCATACCACAAGGACACATGCTCAACTATGTTCATAGTAGCTTTCTTTGTAATAATCAGAAACTGGAAATAACCTAAATGTTCCTCAACTGAAGGAATGGATAAAGAAAATGTGGTATATTTATGCAATGAAATACTACTCAGCTATTTTTTTAAAAAAGGCATCACTCAATATGTAGGCAAATGGATGGAATGAGGAAAGATAAGTGAGATAACCAAGACCCAGAAAGACATGTGTGGTATGTACTCACTTATAAGTGGATGTTAGCCATAAAGTATAGGATAACTATGGAACAATATGCATACCCACAGAAGCCAAGGAGTGCCCAAGGGAGGATGCTTGAATTTCACACAGAAATCGAAATAAAATAGACAGCTTAAGTAGATAGAGACAGGCATCTGAGTGGGAGAGGTGGCGGAGTGAGTAACAGGGATGGGGATAAGGTGTGGGTAGAATGTGGCAGGTTGGGGAAGGATTATGAAGAAGAACAGAATTTGGTGGGTGGTCATCTCTGGGACAGGGGACACTCCTGGAAGTCTGTGGGGGTGACCCTTACTGAACTACTAGAGGTGGGGGATATGGAGCCTTAAGTCACCACTTATACTGGAGAGAGGGTGACTCCAACCCACTCATAAAACCTTCAACCCAAAATTGCTCTTGCCTACAAGAAATGTAGGGATAAAGATGGAGCATAGGTTGAGGGAATGGCAAACCAATGACTGGCCTAGCTTGAGACTCACCCCATGGCACAGAGCCAACACGCCTACCCTGACACTATTAATGATACACTACTATGCTTGCAGACAGGGGTCTAGGGTAACTGTCTTCTAAGATGCTTCATTTAGGAGGTTATGGAAACAGATGCAGAAACTCACAGCCAAACAATAGGCTGAGCTTGGGGAGTTTGGTGGAGGAGTGGGAAGAAGGACTAGAGGAGCCAGAGAGGTCAAGGAAACCACAAGAATACCTAGAGAGTACACTAAGTTCTTATTGGCAATCACAGATGGCGAACTATGACCCAAAAAGTATGCATGGGCTGGACTTAGACTCCATACAAATATGGAAGAAAAGTGCAGCGTGGTCATGATGTGGGTCCCCTAACAATGGGAGTAGGGGCTATCTATGACTCTGATGCCTGCCTTTGGGCTCCTTTCTACTACCTGGCCTGCCTGCTCTTTCCTCAGTGGAAGAAGATTGCTTAGTCCTGCTTCAATTTAGGTGCCAGGGTTGCTTGGTTCCCATGAGGGATTTCCTCTTCTTTGAGAAGAAGGACATGGAAAGATGGGGGAGGAGGTATGATGGTGGGATTGGGAGGAGAGGAGGGAAAGGGCTGGGATCAGCCTGCAAAGTGATAATAAATAAATAAATAAATAAATAAATAAATAAATAAATAAATAAATCAGGAAATTGCATAGCAGGCAAATGCATGCAGCTAGAAAAGATCATTCTATGTGAAGTAATCCAAATCAAGAAAGACAAATATGGTATGTATTCACTTATAACTAAACTCCAGTTGTTAAGTAAATTATAATCAAGTTTCCATCCACAGGGTGGTTTTCCTAACTACCCTGAGAATTTAGGTAAAGGGGATGGCTATAATGTAGAACTTGGATCTTCCTTGGAGGGGAAACAATATATTTTGGAGGTTGATTAGGAATGAGTAGGAGAGAACAGTAGGAATCAGGTGTAGAGGGAATGGAACAAGAGCATATAGGGTGACACAACTGAATTGAGGAGCAGTTGGCAAATAATATGAAAACCTATTGCAAAGGAAAGTTCTTGGAATCTGTGGGAGTGATCCTATTAATGAAATATGTTGCATCCAGGCAAGTCTTCCAGTGGTAGGATTGGCTACATTGGCTGAAAAGCTTGTTTGGAGATGCCTAAACAACTCAAGCTGATGCGTTGACAGAAGGTCACTCTCTGAAAATCTGACAGTGGGGTCCTATTACCTAGAACAACTTCTACAAAGCTCATTGAATGTACGTAGATTGAACTGGTATCTGCAAGGAGTTTTCACCACTTCTTTCTATTCTCTTTGGAATGAGAAGGTGCTCTACAGGCTATGGAATGAGGAATGTGGCGGCCACCAACCTTAGTGAAGTACCAAGCACAGCTGTCCAAAACAAATAATGAAATGAGTTCTAATGTTATTCTGCTATACTCATAGATCATTACCTTGTCCAGTCATCATTAGTGAAGCTTCTTCCTGCAGCAGATGGGAGAGGGTGAAGAGATCCACAGCTAGACATTATACACAGAAATAGTCTAAATTGGATGTCTCCATCACATCCTTCCCCCCAGAAATCAGGGCACTCCTGGAAGACACCAGAATGTAGGAGTCAGAAGGAGTCAGAGGAGACAGAGGACAGCAGGAGAACGTGGCCCAAGGAACCAACTATGAAGGGATCACATGAGGTCATAGAGACTGAAAGGGAAAACAGAGCCTTCCGGGGTCTGCGCAGATCCTCTGTGTTTATGTCATGAGAGCAGGTGCATATCTGATTCTTTTTCCTTGCTCTTGAAACTTTTTTCTCAGACTAGGTTGCCTTGCCCAGACTTAATATGAAGGCTTTTATTTTGTCTTATTGCATCTTGTTTTGTTCTGCTTGCTATCATCTTTTGGAGTCCTATTCTTTTCTGAAAGGGAAATGGAGGGGGAGTGGATCTTGTGGAGAGAAAAGAAGTAGGAGAACTATGAGGAGTTGAAACATGAGAATCTATGTTTGGAATATATTATATGAGAGTAGAATGTATTTTCAATTAAAAAAAGAAGAATTTTTTTCTGGAATTAATTCATTGTTTATGATAATGGATTTTGTATATGTACCTCAATTCTTTTTGGTTTTTTCCTTATGCTCATTATTTTCATCCACTTACTTATATGATTTAATGTATTTATTAAGGTCACCGAGAAGAGACTTGATACCCTATGAGCATATACAGGGGGAGGTAATCACTCTGAGGAACAGTCATAGGGGAGGGGAATAATGGGAAAATGGGAGGGAGGGGAGAATGGGAGGATACAAGGGATGCGATAAACATAGAGATGTAACAAGAATAAATTAATAAATTTAAAAAAAGAAATCTACAATTGTCAAATGAGAGTAAACATCCAATAATTGAAAAAATCAGCATCCTTGGGCTTCTTCTGTGAAAACAAAAGCATAAAAGTAAAAACTAAACCTTCACAAGTCTGAAGCATGAAGAAAATCTTGAGGGTCAGGTTTTAATCAACTAGAATTTTTTGATACTGATGCTATTCATCCCCATCATTTCACATTGACACCAAGTCTTATACTTGCCACTTTGTGGTAATCCACAGCTATTTAATAAAGAGAACTCCTCATCTTTTTTTGAACAAGAAAAAAGAGCAATAAATCACATGCCAATGAGCTTGGATACTCATGAGAACACAAGTATACTACTCAGACTTCAGTGATCTTGAATTGATCACATTTCTCTAGAAGGACATGAGAACTCAAAAACAGAAAAAATTCCTTGTATGGAGACCAATTCTCATCTGACCATCATCTTTATAGGCAACAGACCCATGAGGATAAAAGTATCTTTGGCCCCAAATATAACTGCAAATGTTTTATCTAAGTGAATCAACCCACTTGGGCTACTATCGCAAAACTCAAGCATAAAAGTTGCAAGTAATGAGTCTTTTCCCCCTCCTCTGTGCCAAATGATTCCACTATTCAAAACCTTCCAGAAGCAACACCACTTTTAAGAATGGCCAATGATGATTCAAAGACTCAAGAAAACCATAATATAAACCATATATTCATTTCTCTTACAATCATATTTTAAATGCAGCATGATCTTTTACAGACAGCCTGCTCTAGTATAGTTGGTGGCATACTCCTGTGATGCTACCACTTGGAAGGTAGAGTCAGAAGGAACAGAAGTTCAAAGCCAACCTGTACTATATAGTGAGTCTGATCCTATTCTGGCCCATATGAGATCCTGTGTCCAAATCAAAGAAACAAAGCAACAAAAACAAACAAAAACAAAGCAAAAAAAATAGACATTATCTTTATTAAATTGATAAAATATAGAATTTAAATATGAGTCCTTAATAAATGAACTGGAGTCAGAAAACAAGAAAATTGAGATGACGATAAAATCTGGATCACTAGAACTGAGAAGCTTGAAACAGTATGGTCATAAATGAGGCCAACTTGGGATACTAGCAAAACCTTTTTGGGAGGAAATAAGTTCAGGTTTCAATTTAAGTTCCACACATATATATGCTTACTAATTTTTTGGTCATTACAACAAATCATAGGAGTAGGAAACAAAGATTTTCACCATAGAATTACTTTTAGAAATACTCTGGACATGTTCTTTGCTTTCTAGTTGTCTCATCTGCATATGACTGCTGTCTGTGTCTAAATCCAAACCTTTGGCTTCTGAATGATCCTGTATCCCTCCAAGCAGATGACCTTGAATCTGAGTAATGTATGTTCACAGCTTTAGATAAACCTCCAGTGTAAGTATGATCAAGCTGCAGTGAAGAGCATTCTGCCTTACTTGGATTAATGCAACAGTTTACACTAAAAGCATTGCTGAAGTGACAATGACTCGTTTATAATTACTCTGGACCATCTTGACACAACTATGTCAAGCTCAGTATAAACCCACTGGGATCCTGGAACTCCACTGATTAAGATAATGTGAGGCAAATCAATATCTTCACTGTACTTACTCATATCTATTGTTAATAATCTTAGATAAATCTGCCATCATCAAATGTAAAACATAAGCTTCTCTAAATCAACTGTTGATGTGTGCCTGACTACTGTTTTTAACCTTCTAGTTTAATTTAATATGCCTTAATTGCTCATCTAGTGGCCAATCCTGCCCTCTGCAATGTCATTTCAACAGTTGTAATTCTCTAAACACCTAGATGTGATCCTATGGAAGCTAATCCCTATAGTGACTACTTCCATTTACTTGCAACTCATTATCATGACCAACATCTGATTTGATGGAAGAAAGTAGTTTCTCAATTGAGGTCTTTTCTTCTCAGCTAGTTTGTGCCAAGTTGACAATTAAAGCTAATCATTTCTCCCTCCATCTTAAAACTCACACAATTAACTTGAGGACATAGCTGTTTCCTCACTAATTTATTCCTTCATTTACCTTTACTGACAATCTGTTAATAAAGTACAATGGAATTCAGTTTACTTCAAAGCTCTTGGCTATCTGTTTCTCTGAGGGTCTTACAGATAAGTAGGTTATTTTAGTCTAGAATATAAGGGAACTAAAATAAAAAACAAATGAACAACCGAACAAAACCTTAAACACCAAGAAAACAAACAATCTAATTAAATGTTGGTGATGCATGGTCTGCATTGATGTCCATGATTTATGTTACCATCAAAAACCAATATAGATGCCCTTAGTCTGGAATATTTGTTGTGTGTTGATCATGGTGATGTCCATGGACCATGATGCTTTTGAGGTCCATATTGATGTGAGTGGCCTTCATTGCCACCTCGGTCCATGATATTTTTGAGGCCTGTGCTGCCTCTGAGGACCATGTTGATGCCAATGTTCTGTCTGGCCACTGGAGAACATGCTGAAGTCTTCAACACATGCTGATGCCAGAGACCATGTGGATGTACAATATCCATGCTATAGCTGACAATAAATGGCAAGAAAGCTACTTTTGACAAGGTATTGATGACCACAGACTCACATATGAGAAAGAGAGAAATACAAAGCTTCTGAGAAACTACTACCTCCAACTCCAACCCACAAAAGTAACAGCCTAGACAGAAAGCCACCAAAAAGAACTCTTAAATATTGTGATAAGGGTGCTTATGTGTAGCTTTCCACTTTGTTGGCTTCTATCAGGGTGTGTCTGGGGAAAGACTCGGTTTTCTTTAACGAGATAGCCACCAGAGAGTTGACCATGCTCTATTGAGTATATGAAAAACACAAATTGAACTTGATTTATTTCTTTTTCCTTTTCTTTCTTTCTTTCTTTCTTTCTTTCTTTCTTTCTTTCTTTCTTGTTGAGAAGTCTCACATGAAGGGGCCAGATGTGGAAGGACACGCAAGTGATGATGCTGGGGGTTCATGATGTGAAATTCCTAAATAAGCAACAGAAGTATTATATAAGAAAGAAGGAAAGAAGGAAATGAAGGAAGGAAGGAAGGAAGGAAGAAAGAAAGAAAGAAAGAAAGAAAGAAAGAAAGAAAGAAAGAAAGAAAGAAAATACTAAAACCAAAACCAACCAAACAAAAACTTAGTACTGAACAGTGTTCTCAGAAAATGAATTATAAAAGGATTTTTAAACTATTTACCATTCATAGATATCAGAGAAATGCAATGTAAAGCTACATTAACTATATTGAAAGTTTATATTATTCCAGTGAGCATAAAAAAATAAAAAAACAAAAAGAGTTCTAAATCTTGTAAATACTGTGTAGAACTCATAATTCTTATGTACTGTTGGAAGAATGCAAGTTTGTGTACCCCCTGTTAAAATCAATGTGATCTCGTCTCAGAAAACTAGAAATACATTTACAATACATTTAGCCATACCAGCCCTGGCACTCCTGGTCATATAACCAAAACACTCTATTTTCCAGTAAAGAGACACACATTTAACCATATATTCACCATAGCTAAGACATGCAAATGTCTAATATCATCTAATGGATAGTCAAAATATGGTATTCATGTATAAAGGACTTTTATTCAGCTGAAAAGAGACATGAAATTAGCTTGAAGGTAAGTGGATGGTGCTGGAAAACAGTATCCTGAAAACATATGCAAAATATATGATCTTAGCACTAAATCTCTGGATTTGTGTGTTTACTTTAGAGCATCTTCAGAATCCAGGGAATCAGAAGGAGATCATTAGTGCATATTGGGTGAAAGATCTCAAGGCACAGGAGTAGTAGAATAGAGATGGTTGAAGTGGCAAAATGAAAACACTGAGCTCAGAGCTAGTAACAAGAAGGGTGGGAAAGTGAGAAAGCACAGGGACCCGAGGGAAGGACAACTAAATCTAAGGATGTTTTAATTCTCTTACTTTCCAAGTAAATACATTTAAATGTATAACTACATAGATGCCTGTCCTTAATGATATTAAAACAACATAACTTTATAGTATTCTTTTGATTTAAAAGAAATACATGGGAACTAGAGATTTTTTAAAAAGAGAGAAAAAGAAAGGAAAAGAAAAAGAAAATCCTTATAATCCTGGCTGTGCATTTTGTTTTCAAATATGTTCACAATTTTGTATTATCTCTTTCCCTTCCTTTTACCTACTTATATTGGAGCCCAGCTGTTTGTATCTTATATTGAAATCAATCTGAATTTCTTGTCATTGAACTGACATTCTGATCAGGTAAGGGAGGGGGGGACAGATACACAGAGACACACAGAGAGACAGAGAGAGACAGAGAGAAACAGAGAGAAAGGCTGATGACTGACTCTGGCTGGTTTGAAACCTGCTATGTAGAACAGGCTGACCTTGAACTCATAGAAGATCCACCTTCTTCTGCCTCCAGAGTTGCTCTCAAACAAGTAAATAAAATCAAAGGAAGGTGGAACATGTTCAATATTATACCAGAACCTACACACACACACACACACACACACACACACACACACACACACA
>OU015749.1:66251341-66297906 GCA_907169655.1 Acomys percivali | reverse complement strand
ACAGACAGACACACCACACACATACACATCACACACACACACACCACACACACACACACACACACAGACACACAGACACACACACACACCACACATACACATCACACACACACCACACACACACACACACACACCACACCACACATACACATCACACACACGCGCGCGCGCGCGACGAGACCGACAGAGAGAGACCAGAGAATCCTTAAAATAAGTACTTTAAACATTTGCGTGGTATTATATTGGTCATAAGTGTAATATGACAACTAGTAACACTCATTCCACTCATTCATGTGTGTAAACAAGGACACAAATGGCAGCTGATTTGATTATTGCCTTCTTACTTCCAGACATCTGCGGACAGATTGCACTCACAATGTGCAAGGATGTGACTTTCACAGCAAGTGGTCAGAAAAAGCCTATCAATCATCTCAGAAAGCAAAAGGGAGAAAACAGACAGACAGTATGAAAGGGATTCTCAACTGGAGTCCACTTTGGGTTCAGTTGCTTTTTCAGCTTTTCTCTCCCTCTTTGAACCGAGTTGGAAGTGTGACATTTTAAAGTCAGTTTTTATAGAAACAAATGTCAGGAGAGGTGACTCATCCTAATATGTCTAAAAATAAACCCAGGTTGTCAAAGATATCAAAACTTTGCCCTCAAGCTTAGCCAGTGAGGGAGGAAGAGTCTTCCTACCATGGGCTGTGCAGCTGCGAGACGTAACCCCAGAAGCTGAGGGCCGTGGGACTGGGAAAGATGACGATGAAGGGCACACAGAACTTGTGGGTTTTGCTTTATTTAACTGCAAAGTGGCCCTCAGGAAATGAAGTATATTGAGAAGGGGAGAAACTAAGTTCTGTTTCTAATTAGGTCCAAGATAGGCCTCCTAAGGGAATGCTTTCCCTGGGTTAGATTTTAAGTGCAGCTTCTTCAGCTTCAGAGAGTGACTGTGTGGTAATGAGCACCACGAGAAATAGATAAGACTATTTCTTAGCTCTATCATTTGTGCTGACCTCAAATTGATAAGCCAAATATCTATTAAAGACAGGATGGAAAAGATATTTTGTTATATTCACTTGAGTTCAATTTCTAGCACACATTGTCACACAACTCACAATCACCTGTAACTACAGCTCCATGTAACTTGACATGCACAAACCACCACCATATTCATAGTATAATTATAAAAAATATTTTTAAATGCAGAGTTGAAACAGAATGGTTCTTAGTTATAAGGGATGTTTTCTACTTGTAGTCTGTTCTGATAGCTACACAGTGGACTTTCTCTTGTTTTCTATGTAAAGTTGAAAGAAAATTGTTTTCAATGAGAAAATGGTGACAGTTAAGGTCTTATTTGTGACATATGGTGTTTTCTACATGTTGTTTGCCATAATTATTGATATGACCCTTTTATTCTAAAAAATTGCTGACATAAGCCACCAGAAGCATGTTAGGATCTTTTTTAAAAATTATTATAATTTATTCAGATTATATCCCAATTGTTTTCCCCTCACTTGTATCTTCTGGTTCTCACCTTCCCTCTGTGTTCTGCCCTATTCACCTCTCCTAGACCTCTGACAGAAAGGGACATCCTCCCCACCTGATTTGACCAAAGCCTATCAGGTCTCATCCATATAACATGGATCCCCTTCCTCTGTGTGCCTTTGCAGCCTCCCCATCAGAGGGAAGTGATCAAATTGGGGCCCACAGAGTTCATGTCAGAGGCAGTCCTGGCTCTCCCCACAGCTTTGGAGAATAAGTTGTCCATTGGCTATATCTGAAGAGGGGGTCTAGGTTCATTGCATGCATTGATCATGGTTGGTGCAACAGTTTGTGCAGCCCCTGACTGGATCCAGATTCCCCTACCCTTGATGATCTCTTTATGGGGCTCCTGAACCTTCTGAGTCCTTCTATCACCCACTCTTCCATACCACTCTCTGTCCTTTGCCCAGAGTCTCAGCATCTGTCCTGATCCCCCTCCGGGTGTAGTCTGATATCAACTTATAAGTGAGTATGTACCATGCCTGTCTTTCTGGCTCTGGATTACCTCACTGAGTACGACATGATCATTTCTAGTTCCATTTTTTTGTCTGCAAATTTCAAGATTTTCTTAATAGTTGACAAGTATTCCATTCTGTAAATGTACCACAGTTTATCTATTCTTCTTTGAAGGACATCTTGGTTGTTTCCAGATCCTGGCTATTATGAATAAAACTTCTATGAACATAGTTGAGCAAGTGTCCTTGACATATGGTGGAGCTTATTTTGGGTATATGCCCAGGAGTGGTGCAGTTGGGTGTCAGGTACCAGCCCACAGGACAAATCGAATCAGGGTTCACCTGAAAGAGAGAGTGGGGACATCAACTCAGGAAATTTCTGATCAAGATTCCCCTTTAATATGGATGAGTAAGACTTTATATATTAAGGTCAATAGGATCTATTCTGGTCCCTCTCTCCCTAGCTCCCAAGGCAAGAGCAACACAATAGCCTGAAAAACTCTCTGTAAGAACTTCCTTAACCCTCCAGGTGTTTCTCAGTAGGGATTTCCCTACTTATTTCAAAGGTAAATAGTCCAAGGACAGCCTGGAACACAAAGACCACCTCTGGCAGAGATCAGCATCTGGAAGGTCACAGCCTGCAGCCTAAGCATGGGATTTCTGACATGGCAGAAGTTAGCACGGTTCCCCATAGTTGGGCCTTGCAGTAGAACTTTTCCCAATTTTTTGAGACAGCATCAGATTGATTTTGAAAGTGGTTGTACAAATTTGTACTCCCACGAGCAATGGAGGAGTGGTCCCTTTCTCCACACCCTCATAAGCATGTGCTGTCACTTGAAGAGTTGATCTTGGCAATTCTGCTATGTGTAATATGGAACTCTGAGTCCTTTTGATTTGCATTTCCCTGAAGACAAAGGATGTTGAGCATTTCTGTATTTCTTGGCCATTCAATATTCTTCTGTTCCAATTCTCTGTTTAGCTCTGTATCCAATTTTATTGGGTTTTCTGGTGTTTAATTTCTTGAGTTCTTTCAATATTTTGGATATTAGTCCTTTTTCAGATGTAGGTTTGGTGAAGATCTGTAGGCTGCCTTCTTGTTCTGTTAACAGTGTCCTTTTCTTTTTCATGAGGACACATTTACTGATTGTTGATTTTATAGCCTGAATTATTGGTGTTCTGTTTAGGAAGTTGTCTCCTGTACCAATGAGATCAGGGCTGTTTCCCACTTTCCTTACTAACAAATTTAGTGTATCTGGTTTTATGTTGAGATCTTTAATCCATTTGGAAGTGAGATTCAGGAAGGGTGGTGAATATGGATCTATTTACATTTTTCTACATGTAGACATCTAGTTAGACCAGCACCATTTGTTGAAGAAGCTATCTTTTTTTTCCATTGTATGGATTTGGCTTATTTGTCAAAAATCAAGTGTCCATAGGTATTTGGGTTTATTTCTGTGTCTTCGATTTCATTCTGTTGATATAACAGCCTATTTTTATGCTAGTACCATGTCGGTTTTATTACTGTTGCTCTATAGTACATCTTGAGATCAGGGATGGAAATTTCTCCAGAAGATCTGTTATTATACAAATAGTTTTAGATATTCAGGGTATTTTTTCATATGAAGTTGATAATTGATCTTTCAAGGTTTGTAAAGAGTTGTGTAGGTATTTTGATAGAGATTGCATTGAATCTGTTGATTGCTTTTAGTAAGATGGCTGTTTTTACTATGTTGATCCTCCTGATCCACAAGCATGGGAGAACTTTCCATCTTCTGATATCTTCTTCAATTTCTTTCTTCAGAAACTTGAAGTTTTTTTATACCAGTCTTTCATTTGCTTGCTTAAAGTTACACCAACATACTTTTCATTATTTGAATTAATCTTATATCTGGCCACTTTGCTGAAGGTGTTTATCAGCTGTAGGAACTCTCTGGTGGAATTTTGGGCATCACTTATGTACACTATCATATCATCTGCAAAAAGCAATACTTTGACTTCCTCCTTCCTAATAGGATCCTCCTGATCTCCTTTTGTTGTCTTATTGTTTTAGCTGGAAGAGATATAGAGTGGGCAGCTTTTCTAGTCCCTAATTTCAGTGGAATTTCTTTTAGTTTCTCTCTATTTTATTTGATGTTGGCTATTGGTTTGCAGTATATAACCTTTATTATGTTTAGGTATGTGCCTTTTATCCATGATCTCTCCAATACTTTATACATGAATGGATGTTGAATTTTGTCAAATTCTTTTTCAGCATCTAAGGAGATGTTCAAGTGCTTTTTATTCCTTTGTTTGTTTACATTGTGGATTACATTGATGAATATTGAACTACCCCTGTATGCCTGTGATGAAACAAACTTGGTGATGGTGGATGACATATTTGATGTGTTCTTGGATTTGGTTTACAAGTATTTTATTGAATATTTATGCATCAATGTTGAAAAGAGAAATTGGTCTGAAATTCTCTTTCCTTTATAGGTCTTTGTGTGGTTTAGGTATCAAGGTAACTGGGTCCTCCTAGAATGAGTTTAGTAATCATCTTTCCATTTCTACTTTTTGGAATAGTTTGAAGAGTATTGGTATTACCTCTTTGAAGGTCCATCTGGTCCTGGGCTTTTTTTTTTTTTTTTAGGTTGGGAGACTTTTGATGACAGTTTCTTTTTTTTTCTTAAAATATTTTATTAATTTATTCATATTACATCTCAAATATTACCCCATCCCTTGTATCCTCCCATTCTTACCTCCCTCCGTCCTTCCCCCTACTACCCTCCCTTATGTCTGTGACTGAGAGGGACCTCCTCCCCCTGTATATGCTCATAGGGTATCAAGTCTCTTCTTGGTAGGTTGCTATCCTTCCGCTGAGTGCCACCAGGCCTCCCCATCAAGGGGATATGGTCAAAAATGGGGCACCAGAGTTCGTGTGAAAGTCAGTCCCCACTCTCCACTCAATGGTGGAAAATGTGCTGTCCATCGGCTAAATCTTGGTAGGGGTTCAAATCTTACTGCCCATATTGTCCTTGTCTGGTGTCATAGTTTGAGCAGGACCCCTGGGTCCAGGTCTGCCCATCATAATGTTCTTCTTGTAGGTTTCTAGGACCCTCTGGATCCTTCTATTTCCCCATTTTCCCATGCTTCTCTCATCTAGAGTCCCAATAGGATGACCTCCCCTCTGATCCACTTTTCTGGTAAGTGAAGACTTTCATGGGCTAGTGTCTAGATATAAGTGAGTATATACCATTTGACTCTTTCTGCTTCTGGGTGAACCCACTCATTATGAGGGTGTTTTTGTCTCACCCCTTCTCAGTGTGGGAGGCATGCAGCTTGCATGTCTGTCTCCCATCCAACCTTTGTCCTTACACTGACCAACAAAACATATCTTTTAGGCCAATTACCCTTTGGCACAATATCTCCTGTGGACTTTCCACTTTCAAGGAGATTGGCTGACCTTTTTTAGAGCAGTTACATCATTTTTCTTTACATAAATATAAGATTGATGTGTATCTATCATTTAGAACAGTAAGGGCATATAATCCATTCTTATGAAAAAGGAATGTATATAGTAAATTCAAGGAAAAAATTGTCAGTTTAAATCTTAGGCTGTCTCTGTAAGTAACTTATCTTTTCAGCAGGGAGTCAGGCCCTGTGGAGACCAGTTTGTTCTGCAACTCAAGAGTACCCCCTGTCTTTGTCTCCATTGTGTGGGGTTTAAAGATGTGTGCCACCACGACCCTGCCCTGTTGAACTATTTCATCTCAATTCAGTCAAAATCTTTAGAAATCTCAAGCAAAAATCAAGCAGGGAAATAAAAAAAATTCTAAGTCTTGGGTCAGTTGTGCCAGTTTAGGTTTCAGTTAGTGATACTCTGTCCAACGTTCCTTGGAATTAGTTGCTTTTTTGGGGTGACCTTTTCCAGAAAGTGCTCATAAACACCTTGTAGCTAAGGAGCTTTGAATTCTAGCCACTATCAACTCTATGGAGAAGAGTTCAGTTCTTTCTTCTCTTTTTGTGGCCAGTAACTTAGTTTCATATCTCTCAGATCTCTGCCTTTCTCCCTGAACTTTTTTAGAGCGGTTATGCAAAGAAGTGTGACCATGACTAAGCCCCTTTGCAAACAAATTCATAAACACCAAAACAAAGCCAAAGAAGATTCACGAGCCTTCTACCATGCTTCCTTGGAAAGGGACGATAGCGGTTTTTATTTTATTATTTTGGTTGAAAGTCTATTTTATTATATATTACAATAGCTTCTCTAGCTTCCTTCTGTTTCCATTTGTTTGGAAAACCTTCTTCCAGCCTTTGCTTTCAGGTAATGTCTTTCTTTGAGGTTGAAGTGGGTTTTCTGTATGCAGTGGAATATTGGGTCCTACTTATGCATCCATTCAGTTAGTTTGTATCTCTTTATTGCAGAGTTGTGACCATTGGTGTCAAGAGAGATTTCTGACTAGTTACTGTGAGATCTTTTTTTTTTTATGTAGGTTGTAGTAATGTGCTTGTGTACTTTTATAACTTTTGTTTTGCTAAAGTGAAGTTATCTATTTTCTGTGCTTTTCTGCGTATAGTTAGCTTCCTTGGGTTGTAGTTTTCCTTCTAGTATCTTCTGTAGGTCTGGATATCTGAAGAGGTACTGTATAAATTTTTTTGTCATGTAATATCTTCTTTTATCCATGTAAGGTAATTGAAAGTTCTTCTGAGTATAGTAGTCTGGGCTGGCATCTGTGATCTCTTATGATTTGCAAGACATCTGTCCAGGCCCTTCTGGATTTTATGTTCTCTGCCAAAAAATTCAGGTGTGATTCTGATAGTTTTGCCACTATATGTTACTTTCCATTTTCTTCTTGCCACTTTCAATGTTTACTCTGTTCTGTACATTTAGTGTTTTGATTATTATGTAGGAGAAGGATTTTCTTTTCTGTTCTACTCTATTTGTTGTTCTATAAGCACCTTGTATGTTTACAAAAAACTCTTTCTTTAAATTAGTGAGATTTTCTTCTATAATTTTGTTGAAAATATTTTCTGGACCTTGGAGCCAGGCATCTTCTCTTTTCTCAATTATTATCCTTAGGTTTCATTTTTTCATGGTTTCCTAAATATCTTGTATGTTTTGTGTCAGTATCTTTTTAGATTTAAATTTTTCTTTGACAGTGGCATCAAATTCTTCCACTGTATTTTGTACACTTGAGATTCTTTCTTCTGTATTCTGTTGGGTATGCTTACCTCTGCAATTCCTATTTTCTTCTTTAAGTTTTTTTTTCCAGGTTTCCCTTAGTTTGTACTTTTATTACTGTTTCATTTTTCATATTCAGATCCTGAACCACTTTGAACAAGACTCTGGTGTTTTGTAGTCCATAGTTATATCTGAGATACAGAGTGCAGGTGTTGCACACCTCCACTAGTCCTGTGGCTAGACCTTGGATTCTGCACAAATGCCTGTGTGGACCCAGGAACTTTCTGTTTATTGGCCAGGTAACCTGAGGTCTAATCCAGTTGTGTTTCAGGCTATGGTATGTCTTCTAGGCTAGAAGTGGATTGTGTCTACAGTTTAGTCTGATACCCAGAGGACAGGTGCTGTGTGCATGCAGATGAGCTGATAGACTTTGCAGGGTGTCCCACATGCTGCAGTGTCCCATGAACACTTCTGTAGATTAGTCTAGACTGAGGCTAGATCCACCTGTATTGCACACACTATGGACCCTTCTTACCAGGCAATCACCAGCCCTTGTGTTTTGTAGTTCTTAGTTTGGTCCTTCTGTAGCTGTGCAGTCACTGGTGTCCTTCTGATCAGACAAGGTTTGTGATTGGTGCTACTATCTTGGATCTACACATGTTAGGATTGTTTTGCTTGGTAATTGAGACATTATAACATGACTTATCTAGTGTTGAATTTTAGTTGACACAGTAAGAATTTCTTATTGTGGATATGATATATGAAGAATTCCATGTATATAAGGCTTTGGGGAAATATTAGTCATTTCCAAGTAATATCCAAGCCATTGAAATAATAAAGTCTTTGTCTTTTTCTCCATATAAGGTTCCAGTTCATTGACTCATTTAACGACCTAACAAATTATACCTACCAAGTGCACTCCCCCAAAAAAACCTGATACAAGTTGATTTCTTCACAGAAATATTTCCCATAAAGTCATGCTAAGACTCCAAGTACAATGGATAAAATACTCAATATCTCCAATGTTGCTTACCCTCTTTTTATTTCTTTTTTTCTCATTTCTTTGTTTTGGTTAAAGTCCACACTGCTTGGCAAGTGGGGTTCCTCCTTTCTCAGCCTACTCCTGGGTCGGAGGATCAGAGAACGGTGCCACTACTTCCTGATTAGCACGTGTTTTAGATCTAGATGCTTCTCCTCTCCAATCCCCAAATGCGGTGTTTATTTATGTAATTGCCTTGGCCATCCTGAGCATGCATCACAGACCAAGCTGGAATCAAACTCACAGCCATTCAAGAAAATATAAATACAATGACACTAGAGAAGAATACAGTAACTGAGACATAAATAAAAAGTAAAAGTTGGACTAAGTTTCTTCTAACTCTAACTCTCTAAGTAAAATTTCCAAGTATGACCCTAGGAATTTCATACATTCCCATATACTTATACCTTCCTCTTCTCCATCCCATTCTCAGAAAGGGAAAACTAAAGACTTAAGATCAGATTGAAATTACTCAACAAGATATACTGATACAAATCTAACTCTTAGGCCTTCAGGACAAACTCCCAGTGCCATCAACAAGAGATTTCTTTAGCAGACAGTTATGAATTTGTCTCAAGACATTTGAAGCAACTTGTTCAGAACTCTGCTATTATAAGAGGGCCCTTTAAAGGCCTGTCTACCACTCCAACTTACTGGGATGGAAAGCCTGCACTGTAAGATGTAATGATACACTCCTGACTCTTTGTGAACAACACTGCTTAAATGTCTCTATGCTAGATCAGGAATTTGTCTTAACCCTGGAACCTGTTCTTATGTTGTCATTGTCACATTGAAGAGAGGGATACTTCCCAATAAAGCTACCAATTCTCACTGAGGAGCTAACAGTCCGTTTACATGTAGTTAGGCTCTGCCATTAGCCTTATTTGACAGGGAAAAGCTAAATAACTTCAGACACAAGCAAATTATTAAGGAGCCCACCAAGTTAGGATCAAGGAATAAAATCCCATTTGAACCATTTTATATTGTGAGAAATTTACTTTAAAATAAACCAGGCACCATCGGGGTTTCAAAGATGGAAAATAAAACGGAGCTAAGCTATGTGGGCATGTACTTTACCAAAAAAAAATCAATATCAAGACCAGTCTCTCTGTGTTTCTTATTTATTTTTCTTTTTGTTAGTTTATTCATTTTGTTTTGTTTTTGGGAAAGGATTTCTGTATGTAGCCTCGGTTGTCCTGGACTAACTTTGCAGATCAAGACGGCCTCAAACTCACAGAGATCTGTCTGCCTCTGCCTTTGTCTGCCTCCATAAATCCTGGGATTACAAGCATGCATTCTCTCAGTGTTTCTCAAGTAGATCTTATTCCCTCTTGTCTCTGCTGCTTTGTATTTTGTCCTGATTGGTTACAGGTGACTCTGCATTCTGATACTTGCACTGTCACCCAATTCCAATTCTGTTGTCCACTATCAAACAGTGCCTGTGTTCTGAAGGATAGATGATTGTGAGAAATACTGTAACTAACAAAAGCCAATTCCTGCACTTGATCTTCATGTGTTGCTGTCAGTCCTATACAAGTCATGTAGTGATAAAAAGACCCCTGTGAAGAAAGCTGTGGGAGGCTCCATTGTGAAAGTTCTATTATAAGCATGGATTACTTTAAAAAGCTACACACTGAATGTTCCTATGTGCAAATACTCAAAGTAGTATCCATTTTTTTGTTTTTAAATAAAAAATTTTAAAAAGTTATAAATGACAACTGTTTCAAAACACAATGTAAGTTTTCAATTTCTTATAATGAAAAATGTTTCATTTTTCAAATTCAAAGAGATTTATTTATTATTTATTTTGTGTATGATTGATTTCCTTGTATATAGGTATATTCACCACATATATGCAGAGGCCAGAAGAGGTATATGATTTTCTAGAAGGGGAGTTATAGAATATTGTGGGCCACTACATGAGTGCTAGAAATTTAACCTCAGCCTTCTGTAAGATCAACAAATGTTCTTAACGACAGAGTAATTTCTCAAGCCTCAAACATTTTTATTTTTAATGAATGGTATTTCTAAAGTTCAAGTGTTTTCTCAAAAATGTTTGATGACATGAAAGAAAAATTAACTATTACAACTGTTCTAAAGTGTTTCAATTATAAAATTCCATTAAGAATTTTAAGAAGAAAATATTTCTATTTTTTAAACTAATCTCTCATCAGTAAAACATAGTGTTAGAAGATTAAAGCACTTGTAAATATGTCAAATAATAAATGGCATGATTTACTTTCTATTATTGTAATAATCTGGGATCAAAATAAATTTATAATGTAGTGAATACCAATCAAGACAAAGAAACATGAAACAAAAAATTTCAAAACTGAAGCAAAGGTGTTTGGGGACAGACTGTTCTATTTTGAGAATGAAGATGTTTATATTTCTTTCATATTTCAGTTTAATGTCCTTTTATTAGGCACTGGGACATCTTTTGCTTTATATTATTAGTATGCATGCTTTGGATTTTTAACAAATAGATGTGGCATAGTAAGGTTCAGCTATACATTCTTCTTAAAGCCAAGTTGAGTTTTTTTGTTGTTATTGTTTTGTTTTTTAACCACAATTACACTAGTTAGTATATTTTCTTTTGTAAGTAAAATATTTATTGTATTTTTCTAATCTTTATAAGTTATTTTATCATAAATCATATATTTTAGTTTATCTTTCTTCTGAAGAAATTAACAAAAGAACTTAAAGCACGAAGAAACTACTTTTTAACATGACATGTTTTCTTGGCTTAATAGAATCTGGGAATTTGACAAAGTGTTTTGTTACTATTAGTTTCTTAGTGTGTGAAGGTCACATTTACCATTTTTTGGTCTGGAGAGATGGTTCAGTGGTTAAGAGGCCTGACTTCTCTTCCAAAGCATCTGTTTTAATTGTCATCACCCACATGGACACTTACAACAATATGAAGCATCTGATAGTTCCCAGCATTCCACCACCTTCTTCTGGCCTCCACAGTACAAAATAGGCAAATGGTGGTACCTATGGTCAAACACACCCATACCCATACAACTAAATTTAAAAATGAAAGTTTAAATGAATGAAATAAAACTGAAAGTTACTTTAAACCTTTATTTTAACTAATGGATTATCCTCAAAACTTATCACCCAATAAGAGAGAAGGAGAACAAGATGGTTAAGGATTCTCAGCTCCATTATCTCTAGCCAGATTTCTCACCCACACCTAACATCTGTTGCTTCTGTTCTGTATATGATTGTAGCTTATGTTTAATATTAATTAAGTTTAATTAATTAACTTTGACCATGTTCTCTGTCACTTGATGAAAAACTCTGACAGAAAATTCTAAATTAATAGTTTTAAAAATGAAAGTCTGGTGCTATGGTTAAATCTAGTGAATGGTTAAATCCTGTGATTTGTATGTCAGAGGACAAAAGACAAGGGATCTCAGTAATAAGGCTACACTTGTGCTATTACTGAGTTGTAATTTCACTTTAGATGTCCTGCCTCAGTGACTAAAGTGGAGACCAATCAAGAAATGCTATGATATCAGCCTAGTCACAGGCCTCTAAAACACATGCATATACAACACACAGAGAAACTCATGTCAAAATATGAAAATCAGGTTGATGAATATAGTTTTGTCTGATAGTTTATATATTCAACTAATTAAGCAATTTTTCATATTGTAAGTATTCATTGAACCTCTACTATGCATCAAGCACTTTTATAATCAGCGATGCAATAATAAACAGAACATATGGCAGTTTGGGATTCATGTGACAATAACACAAAACAAAACAAAACAAAACTTGTGTATTCAAGCCAGCGATGACATGATCTCTTTATTTTCAAAGTAACACTGGTTTGGAATGGAATGGGTGATAAGTCTGAATCAGATAGACATAAAGAAAAGCTATTTTAAATAAGAGCAGTGACAACAGAAGAGACTGGACCAGAAACATGATCTCCAATCATGGACCAATTATTTTGATTAAGGGCATTAAAATAAAGAACATACACCTCAATATTGGGGAATAAACAGATTTGAGGGTCATTTTCTGAAATAAGGAATATTAAACAGAAGATATGGTGGGCAGAATTATATCCTACCACATTCATAGAGTGAAGCTCTACTCTCAATATGGCTGTTTGGAAACAGAGGCTTGGAGGAGGTGACAAATATTAAGTAATTCATCATTATAGAATTGTAGTCTGACAGAACTTGTACCACTTAAAGAAGATGAAGATGAGACACCGGCACATATTATGAAAGCACAGCTGCATCACACAACAAGGAAGTGGTAACCTGAAAGCCAGAAAAAGAACCTGAAATGGCATAAATTGGCCAGTTGGACACGTTTAGCAATCTGAACTATGAAGTACATCCATGTGGTTCATACCATACAGTCTGTGTATTAATTAGAATATTTTCAGATTAAGATGAAACTGTATTTCAGATTAAGATAAAACGTCTACAATTTGAAGAAGATAGGAATTAATGACATACAGTGCTCTTCCTTATCCACAAGAAATGTATTTCAAGACCCTTAGTGGATGCACATGAACTCTATTTATACTATGCTTTCCCCAGGCATACATATTTAAGAATAATGTTTAATTTACAAATCAGGCACTGTGAAGTGAAACTATCTGCAGATAGATCTTGGTAAATTCACCATATAATTTATAATGTTTTGAAATATTTTTAAATTTATATTTCCATGGACACAGCACATATCGAGGTCAGAGGACAACTTGAAGGACTCTTTTCTCTCTTACTATGATGCTAGCAGATAGCCACCTCAGGCTCATCTAGAGACATTCTCATATCCTCTCTGTAGCCTACCCTGTTGCAGGTCTCCAGTTGTCTCAGTGATGCCCACTCCCATGGAAGAGTATGTATGTGTGTTTTGTCGGGGGGGGGGGAAATAGAAGTACATGGAAGGGATAAAAACACCATAAGAATACCAGCAACATCAACTAACTTAGACCTATAAAGTCTTACTGAGATGGAAGCACCAAGCAAAGGACATGCATGTACTGTACCTAGGCCTCCTACACATATATAACCAATGGACAGTTGGATTTCCATGTGAGTGCTGTTTATGACATGGACTCTGTTGCCTACTTTTAATCACTCCACCTTATCAGGGCTGCCTTACTGGGTTTCAATGGATGAAGATGAGCTCAGTCCTGATGTGACTCAATACGCTGCAGTGGGTTGGTGGACTGGGGCTCCACTTTTCAGAGGACAAGGGGATGTAGATAGGATGCAACAGAGGTACTGGGAGGAAAGGATGGAAGAGATATGATTGGAATATAAAGTAAATATATAAATTAAGAATATTTCACTTCTTCCACTATCACATCATTATCTTTCACTGCCTGTGGTGTTTCCCTGCAGACTTCCCAGCCAAGCAGAAAAAAAGACAGGTAGGAATCTAGGTTTAGCCAAATTTTCATTGGGTCAAGATTTCTTGGGATCTGATGCAGATCATTTTCCATTAGTCATATTTAAGCACAGCACAATTTTGGACAAAAGTATTCAGATAACAATTAACTCAGCCTTTTGAGTTCAACAAAGATAAAAACATGTTTACATTGAAGTTGTTTACAAAATATGTATGGCTTTGTCCATAAGAAGGGATCTTGTTGACTTAGGAACCATGCTCAAGATAAGTCTGTAGGGACAATGACTGAGGTAAACATAATGCCTGGCCCTAAGAAAACTTAGACATCCATTAAGCTGTTGTAAAGTATAAATGGCGTCTCTTACAAGGATGAATTTTGTTGCCTAGAAGTAATGTTCAAGGTTTTAGGGAGAAAAAGTCTAGAATGAACAAACATAATATTCTGGGTGATATGAGTAGAGCCTTACTCAACAGATAGCAAAGGATTATCAAGTTGTAAAATACTTTTTCCACAAGTATTCTGGAAGAATAGATTGAACATCTTTTCCTTTGAAGGATGACTGGAGTTTAACGTTTCCTTGTTTCTTTAGTACTTATCTGGGTGTGCACGTTCTTTTTGCTCTCTACAACTGCACCTTTACTTGGTAACTTCTGGCATAGCAGGTTAGTGAGAGCTCATCCACTTTTCATGCTGACAAGGAATGTTCTTTGCTATTTTCCTGCAGTCAATCACAGCAGATATTCTTTAGAACATAACGATTTCAGCACATTTGTGATTCATGGCCACTATGATGAGTATGATAATGTATTCCTGTTTGTCCTAGTTGAGAGACTATATCCACCGTGTAGACTGTGCAGTTACTCATTCATCTATTGATGTACATTTCAATTACTGCCAGTTTTAGAGTAAACACAAATTTATATTTTCTTGTAAATATATCTGGATTAAAATTACTTGGTCATAAAGAAAGTCATGTTTGTATGCATTAATACTTAACAAATTGATATTTTTTTTAGAATTTTTCATATAGTACACAATATTTTGATCATACTTTTTTCTTTTCCAATTCCTCCCAGATCCTGCTCCACCCCCCACCCAATATCATGTTATTTTCCTCTCTTAAGGAAAAAAAAACACAAACCAACTAATCAACCAAACACAAACAATAAAAACAAAAGGAAAGTATACACACACACACACACACACACACACACACACATGTGCACTCACAAACACTGGAGTCCGTTTTGTTCTGGCCTAACTACTCATAAGCATGAGTCTGCCAAGGACTATGCTTCATACACCCAGTGTCACTACACTGAAGAAAACTGGTCCCCCCCATCTCAGTAGTTCTAAAGCCATTCCAGTTAATTTCAGTAAGGTCATTCTGTAGGTGTGGGGCTTTGTGCGCACTTCTTTCTTTCCATGTTGGGATTTTGTCTGACTTGATCTTGTTCAGGCCTTGTGCATTCTGTCATGTTCATAGTGAGTCTATATGTGCATCAGCCCTTGCAATCTTTCTTCCTCTTTTTCCACATAGATCCCTGAGCCTGGAGTACAGAAAAGACATAATAAAGACATTCTTATTCAGGTACGAATGGTCCAAAATCATTAAATTCCAAGTCTTAGTAATAGAAATGAGTTACATGTCTTTGGATAAAGCAGTACCATAGACAAATCCATCATACCTTCAAACATTACTAGCTATTTCCAATTCTATTCCACTCCACAACCATTTTGATTTTAATTCCTGGTACTGCGCTTTATTAAGTTTTGAAACAAGAGAATTCCAGTTGTTTACAATTGTGGCCAGTCTTCTGTGGGGGTGGCATCTGATGTTTGTTTGAAATCCTATTAGATGTGCAGTGGGTGACCATATATTTTTATAATGTTTAAAAGCAGGAAGTTAATTCCACTAATATATTTCAGTTAGCTCAATATACCTAAAAATTATCATTTGAACCTACATATCTAAGTAAATGTTGGCCAAGAGAACTATTAATTTCATCGGATAGATACGTCATTTAGCCTGCTCCTTTTTAAATTTGCTATGTCCATATCTATGTTGATGGGAACAGACATATCTATCTGCATTTTTCACTTTTGTTGAATTATACCAGTGTTAGGAAAGCAATTTTTTGAGCATTGTTTTCCTTCTTAAAGCTGGTTTGCAATCCAAATAAGGATATTTGTTGAGCCATAGCAGTGATAGAGCCATAGCCTCTACATAGGAGGTGTCTGATCCTCTTGTTGAGTTTAAGAATTATGTATTTTGACTTAATGTCAGGCTGAGATTCACTGATAATAGAGTATAAAACTTTCTGTGAAATTCATATAAATGTAAAGATTAAGGAGAACATAGCAGCATAGCAAGCATGGGCTATTTGAGGGTCAGTCCAGAGTTCAAACAGAAAGAAAAGTTCTGAGGAAGGAGGACCTTTGGTGGGTATGGGGGAGGAAGAGTCACTGTTCAAATTTGAAGGAAAATATATCAAAGATGAAGGAAGCAAGAAAGGAAGGGAATGAAGGAAACATGAAGGAATGAGGAATAAAGGAAACAGGAGGAAAGAAGAAACCAGGAAAGAGGAAAGAAAAACAACAAGAAAAAAGAAAGTGAGGGATACCCCATCCTTGGATTTATCCTGTGACTCACAAAGACTCACAAGCACACATTGTTGCACCAAACACCTCTTACTGGCAAAGGCTTGACAAGAGAGTGGTGAGGCACTGCAATGGGCCTCAAGACTGAAGGACACAAAGACAAGTAATGGGTGCTTTGATTGAAACCAAGCCAGGCAACTGTCACCAAAGACTGTAGTACTAAATGCTGATCTTTAAAAGCCATTTTCATAGATTACAATGATACATTTAATATCAAAGGGTCATAGAAACAGGCCTGAAAGTAACCCTTTTGCTATAGTTCAGTTTATGACAATCCCAACCAGATAGAAAAAATCAAGGGTTATTGGAAAGAGTATGCTTAGGAAGACCACCTAATTTACTGAGAATATGACACACAACTTAATGGATGGTACATTTAATAACAGACAGAATGGTTATCTTCTCTGGGCAATTCAGGCCATACATTTGTCCTAAGCATGTTATCACTGTTAAAAACTAAATTGTATTCTCTACAAATTCATATGTTGAATTTGTAATTCACAGTGTGATTACATTTGGAAAGGAGATTATTTTTAAGGAAATAATACATATAAATAATGTCTCGGAGTCAAATTTCGTATAAATGGAAATACTAATCAATATAACTCTAAAGATGAGAAACAAGCTTGTTACTTTTGATATACAACAGGTCATGTGACCACATAATGAAAAGAATTAGTAGTCTAGAGACCAATAAGAAGTACCTCACCATAAATCTACTCTTCTTTGATCTTGATCTTGGAACTTTAGTCTTCAAAACTATGTGAAGGTCAGTTTCTATTCTATACATCATATACATTCTGGAATTCTGTACTGACACCCATAACTGACTAAGAAAATCTTAAAGTAAAATTTCTATTTCTTTAACAGTAATGATAATTGGAATAGAAAGGAAATGTATGGATTAGGCCAATGTTGGTGCCTATTCACTGGTGTATCCTCATTCCAGAGAAATATAAGGGCAGTGTCCCCAAGGACTGGTATCAAACAACCTGAAGACTGGATTTTGAATTAGGTACTCTGTTTCTTTCTTTTTTTTTCAAATGATTCCCCACTTCCAGGAGAAAAAGTCAGAGACACCAGATATTCTTTTAGGGTAGACTCAGTTGAAATTAAGGACAAAGCTAAATTCAGAAATTTTAGCAACTGTATGAAGAAAGCAGTAGGAACTAGTGGTGCATTGATTTGTGTTTGTTTGTTCAAGCCTATGTCCACTTATTTTAACAGTAGAGAATTGGAAAAATTGTGTTTGTATTTGGATAGTGACACACTTCTAACATTTGTTAATCATGTTCTATATACTAATCAACACATGAAATAGCAGGCAAGGAAAGTGAGAAAGATTACGGAGTTAAGTAAGTTGAAGTACATACATATTATATGAGTAAGACAAAATGAGTTTTAAGAGTGTAGATACATGTCGACCACATTGGGTGCCACTTATTGTTTTTAAATTACATGTATTATTTATATGCCTGGCTAGTAATCAATCAAGATACAGACACTTGTTATATTTTAAAATAGCCTTGTTAACCTGGGGCAGGGCAGATATCAATCCTCTAAACTACCTCCCATGATGAGGTAGGCATGGGATCCCTGCCTCAATCCCATGTCATTTGTTTCTAATAACTTCTATCAAGTTACTTCCCATCTATAATTCCAAATACTTGGTAATGTTCTTTATCTGGGCCAGATTCTCCATCCATTCCACCTGCCATGTGCTTCTCCTCCATCTAACCATGGCAGCATTCCTCTCTTCCCTTCAGGTCTCTCTCTTTTCTTCTGGTGGCAGTCTTTCTTCTTCCCAGAATTCCTCTCTGTCCAAGCCCCACCTATCTCTTGTCCTGCCCAGGTGGGATGGCTTTTTATTAAACAAAAGGTGAGTCACAGAGACAACAAACAGTAATTAGCATCAAAATATAAGAGACTATCTCCCAATAATATCAGTGTCCCTGGTTCTCTCTATATCAAGTTGTCATGAATTTAAAACTTTATGCTATTTTCACCCATGACAGGGTGGCAAGCCATTGATTGTCTTGGAAATGTAGGTCTCACTTACCTTGAAAAACAAATGATAGATTACCTTTACACAACATGTAGAATAGAAGTTTCTGGAATTTGGTTAATCATTCTACACCTTCAAATGCAGTGCTTCATAGTGAGCTGTAGGAATATGATTGGTGTTCATTTGAAACATCTCCATCACAGAAGACTAGAACAATTAGGGAAGGCCCAGATGGCTTTGATCTTGGAACCACATTGGTTAAGGGGCCCTTGAACAAAATAATTATGTTCTGAAGGTTCTAGGTTATTTGAAATTTTTATCCTCTGAGTTTTTTAGGGATAAACATTCAAATGTATTCATGTGTGGCTCAATGTGAAGCTAAAATTTCTAATAAAGAACTTTTGGTGCCCTAATTCCAATAAATGTCCCAGTGAGTTCATTTGTACTTCAGGAACTAAGCTTTGCCATCAGACCTGTTCAAGTTCAAATTCTATATTTGCCAGTTGACAAGGTTACTGGATTTCTACAGCCTCCACAGCACTGCTAAACATTAGAGAGGATACTGGTGTAGTATAGAGATGGGTTTAAAGGCTCAGTGATGCCACAAAAAGCAAGAACTTAGATAAGCATTATGAGATGTCAAGTTTTATTTTCAAGTAAACTCAATATAATTTTTCCAGTGGCTGGTCTAAAATTTGTTTGCCTTCAAGAAAGTTTTATTTTTTAAAGGCCAAGTGAAAACACTAGCTATAGAAATCCTTCTACTTGAGCAACCAGGGAAGACCAAAGCCTGCCAGAAAGACATGGTCTGCCTTGGGCCATCTGGCTGAGATCCCTCCACAGGATATTCCTTCTATTCTCTGCCTCCTGAGTATACTTCATTTCCAGGGCCCTATTCAGCAATTAGTGATCAACAGGTAAGAGTTCTTCATAAACACCTGGCCTAGGAGAGTCTGATTACAGAGGCATAGTCTACCCTGGGCCCTTCAAGCTCCATCCTGGCAGAAAGCTCCCTTCTCAAGCTTCCAGAAAGGTTTTATCTTCTGCAATCCATCCCCTCCTACAATCCCAGAGACCAGAAGCCATCAAGGAACATCAGAGATGTCCAGCAGAGGTGTCTTCTGACCCAGCTGTTTGTGCAAGATCCCTCCCCAAGTGTTTTCTACTGCCCACCTCCTGAGTACATTCCATTTCCTGGTTCCCATCTCTATCTTCAGTCCCAGATGCAGGTAGCAATAAGGCAACAGCAGAGATCAGCAGCCATCAGGGACTATAAGCTCTCCCTATATCTCTGGAGGCTTACTATTTCTCAGAAAATACAGGGAACTACTACAATCTTGGACCATCAGCGCTACCTAAAATCCTAGTGGCCTATTCCCATCAGGCTCCAACAGACTTACTAACATCAGGGTCAATTAGATGGATAGAGGTCAACATAAGAACACAAAGAACAAAACCCAGGGACATATGGGATCTACAGAATATAGCTAAACTACTTCAACAAGCCCTGAATCCCCTAACTCACGTGAACCACAAGAAAATGAGCATAAATCTGGTGGTATGAAAATGATAGAGGCCCAAACAGAGGAAAATAAATATCTCAAAGAAATACAGGAAAATAAATTCAAATAGATGAGGAAATTTAGTAAGTCCCTAAAGGAAATGCAGGAAAATAAAATGAAAAGGGAGAAGGAAAAGAATAAAAATGTTCAACACCTAAAAATGGAAAGATAAGCAATAAAGAAAACACAACCTGAGGCAGCCCAGAAGATAGAACACCTAGGGAAGATAACAGGAATTACAGACATAAGAATCACCAAGAAGAGGAGGGTTCCAAGATGGGGTCAACCAGTATGCATTGTATTTGATCTACTGTGAGGAGACCAGGGACAGGAATGGAGCCACAGACTGCTGGATCTTGAGAACTATAGGTGAGTGGGGTCCCAAACTCCATAGACCACTAGTAGGCCTAGCCCCTGGACAAGCAAAAGCCCGGAGGTGTTAAACCCTCTCCCCAGAATCTCGAAAGGAATCCACATGCGAGCTACATGTGCATAAAGCACAAACTTGCTGAGTGGGGAGGTGGTATTCTGGAGCCCCTGGCCTGAGGAGTCTCAGGGAATAGGGTGAAACTGCCCTTGGATCCCTCCACACACTCCACTCCAAACTGTGTCAGTCACCGCCCAGGCCAAGTGGAAACACTGGTGGTGGGGCCCATCAAAATCACGTAGAGTGGGCCTGCAGCTTGTGGGCCATCTTGGGCCCAATATAAAGCCAGACACAAAGGACTGAGCCTGCAAACAGTGGCAGTTAGAAACCAGCTTGGAATGCTCCTACAGGCCCAGCAGGATCTCCCATGCTATCAGGAGACATGGGTCATGACTACAGTGGCTAACCACTGACCTAGAATGATCTCTGAGCATCCAGGCTTACAGGGTCATGGAAAGTGCAGGCAACTTAGATCATGCCAGCGGTCTGAAACCCTATTATCTTTGGCCCGTGGTCCCCTGATCCTGCACTCTCCAACAGAAAGTACCTAGCTGGGTTAGGTCCCACAGGCCCAGCAGGATCTTCCATGATCCTGGGAGAGGCTGGACACTTTTGTAGGGTATAGAGGTAGAGCTAAAAGACAGCTACAGCCCAGAAGATCTGATCCACCTATGGTCTTGGCTACAAAGAGACAGGAAGGATGGGCAGCTGGGACCAACCTACCCAACCAGAGTGTTTGTGTGCTGACCTTGTTCTAGGTCCCAAAACTGCTGATCTGAATTACAGCAGTAAGGTGAAAGGGTCCAAACAGAAACCTACTTTGGCTGACTCAGTCTGGAGCCTAAGGTGTAGAGATAAATCTCCAGGACTGGAAAGCAAACACCTGCCTGTTCCAGGGAAATACTTCCTGATTCCCATAGGCAAGGGCACCCAACATATAATCAGTCATCAACTATTGACTCTTAACTAGTAAAAGTCACTAGAATCTACCTCCTAACATCAGAGACACAAAAATGACAAGAGACCAGTGAAAGAACGCTAACAAAACTCAAAAGAGTCTGACATCTCCAGATCCCAGCAATCCCAATGAAAACAACCCAGAGAACCCAAAAACAGCCGAAATACAGGAAAACGACCAAAATCTGTAAACAATTGCAGGAGGAGGCAAACAAGAGGGCTGAAGATTTAAAAGAGTCATATAAAAGGCACTAGAAGAATTTCAGAAAAATATAAATAACCAGATGAAGGAAATAATTTAAACAGTTCAAGACCTGAAGATAAAAATGGAAGCTATGAGAAATGAACACATAGAAGAAAAACGTGATCGAGAGGCATCAGAGAAAAAAGCAAGCATCTCAGAGGTGACCTTATCTAACAGAATGCAAGAAATGGAGGAACAAATATTGGGACTTGAAGATACAATCATAGAACTTGAAACAACCCTCAAAGAAAATGCTAAATCTGAAAAGTTCCTGACACAGAATATCCACAAAATCAAGGACACCATGAAAAGATGAAACTTGAGAATAATCGGTAATGAGGAAAGAGAGGACACCCAACTCCACAGCCCAGAAAATATCTTTAACCGAATCATAGAGGAAAATCTCCCCAATCTAAAGAAGGAGATCCAATGAGCATACAAGAGGCCTACAGAACACCAAATAGAATGAACCAGAAAAGAAAATCTTTCCACCACATTATAATAAAAACAAAATATAACAGAACAAGGAAAAATATTAAAAGCGGCAAGAGAAAAAGGCCGAGTAACATATAATGGCAAACCTATCAGAATTACTATCGACTTCTTAGCAGAAACCATGAAAGACAGAAGGGACTGGAGAGAGGTCTTCCAAACCCTAAGAGGACACAGATGCCAGGCAAGATTACTGTGTCCAGTGAAACTATCAGTAAACAATGACAGAGAAAACAAGATATTCCATGACAAAAACAAATTCAAAGTGTACCTAGTAACACTTTCAGCTTTACAGAAGTTACTAGAAGGAAAACTTTACCCCAAAGGGTCAAATTGCAACCAAAACCATATAGGAAATAGATAACTACACCATCGCAAAATCACAACCTCACAAAATCCCGACTGTAACAAACAGCAAAAATGAAGACACTTAACAGTCACTAGTCATTAATATCTCTCAAGGTCAGTGGTCTCAATTCTCCAATAAAAAGACACAGACTAAATGAGTGGATGCATAAACATGACCCAACATTCTTCTTCATTCAAGAAACATATCTTAACCACAAGGACAAACATAGCTCGGAGTAAAAGGTTGGGGAAAAATATTTCAAGCAAATGGTCACAAGAAGCAAGCTGGGTCGCCAATCTAATGTCTAATAAAATAGACTTTCAACTAAAATTAATGAAAAGGGATGAGGAAGAGCACTTCATACTCATCAAAAGTAAAGTCAGCTAAGAATACATCACAATTTTGACATCTATGCTCCTATACAAGGGCACTCACATTTGTAAAAGAACTATTAATAAAGCTTTAACCACTTATCAATCACCACAAATTAATAGAGGGAAACTTCAACACCCTACTTTCACTGAAGGATAAGTCTTTGAATCAAAAGTTAAGCTGGGAAATAACTTCGTTAACCAATGTCATGAATCAAATGGATCTAACAGATATCTACAGAACTTTTCACCCAAAACGCATGGGATTATGCCTTCTTCTCAGCAGCCCATGGAAAGTTCTCTAAAATTGATCACATAGTAGGTCACAAAGCAAGCCTCAACAGACACAAGAAGATTGAAATAATACCTTGTATTCTATCAGATCACCATGGTCTATGGCTGGATTTCAACAACAACAGAAATAACAAAAATACTACACAAACATGGAAACTAAACAACTCTCTGCTTAATGACACCTGAGTAAGGGAAGAAATGAAGGAAGAAATAAAGGACTTCCTGAAATTCAATGAAAATGAAGGAACAACATACCTAAATTTGTGGGACACAATGAAGGCAGTGCTAAGAGGAAAATTCATAGCACTAAGTGCATTTAGAGAGAAAATCGGAATATCCCACATAAACAACTTAACGACACATCTGGCAAACCTAGAAAAAAAAGAAACAGAAACACCCAAGGGGAGTAGACTTCTGGAAATAATCAAACTCAGGACTGAAATGAATGAATTAGAAACAAAGAGAACAATTCAAAGAATCAACAAAAGCAAGAGCTGTTTCTTTGAGAAAATTAACAAGATAGACAACCCATTAGCCAAACTAACTAAAACACAGAGAAACACTATCCAAATCAACAAAATCAGATATGAAAAGGGAAACATAACAACAGACACCGAAGAAATACAAAGAATCATAAGAACCTACTTTAAAGGCATTTATGCCACAAAATTTGAAAATCTAAGGGAAATGGACAATTTTCTCAACCGATTTCATTTGCCAAAATTGAATCAAGATCAGATAAACAAATTAAATAACCCTTTTTTGCCTATATAAATAGAAACAATCATTGAAAGTCTCCCAACCAAAAAAAAAGCCCAGGGCCAGATGGCTTCAGTGCAGAATTCTACCAGATCTTCAAGGAGGAGCTCATACCGATACTCTTCAAGCTACTCCAAAAGATAGAAATGTATGGAACATTACCAAATTCTTTCTAGGAGGCCATAGTCATGTTGATACCTAAACCCCACAAAGGCCAAACAAAAAAAAAAAAAAAAAAAGAGAATTTCAGACCAATTTCTCTTATGAATATTGATGCAAAAATACTCAATATAATACTTGCAAAATGAATGCAAGAACATATAAAAGACATCATTCATCATGAGCAGGTAAGTTCATTCCAGGTATGCAGGGATGGTTTAACATATGGAAATCCATCAATGTAATCCACCATATAAACAAACTGAAAAAAAAAAAACCCGCATGATGCAGAAAAAGCATTTCACAAAATCCAATACCCATTCATGATTAAAGTTCTGGAGATCAGGAATACAAGGCACATACCTAAACATAATAAAGGCTATATACAGCAAGCCAATAGCCAAAATAAAATTAAATGGTGAGATACTTAAGGAAAATCCTCTAAAATCTGAAAAAGGAAAGGCTGCCCACTTTCTCCATATCTCTTCAATATAGTTCTTGAAGTTCTAGTCAGAGCAATAAGACATCAAAAGGAGATCAAGGGGATCAAAATGGGAAAGGAGGAGGTCCAATTATCCTATTTGCAGATGATTAGATAGTGTATATAAGCGACTCCCAAAATTCCACTAGAGAACTCCTACAGCTGATGAACACCTTCAGCAAATAGTCTGGATATAAAATTAACTCAAAAAAGTCAGTAGCCTTCCTATATACAAATGACAATCATGCAGAGGAAGAAATTAGGAAAAATACACCCTTCATGATAGCCACAGGCAATATAAAATATCTAAGAGTAACTCTAGTCAAGCAAATGAAGAAATTGTTTGAAAAAAAACCTTAAATCTCTAAAGAAAGGGATTGAAGATGACATCAGAGGATGAAGGGATCTACCTTGTTCATGGATCAGGAGAATTAACATAGTAAAAATGGCCATCTTACCAAAAGCAATTTATAGATTCAATGCAATCCCTATCAAAATACCTACACAATATTTTGAAGATATTGAAAGATCAATTCTCAACCTCATATATAGAAACAAAAAGCCCAGAATAACAAAAACATTCCTATACAATAAAAGATCCTCCGGAGGAATCTCCATACCTGATCTTAAGCTGTACTATAGAGCAACAGTAATTAAAACAGCATGGTACTGGCACAGCAATAGGCTGGTGCATCAATGGAATCGAATTGAAGACCCAGATATGACTCCACACACATATGGTCACTTGATTTTTGACAAAGAAAACAAATCCATTCAATGGAAAAAGATAGCATCTTTAACAAATGGTGTTGGTCTAACTGGATGTCTACCTGTAGAAAAATGCAATTAGACCTCTATTTGTCACCGTGCACAAAATTCAAGTCCAAGTGGATTAAAAACCTCAACATAAAACCAGAGACATTAAACTGGTTAGAGGAAAAAATAGAGAAGAGCCTGGAATACATTGGCACAGGAGACAACTTCCTGAACAGAACACCAACAGCCAAGGCCTCAAGGTCAAAAATTATTAAATGGGACTTCATGAGGCTGAAAAGCTTCTGTAAGGCAGGAGACACTGTCAATAGAACAAAATGGCAGCCTACAGTCTGGGAAAAGATCTTCACCAATCTTACATTGTACAAATGTCTAATATCCAAAATATATAAAGAACTTAAGAAATTAAACACCACCAAACCAAATAACCCGATTGAGAAATGGGGCTCAGAACTAAACAGAGAATTCTGAACAGAGGAATATCAAATGGCTGAGAAACACTTAAAGAAATGCTCAACCTCCTTAGTCATCAGGGAAATGCAAATCAAAACAACACTGAGATTCCATTTTATACCCATCAGAATGGCTAAGATCAAAAACTCAAGTGACACCACATGCTGGCAAGGAAGTAAAGAGAGAGGAACATGCTTTAATTGCTGGTGGGAATGCAAATTAGTACAACCACTTTGGAAATCTATCTGGCGCTTTCTCAGAAAACTGGAAATAGGGCTTCCTTAAAACCCAGCTATTCCACTCCTTGGAATATACCCAGAAAATGCTCCACTACACAACAGGGACATATGCTCACCCATGTCCATAGCTGCCTTATTCATAATAGTCAGAACAGGGAAACAGCCTAAGTGTCCCTCAGTAGAATGGATAAGGAAACTGTGGCACGTTTACCCTATGGAATACTGTTCAGCTATTAAAAACAAGGAATTCTCAAAATTTGTGCACAAATGGATTGAAGTAGAAATTATCATAATGAGTGAGTTGACTCAGGAGCAAAAAGAGTCAAATGGTATATACTCGCATATATCGAGACACTAGCCCAAAAGTCATGTCCCATGAAAGACTTTACTTACCAGGAAAGTGCATCAGACAGGAGAGCATCCTTTGGGACTTTAGATGAGAGAAGCATGGGAGAAGGGGGAAATAGAAGGATCCAGAGGGCCCTGGAAACCTACAAGAAGAACATTATGACTGGAGGATCTGGGCCCAGGGGTCCTGCTCAAACTGTGGCACCAGCCAAGGAAAATATAAGCAGTAAACTTCGAATCCCTTCCCAGACCTAGTTGATGGACAGGACATTCTCCACCGTTGAGTGAAGAATAAGTTCTGACTTTCATACAAACTCTGGTGCCCCATTTTTTATCACGTTCCCTTGATGGGGATGCCTGGTGGCACTCAGAAGAAGGATAACAGGGCACCAAGAAGAGACTCAATACCCTATGAGCATATACAGGGGGAGATGTTCCCCCTCTGTCACATACATAGGGGAGGAGAGTAGGGAGGACATGGGAGGACGGAGGGAGGATTGGGAGGATACAAGGGATGGGCTAACAATTGAGGTGTAATATGAATAAATTAATAAAATATTCAAAAAAAGAAGAGTCACCAAGAGAATACAAAAGATTGATGAGAGCATCTCAGGTGTAGAAGATACGATTGAAGAAACTGATACATCAGTCAAAGCAAATGTTAAATCTGAAAAGTTCCTGTCATAAAACATTCAAGAAATCTGGGACACTGTGAAAAGACCAAACTTAAGAACAACAGGAAGAGAAGAAGAAAAAGATTCCCAGGTCTAAGGCTCAGAAAATATTTTCAGCAAAGTCAAAGAAGAAAATTTTGCCAACCTAAAGAAAGAGATGCCTCTAAAAATACAGGAAGCTTACAATTACAAATAGATTGGACCAGAAGAGAAAAATCCCCCTTCCACTTAATTGAAATGCTAAAGGCACAGAACAACTAAAAATATTAAAGCTGCAAGGGGAAAAGGCCAAGTCACATGTAGGGCAAACCTATCATCATTATACCTGACTTCTCAGTGGACACTATGAAAGCCAGAAGGGACTGGACAGGTCTAATGCAAACACTAAGAGACCAGAGACGTCAACTCAGACTACTATAATCGGAAAAACTTTCAGTTATAATAGATGGAGAAAACAAGATATTGAATGAGAAAACCAAATTTAAACAGTACTTAGTCACAAATACAGCCCTACAGAAGATACTAGAAGAAAACATTAACTTAAGGAGGCTAACTACATCCAGGAAAATACAGAAAATAAATGACACTCATCTGCAAAACCAAATTAAAGGAAGCACACACACACACAGGCACACACACACACACACACACACACACACACACACACACACACACATATATATATTATGTACTACTACTACTACTACTACTACTACTACTACTACTACTACTACTAACATCAAAATAACAGACATTAACAGTTGCTGGCCATTAATATCTCTCAACATCGATGGCCTTAACTCCCCACTAAAAAGACACAGGCTAACAGATTGAATGGGAAGACAGGACTCATCATTTTGCTGCATTCATGAAAAACACCTCAGCAATAAAGATAGATCTTACCTTAGAGGAAAGGGCTAGAAAAAGGTATTCCAGCAAATGAATCAAAGAAGAAAGCTGGCGTAGCCATTCTAGTATCTAATAAAATAGACTGTTTTACCAAAATTAATCAAAAGAGATGGAGTAGGACACTTCATATTCATCAAAGGAAAAACAAACCAAGGTGACGTCTCAATTCTGAACATTTATGCCCCAAATTAAAGGACAGCCACATTCATCAAAGAAACATTAAAAAGCTTAAGTCACACAATTAGCCATACACATTAATAGTAAGAGACTTCAATACCCTTCTCTCACCAAAGAACAGATCATGAAGACAGAAAGTAAATGGAGAAATAATGAAACTAATAGATGTCATGAACCAAATGGACTAAAAGATATCTATGGAACATTTCACCTGAACACAAAAGAATACACCTTCTTCTCAGCACCATATGCAACCTTCTCCAAAATTAACCATGTACTTGGTAACAAAGCAAACCTCAGTAGATACAAGAAGATAAAATGAACCCCTTTCGCATATCAGACCACCATGGATTAAAGTTGGCACTCAATAAAAACAGAAACATCAGAGAGTCTACAAACTGATGGAAATGTAACAACTTTCTATTCAATGACTGTTAGGATTCTGCTTCAGTCTGCTTATCCATGATGCCATTGCTTATCTGCCATGGGGCTGTAGCCCTGCCCAGGGTCATATAAAAGGATAGACCCTCCTCATAGTCTCTCTACTCCCTTATTTCCCTCTTCCTCTCTCCTTCTCCTCTCTCTGGAGTTCCCCTCCCCCTTTCCCTTTTCTCCCACGCTCATTTAATAAAATCCTCTACAACATAACATCTGCTGCCTACTATCTTCTATTATTGCTTTGATTTTTAAGTATAACAATGACCAGTGAGTCAACACAGAAATAAAGAAATTAAAGACTTTCTAGGATTCAGTGAAAATAAAGGCACAACATAACCAAACTTACGGCAAATAATAAAATGAGTGCTAAGAGGAAAGTTCATAGCACTAAGCACCTTCATAAGGAAATTGAGGAGATGCCATACTAACAAATTAAAAGCTCAATGAATACTCTAGAACAAAAACAAACAAACAAACAAACAAACAAACCAAAGTGAAGTAGATGAAAGGAAATCATGAAACTCATGGCTGAAGTGAATAAATTAGAATCAATGAGAACAATACAAAGAATCAAAGAAATCAAGAGCTGGTTCTTTGAGAAAACCAACAAGATAGACAAACCTTTGACAAACTAACTAAAATGCAGACCCAGAGGATCAAAATTAGAAATGAATAGGAGGACATAACAAAAGACAGAGATGAAATCCAAAAAATCATTATACCTTACTCCAAAAGCCTGTACTCCACACAATTGGAAAATCTAAAGGAAATTGGTGATTTTCTTGATAGATTTCACTTACCAAAATTACATCAAAATGATGTAAACAGTTTACATTGTACTATTACCCCTAAGGAAATAGACGTGGTCATTAAAAGTCTCCCAACCAAAAAAATTCCAGGACCAGGTGGTTTTAGTGCAAATTTCTACCAGACATTCAAAGAAGAGCTAAGACTAACACTCCTCTAACTATTCCATAAAATGGAAACAGAAAAAACATTACCAAACTTAGTCTATGAAGCCACAGTCACGCTGATACTTAAGCCACCCAAAGACTCAACAAAGAAAGAGAAATTCAGGCCAATTTAACTCCTAAACATAGAGACAAAAAGACTCAATGAAATACTTGCAAAACCGCATCCAAGAACACAGCAAATATATCATCCACAATGATGAAGTAGACTTCATTCTAGGGATGCAGAGGTGGTTCAACATGTGAAAAATCTATCAATATAATTCACAATATAAACAAGCTGAAATAAAAAAAAATCACATCATCATCTCATTAGATGCAGAAAAAGCCTGGACAAAATACAACGCCCCTTCATGATAAAAATCTTGGCACGATCAGGCATATAAGTCCCATACCTAACCATAATAAAGGCTATATAAAGAAAGCTAATAGCCAAAATCAAATTAAATGAAGAGTAACACAAGGCAATTCTACTAAAATCAGAGACAGGACAAGGCTGCACACTCTCACCATATCTCTTCAATATAATACTAGAAGTTCTAGCTAAAGCAATAAGAAAACAAAAGGAGATCAAGGGGATCCACATTGGAAAGGAAGAGGTGAAAGTATTACTATTTGTAGATGATATGATAGTATACATAACTGATACCAAATATTCCACCAGAGTACTCCTACAGCTGATAAAAATCTTTCAACAAAGTGGCTGAGTACAAGATTAATTCAAAAAAATCAGCAGCCCTCCTGTATACAAATGACACACTGGCTGAGAAAGAAATTTGAGAAAGTCCACCCTTCACTATTACCACAAATAAAATGAAACATCTTGGTGTGACTTTAACCAAGAAAGTCAAAAACCTGTAGGACGACATTCAAGATGCTGAAGAAAGAAACTAAAGAAGATATCAGAAGATGGAAAGATGTCTCATGCTCATGGATTTTTAGAATTAATGTAGTAAAAATCACCATTTTACCAAAACCAATCTACAAATTCAATGCAAATAGAATTTTTTGTAGACCTTGAAAGAACAATTCAAAATTTCATATGGAAAAAGAAAACAAACAAACAACAAAAAAACAGAATAGCTAAAACAGTCTTATATAATATAAGAACTTCTGGAGATATCTCTATCCCTGACCTTAATCTTTACTACAAAGAAATAGTAATAAAAACTGCATGGAACTGGCCTAGAATTATGCTAGTTGTTTAATGTAATAAAAGACTCATAAATGAACCCATACAACTACAGATACTTGATTTTTGACAAAGGAGCTAAAATCATATAATGGAAAAAGACAACATCTTTGCTGGTCTAACTGGATGTCTACATGTAGAAAAATGCAAATAAATCCGTATTTATCACGTGCACAAAAGTCAAGTTCAAGTGGATCAAAGATAACAACATAACTCTATATAAAGTAAATCTATTAGAAGAACATGTGGGTAATAGGCATGAACTCACTGGCATAGGAGACAACTCCCTGATCAGAATACCAACAGTTCGATCTCTAAGATTAACGATGAATAAATGGGACTTTTATAAACTGAAAAGTTTCTGCAAGGGCAAGGACACTGTCAATAGAACAAAAGGGCAGTCTACATCGCAAAAATATATAAAGAACTCAAAACATTCACCACCAACAAACCGAATAACCCAATTAAAAAATGGGGTATAGAAGTAAGCAAAGAATTCTCAATACAGGAATCTTGAATGGCTCAGAAGCACTTAAAGAAATGCTCACTATCTTTAGTAATAAGGGAAATGCAAATCAAAACCTCTCCAAGATTCTATTTCACATGTATCAGCATCGCTAAGATAAAAAACTCAAGTGACAAATATGCTGGAAAATATTTGAAGAAAGGAGAACACTACTTCATTGTTGGTGTGAGTGCGAACTTGAACAACCACTTTGGAAATCAATCGGGAACCTTTTCAGAAAATTGGGACAGTTCTACCTTAAGATCTAGCTATACCACTCCTGGGTAGATACCCAAAAGATGCTCCATTATACAACAATGACACTTGGTTTTTTTTTAATTTTTTAATAATTTATTCTTGTTACATCTCAATGGTTATCCCATCCCTTGTATCCTCCCATTCTTCCCTCCCTCCCATTTTCCCCTTATTCCCCTCCCCTATGACTGTTCCTGAGAGGGATTACCTCCCCCTGTATATGCTCATAGGGTATCAAGTCTCTTCTTGGTAACCTGCTATCCTTCCTCTGAGTGCCACCAGGCCTCCCCCTCCAGGGGACATGGTCAAACATGAGGCACCAGAGTATGTGTGAAAGTCATACCCCACTCTCCACTCAATTGTGGACACTTGTTCAACAATGTTCATAGTAGCTTTTTTTTTTTTAATAGCCAGAATGTGGAAACAACCTAGATATCCCTCAACTAAAGAAATGATAAAGAAACTTTTGTACATTTACACGATGGAACACTACTCAGCTATTAAAAACAAAGAAGTCATAAAATTTGAAGGCAAATAAATAGAACTATATAAGAACATCCTGAGTGAGGTAACACAGACCTAGAAAAACACATATGGTATGTACATTCTTGCAAGTAGATTTTAGCCACATAATGCAGGATAAACATATAACAATGCACAGAACCAAAGAAGATAAGTTATATGGAGGATCCAATGAAGGATGCTTATATTTCATTCAGAAGGAGAAATAGAATATGGGACAGAGGGGAGGACATCCTATTGGGACTCTAGATGAGAGAAGCATGGGAGAATAGCAAAGTAGAAGGATCCAGAGGGTCCTAGAAACCTACAAGAAGAACATTATGACGGGCGGATCTTGGCTCAGGGGTCCTGCTCAAACTATGGCATCAGCCAAGGATAATACTTGCAGTAAACTTCAAACCCCTACCCAGATCTAGCCAATGGACAGGACATTCTCCACCGTTGAGTGGAGAGTGGGGACTGACTTTCACACAAACTCTGGTGCTCACTTTTAACCACATCCCTTTGATTGCAGGCCTGGTGGCACTCAGAGGAAGGATAGCAGTCTACAAAGAAGAGACTTGATACCCTATGAGCATATACAGGGGGAGAAGGTTCCCTTCAATCACAGACATAGGGGAGGGGAGTAGGGGGAAAATGGGAGAGAGTGAGGAATGGGAGGAAACAAGGTATAGATTAACAATTATGTTAAAAAAGTAAATACTTCCTGTTGCAATGACTACAGTCTCATGAGTTCTGTGTTACACCCATATTGTTACCAGACAGTTGCTTTCCTGAAGGGAAATGCAGAAGCATCACTGCCAGAGATAAACTCCAGAAAAATGCCCACTGAGCATCTGTCAGGACTTCACATGGCAGTCACTCATAAAGCACACTCCTATCAAGCACTTAAAAAAAACCCTAAAAAGCCTGTGTTCTAGCTATGGATTATATAGAGTTAATTACCTTAGCTATTTTGTTTTCCCCAATTTAGCCTATTTTCTGTCATGAAGAACACAGATTTCAGCAACTGCCAAAATTAAGGAGTTGTATTTCAGCTATTAAAAACAAGGAATTCCAGAAATTTTGGACAAATGAATTGAACTAGAAATGGTCACAATGAGTGGGTTCACTCAGAAGCAGAAAGAGTCAAATGGTATATACTCACTTATATCTAGACACTAGCCCAAGGGGCATGTCCCATCAAAGTCTTCACTTACCAGGAAAGTGGGTCAGAGGGAGGACATCCTATTGGGACTTTAGATAAGAAACTATTTCAGATAAAAAAATAATGCAAAATTAACCAGGACTAAGAATGTGCCTTCAGCTTTTTCATCATCCATGTGAATAAATACTGTGAGCTCTCCACTCACTTGGTCACTTGCTCTCCCTGTCTTTTATCTGTTATCCAACCACATCCTCAGTCACTCACATTACGGATAATAAAAATTATTTTAAAAATACTCTGGAGACTCATTTTGTTGGTATAATTTATTGATTTAAATATTTTATAAGTGACAGTTTGAAATTTTAAGGTAAATAATGCATGGTTTAAACAGTTCTGTAGTGAATCATGTAAATATAACACACAAATTCTATTTCCATTTTGTTTAGAAGAATTCCAGGTATCCATCAATCATTCGTCCATATACAAACGCCCTTGTTCTTCAGTATACATTTACAATGACTACTGTATCTTGAAACAGAGTATACATTGTGCATAATTTAGGATAATTACAAGTAAAATAACCAAACAAGTAAAAAGTCATGCTACATAAAAACAAAGGAGATAGGGTGGATATTTAAAATATTATAAATACTTCCCATGTTTACAGGTATTATTCTTAAAATTGTTGTGAAATGAGACATATTTGATCACTTTAATCAGATTTTTTTCTTGAAACTTGTACTAAAGGATAAAAGAAAACATTTTAAAATATAATTTGAGTCACCAAATGAAACTTTAAGATGTTAATGGTACAGGTTTATCAGACGCATTCATTAAAAATAAAAAATGGAAAATAGCTTGGCATTTCAAAATGTATGTAATTTAACCATGCCCTACATGTATAATAATATATTTACCCAGTATTATTTGATGATATTATAGTTTAAGTTTGGGATAACTAGATTTTTTGAAAAGAAATGATCACAAAGTATATTCTGTTAGTAAAATAGCATATTATATATATAATATTATTTACAACAAGCCAAGCCGAAATTTAGATGCATGAGATTGCAACAAACAAATGGAACAAATACTAAAGTAACTCAGGTGTCTGTTTAAGTAAACACTACCTCATGCAGAGGACACTAATGAAAGCCGAGCACATCACAACTATATCTTTATGTTAGCACAGGGAGCCTAGTCACTATTATGCAGTGCTGCATGTTTGATGTGTTGATATTATGCACTCAGATGAGCAAGACAAGCTTGATATTTAAAGTACTGTATGGGAAATGGGACCCTTTGGTTTTATAAAATGGCAACTCACAGTTAAACAGTCTGAATTCAGGTAGGTTAATTGTGGAATGCAGAATGATATGTATTTCTGAATGTACTTAATTGGTATGATTTAAAAATGGTATAATGAGAAAGGTTAATCAGTTGATTACTAACCGTGCCAGGAGCCATTACAGTACTTATACTTTTTCCAAAACAGAAACTCAGGAAGAGTTTTTATTTCTTTTCTAAATGAAACAAATTGATCATTTAATATAAAAATTAACTGAAATGAGCCACCAGACAGACAGGGGTGGGGAGGAACTCCAAATATCAAGGTTTGCACAGACTGATACACCAACCAAGCACAGTGCAAACGGAGGACATGGACCCCCTGTTTGGGTATAGTCAATGGACAGCTAATTCTCCACAAAGGAAAGAGGGGTGGGGGTGAGGGTGGGGGACTGCCACGGACAAGACCTCTGGTACCCAAGATTTGATCACTACCCCTTGGGGAAGAGGTCCTGCGGAAACACAGGGAGCGGAATGCAGACTGTCCAGATGATACCTGATGGGTATCATCACCTGAAGGTGAGAGATAAAGACCTCACATATCTGAGATATAGGGGAGGGAAGCAGATTGCAGGGGTGGGTAGAGTAGGAACAGGAAGTCAGGAGCAAGGGGATTACAATCCAGATGGAATGTGAATAAATTATGTATACATAAAGCAACATTTCACTTCCTACCAAACTTCCTTAATTTTCTCACATCATGATGAACTGTGACAGCAGGACTAGATTTCCAAATGAAGTAACTGTGTCTGTGGTCAATAGCTTGTAGATTTTGTACACTGGACTTTAGAAATTGATTTTGAATACACAGCAAAACCACAAGGAGACAAAAGAGGACTTTGTCTCAAAACTTAATTTCTCATTTGCATTATCTGTATTTCTCCCATTTAAAAATCACTTTGAAACTATACACTAAACAAATAAAAATGGTAAAGATATTAACAATTTAATATTTATTTTAAATAAATTTATTAATTTATTCATCTAAGTCTTAATATTGGCTATACTTTACAGACAAATGCATGCTTGATAAGGAAAATAGTAGACAATCACAGTAAATAGCAACATCAGTCTCAATTTAGATGGCGATTATTCACTTATTTCACAAGTTCAGAGTGGAGAATGGGATAAATAAAAGATGATGAATAAAGATGTTACTGTTTGCAGTTGTTAATTTCTTTTTAAAATATGTATACTTTGTCTTTTCTATGTGATCTGAATTTAAGATTTCTGGTGGATAGCAAGGACTATAATCAGAAATAGGAAACCAAATGTAAAAGATTGCATCTGGGAGGGTTATTTCCAGGTTGCGTATTTGCCTAGCATGTACAGGCCCCATGTCCCATGCCCAGGACCAGAGATACAGTGTTTAATTTAAAAAATATATCTTTCTAAATAGGAAAATTAATACTCCTATCCTACTAGAGTATACAAACAAACTCTAAGGAAGTTTGTACATAATATTAACACAGTGACATAAAAGTATAACGGGAAAATATCTATGTATATTTCCTAAAATTTCTTTTTTGCCTTCTTATTTAGAATACTTAAGATATTTGAATGAGTTCCTCTTATAAATCAAATACTTTGCTAGGTATTGTCTAACTTTCCATGAAAAATAAGTGGCCTTGGATTAACATTTATAAATGATTGCTCCCTTACTATGACAATGTAAAATTACACAATTGGTCTTTTTGTACATCAGACCATGGTAATTCATCAATTCTAGTGAGACAGTCAAAACTGTGGTTAAAAAAAATTATGTGAAAATGCACCAGAATCTCAAAGGTGGAGCTAAGAAACATGGAGAATGCCACATATTGCTTCTTCGGCAGGCAGGTGGACATAAATTCTTTGTTGAGTGCTTTCAGACACTCCAGGATCTAGACACTCCAACATGACTCTCTGATTCATGGAGCAATAGCCAAGAAATTTTCCCATGTATCCATTACTTCCAATGAGCTGGTGAATTCTAGCTGCATTTGATGGACCTACCATTCTGAAAGCAGATTTCAGAAATAGCAACTTTTCTATTACAGTTGTTAACAGTGTGATTCTCTAGTCTAATGACAAAAATTAAGATTTATCTATAAGAGGAATATTTTTAAAAATGAAGACTTGGAGCAACCAAAGGCAGGAGCTTTAAAATGTTGATTCTGATACTTCACAGAAGACTGAAAAGATATTTCTATTAGACTCATGTTTCTCTTGTATGACAAAGCCTTTAGCAATGAAGGTCCAAAGTCACAGTCACTTCTCTTCCCAAATGATCTCTTCTAGGTTCTAACCTCTTCCTCCTTACCTCACAAATGTACAGTGTTCAGTTGTGTGAATATAAAAAAGAGAAGTCTTAAATCAAAGAGTAAAATACTATTGTGATGCACTTTATAGGAGCTACCAAGAAGCAGAAATAGAAAAGACAGAGTAAAGGAATCAGGAAAGGAAGGGAAGGCAGTACAGGACTTAAAAATGACAGGGGAGTATAGGAGTTAAAAAGGCCAACACACTTAAAGACCTGATTAGTTTGCCCTACATAGTATCTATGTATAAAATCCATTCATTAGAATTTTGAGACACTTATCCAGAAATGATGTCAGGTCTATAATATTTGAGCTGCAACTGCAGCTGATACAGAAAACTACTCATTAGCACAAAGGTTATACAACAGCTTGATTTGTCATGTAGTGAATACTGATAGAAGACATAGTACTAAATTATCCAAACAGAAACAAATTCTGCTCTGGTGGACATACATCATAAAGAATATTTTTGCCATTGTTCCTTTAAATTATCATTATGATTAGCAATTTTTAAAATTCAATTTTAATTTTTGAAATTTTGACACACTGAATGTTATGGTATTATGTCATCACAGTTTGTTGAATATAAATACAATGATTTAAAAAATTTTTAAATGAAATATCCATATCCATATTAATATCTTCAACTTTCTCTTGTGTTAACACGATGGATAACAAACATAATTTCAATGTAAGAAAATAATGGCTTCCCTTTGTCCTACCTATGGTGGAAGCATGTCATGCTTACACTTTCCTTTCCACCAGTTGAATCCTCCTAAATATTTCATATATGCTCATAAATTTTGGAAACTTTTGTGGCCAGATAGTAATTTGTTTTTCATAGACAAAAAAAAAAGTGTTTTAAGGATCAAAAGAAAAAGCAACGGACAACCATTATTTCAGGTCACAGAATTACGTAACGAATTTTGGGGCTGAATTTTACAAGTGCCTGGTGATACATTTGAAACTAATTAAAATGATATGCCTGATAATTGTAGCGGCTATCCACTCATCATTATTATTACACAGCAGAAAAAAATTCAAGAATTTTTCTGAAGTTCCCACTGAATTGATTTAGATGATTCTACAGTTCTATACATTATCCAGGCTACTATAGCAAGAGATAAAGAGCTACCATTAGAAATGTTTTGATCTTTTTTGTCATTATCTTCTGCCATTGACTACATAAACCAATTTGATTGCATATCCACTTCCAAAACAAGCTTAGGTTTTGGTTCCAATGTGGAAATCTAATTTTGGATGATTTCTCACTGTTTCTAATGCTTCAGTATTTTGCTTTGTTCTCTGGCATACTTAACTTACAATGCTTGGGATGGAATAAGGGGCTTTTAAGTGGTTGTATTCAAATATGTAGGTCAAATCTCAGAACAAAGAGATATTTCTTTCGTAGCCTTGAATATCAGTGACACAGAACAAATCAGAATGTTTCCTGGACAGCAGAGAAAGGAAAACAACTCTCAGAGCTCACTTTCTTTGAATAAAGAAAGACAGGGATTCTTGTTAGCCAGAGTTGATACGCTATATGCTGTTGTTCAAATGACTTGAATGTAGGTGAGAGATGTATTCTATTTCATGGTGCTTTCTTTTCTGACAAATCTAAGGTGGCTTAATTTATGGCTTAATGTGAATGAGCCTGAAGACACTACTTTTGACTTTTATTGTCAACCTCTGAAATAGTTTAATATTTTTAGCACAAAATGTTGTACAATCAGAGAAATATGCTTCAATACCACAACTTGTAAATTCATCTTATTTATAAAAAACTCTATAACTTTTTACTGTAACATAGAAAACATGAAAGAATAAAAATCATTGAAATGGATTAATTAATGAATAAGTGTTATAACCAGAGGATAAAAATCTGAGAGACTAAGCCACATAAATTCTCATCACTAAAGCTTTTGATATATTTTAGGATTTTTTAAAATCCTAGCAACTCTGAAGTTTATATACAAATGAACTGACTGAGCATACAAAATATTTTTCCTAAATTGTTTCTATGACTAATGATTCTCCTGAAAAATGGGAGATTTCTGTCCTAAATGAATAATGCATGAAATAACCAGTTACAAGTAAGTGAGAAATCTCTGAGTAATAATACCAAGATAGCCAGCTCCTTTCAATATAGACAGCAGAGAGAACACTGTCATTTCTCCCCCTTGAACATTGTCAAGTGCTCTGGAGTTCTGTTATCTCTAGGTCTCTGGAACATCCAAGGAAAGCATACTTGGTTATACCTCAGCTAATTTTGCTTTCAGAAGCTGAGCACTATCATTGCTAATAGCCAGAGTGTAAGTTGAGGAAGTATGAAGTATACAATGTGTAATATCCTCAAAAATGATGGCACAGGATTTATGACATTAAGCATTTTTCAGAATTTATGATTGAAGTTCCCAATAAGAAAAACATGTCATTCCTATGTAAGGGATCAGGGGTGGGGGTGCAAAGTGCAAAATAATCTTCTTAGTGAATGTAGGGTCAGCCAAAGAAGTTTGGACAGAGAGAAAAGAAAAATCTTTCGGTGTTATTTCCCCTGCACACTGACTATCTGTCCTGTGCTAATTTCAATAGGCTTTTCTGTGATGTAAAGCATAGCCAGTGTTTGATCCTCTCTGTTTTGTAGACCCAGATGTTCTGACACTTCCATTTACCTTCATCAGTATAACCAAGACTTATTCTATCTTCCACCTTCAGAGAGTTGCTATTTATAGCTCTGTGAGCTTCTAATAACAGTTTCACTAAGACTCAGAGTTGCTGCAACACTGAAACTATCTTATCAGATGACTGGAAATGGCTGGCTTGGGTTTCTTTTTTTCTAAAACAAAACAAAACAGACATAGAACCACAAGAGTAACACACTAAATGATTTTCATCAAATCAAACTGTGTCTAGTAGGGAAACTGCCATTTCTTCAAGACTCTCTCTTTGAACAGTCTCTATTCCTTTAGAAACCTCTTTGCTCTTTTTCTATTCAGGATCTTATCTGTTTAATGATCTTATCAAGCCAAGACCCATGGATGCTTTTAGCAAAGTACACTTTCTCAATCAGCTCTTCCAACTTACACTCTACTTTCATTTATTCATGCCTTTTTCTTGTAATAAACTACAGAGATAAAATAATTTAGTAGTTTTACATGTAGTACATAAATATCTTTGAAGTAAATAGAAATTGCAGTAATGGCAATAGATTTACGTTATAAACCAGGCATAGTCTGATGGAAATGGACTAGCTATCTGTCTGCAAATTAGTAACTTTTGATTTACAGACTGTTTGTTCAATTTTTAAAAACCTGATTCACCTCTTGCTGCAAAAATTCAAAACCACCTATATTATTGCTTGAGGAAACCATGTTTCTATTTCTCCAAAGGCCTGGTAAACTATACAGAAATGTATTATATATGGCATCATCATCATGGCATAAATTATTGCTTGAAAGATTGCTATAAAGTATTGCTAAGAAGTTGCTTTGAAGCAAGTATAAAATCCAATTTTGATATACATAGTGAAATGAAGCTTTAAGTATTAGCTTGGTGTCTTTTTTATAAAGACACAAGATTTATAGATCACAGAAGTCTGAATTAAGGCTGTCATTTCAATACTTAGTGTGTCCTAAACTCATTCTTTGTACCTCAGTGGTGAGGGCCAGCAAAATCAATGTATTGTAGAGTTTTGGCAGTAACTCAGAAAGTATCTCGTATACCTAATAGCCCTATAGTGAGCAATATCCATCCCTCATGCTTATCAATGTTTGAAGAGTCATGTTTTGAAAACAGAGTAAGCACTTAAAACCAAAGGTAAAATTAAAATTTATGGCAGAAATGATAGCAAGAAGCCCAGAGTGCTTAAAAATTCGGAATAACTATAAATAAAGTCATATATTGCTATTGCAATCAACTTGTATTAACTCCTAATCATTGAGATTATATGCATGTTCTTCAATAATCTGCAAATCTGGCTGTATACAGCGTTACCTAGAGTGACTTTCTAAACTCGGATTCTTGGGTCTTATTTGTATGATGTGCTGAATTAAAGTATCTTAAGGAAATGCCCAGTAATTCGCATTCCTAAAACTTCCTAAGTAATTCTTATGGAACAGACTAACACACACACACACACACACACACACACACACACACACACATGCACGCACGCACTATTTGCTTCTTTATAAAGAATTTGACAGTATATGGTCAGTTGTAATTTTTTCTATACTATAAATCTATAAATGACTTCTTTTTTTTTTGTTCCTTTTTTTGTTTTTTTTTTGTTTGTTTTTTATTTTGTTTTGTTTTTGGTTTTGTTGTTGCTGCTGTTGTTTGTTTGTTTTTCAAGACAGGATTTCTCTGGGTAACCTTGACTTCCTGGACTCACTTTGTTGACCAGGCTGGACTTGAACCCACAGAGATCTGCCTGCCTCTGCCTCCCAAGTGCTGGGATTAAAGACATGCACTACCACTGCCATGTCTTATTTTTTCAATGAAAGAAAAGAGAGAATGAAAAGGAAACAAAGGTGGCAAGACACTAATAATTAATTTCCATTTTTTGAATCAAGTTGGGGGAAGAGATTTTGCACACTATATCAATAGACCCTGACAAGATGATGATAATTTATATAGAATATAAGCAGCTTTTCTTCATTCACCACCATAAGGATTCTGACATGACCCACTAACTAAGGCATTTAACTTTTTTAAAAATAAATTTTGTTCCTTCATGTTGACACAACTTATATGTGTATTAAGATGGCTATAAATTAGGCACACTCATATAAGACCAGTGCATAAAAACAACAAATTTGTTCTGTAAGGCAAAGGACACTGTCAACAAAACAAAACAACAGCCTACAGACTGGGAAATAAACTTCTCCAAACCTACAGCCAACAAAGGACTAATATCCAAAATATATAAAGAACTCAAGAAATTAAAGACCACCAAACCAATTAATCCAATTAAAATGGGGTACAGAGCTAAACAGAGAAGTCTCAAAAAAGGAATATTGAATGGCTGAGAAAAATGTAAAGAAATGATCAACATCCTTAGTCATCAAGGAAATGTAAATCAAAATAACTCTGAGATTACGTCTTACACCTATCAAGAATGGCTAGAGCAAAAAGTCAACTGATAGCACATGCTGGTGAGGATATGGAGAAAGGGGAACACTACTCCATTGTGGGTGGGAGTGCAATCTGATACAACCACTTTGGAAATCAATCTGGTGTTTTATCAGAAAGTTGGGAATTGTGCTACCTCAAGACCTAGCTATTATACTCCTAGGCATGTATGTGAAAAACACTCTGTCATACAACAAGGACATTTGCTCAACTGTGTTCATAGTAGCTGTTTTCTTAATCGCCAGTATCTGGAAACAACATAGATGTCCATCAACAGAAGAATGGATAAAGAAACACTGGTAGATTTACACAATGGAATACTATTCAGCCATCAAATCCAAAGCAATCTTGCAGGCAAATGGAGGGAAGTAGAAAGGATCATCCAGAGTGGGATAATTCAGACCCAGACCCAGAGAGACACACATGGTATATGCTCACTTTATAAGTAGATATTATAGTGGACCAACAAACATGTACTCTGAGAGACTCCACCCAGCGGGGGATCATGGCAGATACTTGGACTTGCAGATTGACATTGGGCAAGTTGTATGGAAGAGTCAGAGCAGTGGTAAGGGTTGTCATGAATTCTACAAGGAGACTATCAAGACTGAAGGATCTGGACCCAGTGAGGTGGGGCATACACAGACTGATACACCAACCAAAGACAGTGTAAGCAGAGATCCTGGAACCCTGTTTGGGTGTAGCCAATGGAGAGCTCATTCTTGACATATGGAAGGTGGTAAGCAAAGGACTGCCTCTGAGAAGATCTCTGATGCTCAGGATTTCATCACTGCCCCTTGGCAGAGAGGCATTGTGGCAACACAGAGAAGGGGGATGAAGACTTCCTGGATGAGACCTCACTGGCTGTGGTCAGAAGGTGGGGGAGGAGGACCCCACTTGTCAGAAGTCTAGGAGAGAGTAATTGATTGTAGGGTGGGAACAGGAAGATAAAAGTGATGAGATTACAATATGAATATAATATAAATTAATTATAATAAAAAAAGAGAAAAAGACTTTGTACTATCACTTTATACACAGTCTCTAAAATAACGGTAGGTCTCCAATATAATAACAGAAAGAACCAAACTAAGATATAATGATGATTCAAAAATTTGAATCGTTAGGTTTTGTTTGATGAAAAATCATATGTGTAAAATTAATTCCAAAGGAATAGTTAAGGAGTTGCACCAAGTGTATTTTGAAGAAAGAGAAGTAAGTGTAGACACAGTACTGGCTCTACACACTAAACATAATTAGGTGTTGTTAGTAAGGTCTATTACTATGTGGGATATCCAACCTGGGATATCTAACCTGGATGAAGCATTAGCAACTCTTTCTGTGTCTAAGTCTGGTTGACAGGTAAAAAGGAAATGGTATTTGATGGATGCTGGGCTTGAGGGGTTGAGATATTATCTGGTAAGCGCACAGAAGAAGAAAGGGTGAGGAAGATATGACCAATGCCTTGCTCAAAGAACATGAAAATATAGAAACTTATGTCACTGTTTACTTTCTATCCTATACATGTACAACACTCATTTCAACCAGTCATAGACCCAAACACATGTGAATGATGATGGTCATAATCTCCAAGTCCCTCTTAACACCATACAACTGTAGACCTACGTTTTCAGCCATCAGTAACACTGATCTATCCAGAATACAGTTTGAAGGTTGTGTAAATTCTTCGTGATTTTGCCTCTTGCTTCTATTTACCTTTGCTTTATATGTAGAACTCTGGGAAAATGTGAAAGTTTAAGAACATTGGAACAGTTGAGAATTAGACTGTTTTAACTCATTTTGTTTTGTTTTGCTTTCTTTGAAGAGGCACAAACTTTAATAATTTATGAACATCTATTTCTATCCTGATGTTGCAGTCATTACACAAGAGGAAAAAATTTGAGACTGTAAGAACTAAATTGTGCTGGATCCACTGACCAGTTCTCCAATTCCATGCATCAGTATCTGCGTCAGAAACATTGGTTCAAGATCACTGGAGTCCATATATAATATGGTATTGAAAGAGAAACACTAACTAGTTTAAAATACAATAGAAGAAATGCATACAGAGGTAGATTTTGGAAAGTCGGGTCACAGATAAACTTCACTACATGATACAGGTGAAAAGCTGATCTATGTTTCTGAGACAACTTACTCTTTCATTGTGGATAATGTTGCTATTTATTAAAATCCATGAGACAGCCTCTATACAATTAGATTTGAATAAATATATAAAGTTATAACTATGCGTGATTATTATTTTTGTAGGTGACAATATTCTCCACATCAAGTGAAGATTCTGAAAGTGAGAAATGATGGTAATAATACTTAGTTACAAAGCTGCTCTAATAACTTAACTATATGAACCAACTCTCAAACATGGAACCATGTTACCTTTGAAATTTTTCATTGTACAGTAAGCTAAACATTTTATAACAATTTGCAATCGCTGTGCTTCTATACACATTATTCTAAATTCCTTTCAACCTGAAACACTGAAGATATTCCTTTCCTAAGAGTTGTAAGAATATGAAAGTAATAGAGATAGATTAGTCAATAAAACAAAAATCCTTTTTTTTTTTTTTGTATTTGCAGTTAAGATTCCTAAGGTAGAACGTATGAACTCTGCTGTACAGGAGAAATGAAAGCATAAATTCCTTACCTTCTCCCATAGGTGACTGCAGACAGAACAAAAAAACTTTTTTTTAACTATGCCTCACAAGCACTTTCAGCAACAGTGTAACATTGTAGTCATTTGAAACAGTCTGAAAAACTCATAAAAGATTAGACTCCTTTCTCATCCTCTCTTCAGAAATAGAGTATAGTGTTTGAGGAATAGAGTTTCCTGTAAGTGATATTTAATAGATTTCTGCAGTGTTTTTTAAAGTGATATTTCTGACAAGAATGGCTAATGGTTATTTCTGAAAACAATGGCTATTTTTTCTATGTAAAATCATGTAAACATATATAGAGTTTGTGATGCATTTGAACACTAAGAATAAATGAACAAATTTTCCCTTGAGCTCTATAACAAATCACTGAATAATAGAGTGGATTTCAAATAATAGGTTTAAAAAGATAACACTTGTGTTTGTACATTTTGCATATGTTTTTCTTAAACACAGAGAGAATAACTGTGTGTTAAGACAGTTGCTCAGAAAAATCTTTCAAAAATATAGAAATAGATTGAAGGGTTCCTGGGAAATATTTTTTAGCCTTATGGCTTATTGAGTGTTGAATGACTGAATGTATCATGTTAAACACAGTTACTGCACCTAATTGACATAAATGACCTTAGTGAGCATGGCTATCTTCCCTTGTTCCTTAACATAACAGTAAAGAGACCATTAGCTTCCTTCATGCATTTTTTCATACGGTTATTTTTTAAATATGATCATGACTACTTTATGTTTTCATCTACACTTCCTACAAATTCGTCTATACCTGTCTACTGTGAAGGAAGTAAGCTAATACCCAAGTCTCTTAAAGACATTTATTTATAATTTTTCTCCTAAGGATATAGTAGCCTTAGCTATAAAGACTCCTTGACATACTCTGGGCTTCTACCAACATGATTTTAAAAAATTAGAGAATTAAGTCAGGGAAAAGGGGGAGGGACTGGTAACAGCTTAGAACTTGGAGAACATACGTCTTTTCTTCTCCATGTGAAGATTGTTGAACAAACCATTGTACCAGGGTAAGAATACAGATCAAATTAGAAAGTGTACATATTTATAATAAGCAATTTGTTTAATATAACTGTTTCCAGGTCACATACTTAGAGAATGTAAAAACATTGATTAACCCTCACATATGATATTTGGAATTAGTTAAAAGTATATTAAGTCCAGTAAACACAGCTACTAGTAAGAAAAATGGTCCACTCTAGTGTTTCAAAACAGCAAAATCTTCCAGGTCATTAAACTCTTTAGAAGTTTAGGCTTTATATATGAAAATTCTAGCTACACTGTTCACTCTTAATTTCAAGTTGGCCTGTAATATTTTTTTTCATGCAGTGTTTGTTATTGGTAATAGACATTCAATTTAGAAGAACATGCTATGGAAACCTATCTGTTTACATATGGTGCTTACTGGGTCTGGAGTTTAGCTTGTTCCAGTATTCATGAGGTGATTCACTGCTTAAAAAAAATCTTGTTAATGAAACTGAAGAAGAATATAGTTCTATGATCTCCAAGCCATGAAATACAGGGTTTTCCTTTGTTTTGTGGTTAGGAAATAAGAAGCAACATTCTTGGCAAATTTCCTGACAGGCCTTTTTCAGTAACGCTCGTATCAGGAATTTGCTTCTGAGAGTAGCAGTCAGTTCTTTGAAGTCATCAGTCAGACACAGGAAGGACAATGAATAATACATCATTTTTTGAGACAATATTGGTTAAGGAGCCATGTAATATTGCAAAAACCATTTACATTGATAAGCTCTAACTTGAGAGGACCCAGTTTTGCAAAACACTTTGTTTTAAGTGGTACGTTTGAAGATCACAAAAAGATCTTTCCTGAATCTTAGTTAGTTTGTTTTCTACTAGCAAATTCCATTTCCTCGGGTTCCAAGCTATATTCGGTAAATCTAAAAGATATGTTTACTAAGCAGACAAATACTTTCTCAACAGCTGATATTCTTAGTTATACATATTCTCAGTTCAAGCACTAATCTTTCTAAAGGAGTGAAACTGTATTAGATTAGTAGGTTAGTACCACATAATATACCAACAAATCAACAGCACATTCTAAATATCTAATCATGTTGTGTGAAATGCAATTATCTCAAAGAAGTTTGTGTGTGTGTGTGTGTGTGTGTGTGTGTGTGTGTGTGTGTGTGTGT
>OU015749.1:66235671-66251331 GCA_907169655.1 Acomys percivali | reverse complement strand
TGTGTGTGTGTGTGTGTGTGTGTGTGTGTGTGTGTGTGTGTGTGTGTACTATCCCTAAAATATTTTGCTGAGTTACAGTTCTTCTTGCCTTGATGTTTAAAAATACTACCATGATGTATGTATGAAATGTCTATTGAGGAAAAAAATTAGAGAGTATTCCTTACCTACTAATTCACTAAATGTCTATATATATATATATATATATACACATACATACATACATATGTGTGTATGTGAATATATATATATATATTATATATTCAAAACTGGCTTTCGAAAGTCGTACAAATGTATAGGGAAAGATACCTGCATGGGTATAAACAAGAAAACACAGGCTCTATTGATTGATTATGTTTGAAAGAGGGTCTGTACTTAAAAATAAAATATATATGACCAGAAATACTCATATGAATGGATCCATCTTATTTTCCCCTCTTACATCCAGTTAAAAAAACTGATAGCAATCATTCACTGTTTGGAGTAACATTGCCCCACTCTAACATAAAAACTCTACTATATGTTCTTACAGAGCTTTGGAAGAGAAACAGTCTCTTCCTCCCCTCCTCAAGACCCATGTTCAGGACTTGTGTTTTATTTTGTTTTGTTTTTTGAGAAGTCTTTCATCAACACCAGGTCTCAGAGGCTTGTCTCCCGGAGGAACATTGTGCCAATATTGTAGGAAACTTTTTTTATTCTCGATGAAGACAGAGATGGCTTTGGCAGCTTTGGACCAGTCCTTAACTCCAGAAAATAGCAGACCCCAGGGATTTCCTTTGGAAAGTTGTCTGGAAGGTCTTCACGGGAACGAGGAATGAATGTGAAACTGTCCTCTCGTTTTAGTAATCTAAGAAAAAATGAAAAATAATGTGAATAAAACAGCATGGGAAATAAGACTACATGAACTGTTCAGCTATACTCAAGAAGCTATTCTCCAACTGTACTCAAGGTATACGACACTCCATGTTTTTAAATACATGTGACTGTCATGACTCCAAATATTAGGAAGTGCTAGGATGTGGATCAGATTACTTGACATTACAACAATAGTATAAAGGCCTTATGAAAGTATTTTAAATACTTCTTCCAATTCTAATTTTTCTAAGTAGCTATCCTTGAAAAATATATGTTCAAATTTGATTTTTCCTAAATAAAAGCCTAAGGGAAATTCAAAACATGGCACTTCATTTCAAATGTGCAGGACCTAGATTGTCTGTTTTGAAAACCTGCCTAAATTATAAATTTCTCTTTTATATTTTATAGACACTCTATAAGTGTTGAGTATGTGTTTTGTCACTCTGACATATAAACAAGTATTTTGCTTTGTAAAATGAATAACTGCACAGCTGTCCCTGATATTTGCTAATAGATTCCTAACAAGACATAGGTTCCAATAAAATGCAGTCAAATATCTTGGTTCAGGTTTTCCTGTCACATTCAGAGTCTGATTTTGAGAATAGGAACACTTGAGGAGATTTATTCTCTAAACTTTTTGAAGTCCATGAAAAATTGTTTTTGATATCCATATCTGAAAACACCATGCAGAAGTACAATTTCATTGAACAATTTTTTAGAAATTATGTGCCTCCACACACACACTCTTGTGACTACAGTCTAAGCACTTTACAGTTTTGACAGAAAAAATGAAAAAGGAAAAATAAGAAAGAAAATAAATCCCTACCCTAAATAAACAAAAATGCAATGTTTGAAATGGAATATATGTTGTAAGAAAAGGTGAAATAAAAAGTAATGAAAGAAATCCCAGAAGAAGAAAAAGTGAAAATAAAAAGCATGAAGGATTTAGTAGATGAGAGGTTAATTTTAGTGAAGAATTTCATGGAGTGAATGTGGAGGATGCATCTGAAGGTCAGAAACAAGGCTGTGCACTGGACAAATGAGCCTTCAGGTCCTTTGATGGACAACATTACAGAGTATGTTTAGGAAAGAGAGTGAAGGCTAAGGCCGTACATTAGAACACACTTTTGAAATTATAAAGAGTTTAGATTTTATTTGAAAGATATTTTGGAGGTAAAGTCATTATCATTTTTATAAAAAGTATACATCTTCATAAATCAGGTTAGTGATAACTGTAGCTCCATGAAATCATGTAGGAGATGGGAAGGAAAATTAATCATTTTTAACTGCTCCAACCAGGAAAATTATTATTTGAGAATGACAGTTGACTGACTAATAATTATTACATTGTGAGAAGCCTATGCTTACTGTCATAGTACATAGGTGTAGAATTTTTCTTGTGAAAGAATAAAAGAGCACTTTGATTACTAATTAAAATATAATGCAATGATTCTATTCATTTGGGGCATGAGGATCATTTTAGGAGTTCTAAACTCTAATAAAGGCCAGTGATTATACAAATATCTCCAATATGTAGATTTTTGAAATGTTTAAATGAAACCAGAAACTAGAAAACTCTGTGCAACACACAAGGCTGGAAGATAATCACAGTTGCTAAGTGCCCTCCAAAGAAGTAATCAATCATGTCTTCTATCATTTCAAATGGTTCAAAGACCTCAAAATAAAACCAGAGACAGTAAATCAGTTAGAAGAAAAAATGTAGAAAAGCCTGGAACACACTGGCACAGGAGACAACTTCCTGAACAGAACACCAACAACCAAGGCCTCAAGGTCAACAATTAATAAATGGGACCTCATGAGGCTGAGCAGCTTCTGTAAGGCAGGAGACACTGTCAACAGGACAAAGCAGAAGTCTACAGATTGGGAAAAGATCTTCACCAACCCTACGTTGGACAAAGGTCTAATATCCAAAATATATAAAGAACTCAAGTAATTAAACACCACCAAACCAAATAACCCAATAGAGAAATGGGGCTCAGAACTAAACAGAGAATTCTCAACAGAGGAATATCAAATGGCTGAGAAACACTTAAAGAAATGCTCGTCCTCGTTAGTCATCAGAGAAATGCAAATCAAAACGACATTGAGATTCCATCTTACACACATCTGAATGGCTAAGATCAAAAATTCAAGTGATACCACATGCTGGCGAGGATATGAAGAGAGAGGAGCACTCCTTCATTGCTGGTTGGAATGCAAACTGGTACAACCACTTTGGAAATCTATCTTGTATTTACTCAGAAAACTGGGAATAGGGTTTCCTCAAGACCCAGCTATTCCATTCCTTGGAATATAGCCAGGAAATGCCCCACCACACAACAGGGACATATGCCCAACCATGTTCATAGCAGCCTTATTAATAATAGCCAGATCATGGAAACAGCCTAAGTGTCCCTCAGTAGAAGAATGGATAAAGAAACTGTGGTACATTTACACTATGTAATACTACTCAGCTATTAAAAACAAGGAATTTCCAAAATTTGTGGACAAATAGATTGAGCTGGAAATGATCATAATGAGTGAGTTAACCCAGAAGCAGAAAGAGTCAAATGGTGTATACTCACCTATATCTAGACACTAGCACAAGGGGCATGTCCCATGAAAGTATTCACTTACCTGGAAAGTGGGACAGAGGGGAGGACATCCTATTGGGACTTTAGGTGAGAGAAGCATGGGAGAATGGAGAAATGGAAGGATCCAGAGGGTCCTAGAAACCTACAAGAACATTATGATGGATGGATCTGGGCCTAGGGGTCCTGCTCAAACTATGGCACCAGCCAAGGACAATATGTGCAGTAAACATCAAACCCCAACCCAGATCTAACCAATGGACAAGATATTCTTCACAGTTGAGTGGAGAGTGGGGATTGACTTTCACACAAACTCTGGTGCCCCATATTTGACCATATCCCCTGGAAGAGGAAGCCTGGTAGCACTCAGAGGAAGGATAGCAGGCTACCAAGAAGAGACTTGGTACCCTATGAGCATATACAGGGGGAGGAGGTCCCCCTCAGTCACAGTCATAGGGGAGGGGAGTAAGGGGAAAATGGAAGGGAGGTAGAAATGGGAGGATACAAGGGATGGGATAACAATTGAGATGTAATATGAATGAATTAATAAAATATATTTACAAAAAGATTTTAAGGGCTGTGTGAAATCAAAGATTTTTATTTCTTTAACTACTTAGTTCTTATGTGTTGTTTATCTGAAAACTGTCTTGTGAGAAGGCATGTGATGTTTTGCTGAAAAGTGTGTGATGTTCAGAAAGGCTATGAGTAGAGCCCCACAGACAGTGATATGATGTTTCTGGATTGCTACACCATGCATCACTTCATTATTCTTCACTAGCCTTCACCGGACTCCACACAGAAACAGTTGAAAGAATTTTTCATGGAACTCCAACTGAGTCTAGATGTTTCCCGACTCTTGCTGATTCTGCAGAACTTTGCTGTTTCTTCTTGATCATGCTGCCACTACCACTGCTGATGCTTGCTGTTTGGTATTTGCTATTTGCTATTAGACAGGATTGGTGGACAAAGAGCAGAATCGTCCCGAGCAACTACTTCTAAACGAGTCTACAACCTGCTTTTCCTATTAACCTTTTTCCCTACAAAGCTAAATACTTGTTTATGTGTCAGACACACAAAACACATACTCAAGACTTAATGAGAAATGTTTAAGAATCCCAAATAAAATAGATTTTGAATAATTTAAACCTACAGAGCTGGACACTAAGGATTAAACTGAGAGCCCTACACATGTTAAACAATTATTGTTATTGTTTTTGAATTTGTCATTGAATTATATGAAGACTTGAATTTTGTGAAATTGAATATTACTAGTTAACCTAGTGTAAATTTGAATTTTCATCCTTCTACCTCTTCCTTTAAATTGGCTTGATAACCAGCTATCCAGCAGCACCATTCCTGGCCAGAGCTAAGGGGCGTACGTAACTTAAAGCCAAAGCAGGAGGAAGTAGAAAGAGTATAAATGGCCTTTCTGAGGACTAGAAAGATTATAGGTAGTGATCTTTCATAATATTTAATTGAAATACATCTGCTTCATTTTACCTTCTACTTAATCAGTTTGATTAGATATTCAGTTCTTGTATAAAAATATTCCCTTCAATATTTAACTGTTCAAAAGTCCAGTGATAGTCTGTTTATTAATGTAGTAAAGATGAGCTTTCTCCTAGATTCTTCCATCTTCATTTTCTGATTTTTATTATGATATTAATAACCGTATCTGTCTATGGAACAGTCTCACTACTATGAACCTTTTGACACAGCAGGATACACTTTTCATTTGGGACATTTTGTTTGTTCTTTCAATATTATTTCAACGTTATTCTCTATGTTTTCTTTTTGTGGGTTTCTGCTTAGTCAGATGTTGGACTAGGTAAATTGATTCTTCAACTTGTTTTCCTTTCTTTGTGATTAATTTATCATTTTTAAACTGTATTTTCTGGAAGATTGCTTCCACTACTATATATGGTGAGTGTTAAGATTCTGCTACAATCCATCTACCTGTGATATCACCGCTCACCTGCCCAGGGTCATATAAAAGAACAGACCCTCCATGTCACTCTCTCTCTCTCTCTATCTCTGTATCGCTCTACTTCCCTACTTCTCTCTCCTCTCCACATCTCCTCTCTCTCTGAGGTACCCCATTCTCCTCTTTCCTTTTCCACCCATGCTCATCTAATAAATTCTGTAAAACATAATATCTGCCTGGTACCTTGTATTCTATCATACACTTTAATCTTTAATTTTTATATATAACAGTGAGATTTCACATAACATTTTATTTTCTAGGGGACAATTCTTACATGAGTATTTTTGATTATGCTGTAAATTTACTACCTTAAACTTAATATTAATAATATTTATCATTTTTTTTCTTTCTTTGAGACAACATTTCTCTGTAGTCCTGGCTGACCTGGAATTTGCTTTGTAGACCAGGCATGCCCCCAACTCAGAGATCTACCTGTTTATACCTCCTGAAGTCTGGGATTAAGAGCATGTACCACCACTGCCTTGCTCTTTTTCTTTAAATATTTGATTAACTGTTATCATAATAACTTTATTTTTTCTGAAAGATAATTTTTCATATGATATGTTCTAATCATATGTTCCCTCTGTCATATATTCTCATCCACTTGACTCCATGACTTCTTACTCTCCTACCAATACATGTCCAAGTCAGTTTCCATTCATTTCTTTTTTTAAAAAAATTTATTTATTTATTCACTTTAGATCCTTTCCTCCTGGTCCTATGCTCCCTCTTCTTCCCCAACCCCTATCCCCTATTACTCAAAAAATGAGAGCACTCTACACACACACCCTAGCTCATCGAGTTGTTTCAGGATTGACCATATTCTTTTTGCCTGTTTTCTGGTGAGGAAGCCCTGACAGCGAGGTGTGATCAAGGAAAAGAGTCCATGTCAGAGACAGCCCCTGCTCCCCTTACTAGGGCACCAACATGAAGTCTGAGCTATCCATCAGCTACATCTGTGTAGAAGGCCTAGGTCCAGTCCGTGCATGGTCCCTTTTTGGTGTTTCAGCTGCAAGCCCCTCTGGTTAGTTGGCTCTGTTTGTCTTCTTGTGAAGCTCCTATCACTTCAGGTCCTTCAATCCTTCCCTTGCATTTCTACAAGATTCCCTATATTTTGCCCAATGTTAGGCTGTGAGTCTCAGCATCTGTTTTGAAGCAATTATTGATGGAGCCTCTCAGAGGACAGTCCTTTTAGGCCCTTGTCTGTGAGTACAGAAGAATATCATTAATAGTGTCAGAGGCTGGCTTTCTTCCATGGGATGCATCTCAGGTTGGACCAGGCATTAGGTAGCCTCAATATCAATCCTCAATCTCTGCTCTATCTTCACCCTTGCACATCTTGTAGGCAGAGTAAATTTTGGGTTAAAGCTTTTGTGGGTAGGTTGGTGTTCCTCTCCCTTAAGACTTTTCTAGTTAGAGGATAGAGGATATTTTCTTCAGTCTCTATGACCCCTGCTAACAGGAGTCTTAGCTAGAGTTACCCATATCCTTCCAGAAGCCTACTTTGTCTTAGTTGTCCAGCTTGTCCCATAAATGCCTCCTCTCATGGTTTTTCTTCGCTCTGAAGACCTTATGCCCTCCTGCCCCTGCTCTCCTAGGTCTGGCCTGCACCCTCCTTTCTCTCTGTGTTCTGTCTCCTACCTTGGCTCTTCCTTATTAATTATCATCTTTGGGTCTGTGAATTGTAATATTGTTATCCTGCACTGTATGGCTAAAATCACAATGGAATACTACTTAGCTATTTAAAACAAGGAAATCATGTACTTTGCAGGCACATTAGTGGAACTAGAAAATGTCATCCTGAGTGAGGTAACTCAGACCCAGAAAAAAACACATGGTATGTACTCAGTTCTCATTATCTACCAAGAATCTACCACCAATTACCATCCATTTACAAAAGGAAATTATTTTTCTCCAATAGACTCTCTACAAAGACGTGAACCACACTTAAAGTAGATCCCATCCTCAGCAGTAGATGGCCAATATAAAATGAACTTAATGATATTTTTGTAGTCATTTACCTCATATCACCTTGTGGTTGTCGTATTGGTCTTTGGCTTGCATATTATGGTTTTTGTATTTTTATAGGTTTTATTTTTGTGTGTGGGTATGTGCTTCTCATGGCTCCACAATTTTTGTTAATTAGTTTTTGTAGTGGTGATTGTTTCTTGCTAGTTTGTGTTGGTCCCTTGCTTTAATTTCAAATGCATTGAAAAATTATGTATTTATTTTCATCATTTGCAATCTTCTTTCTACTACTTAAATGTGATTTGTTAATGAACCAGCCACAGGCAGCTCAGATAGGAGCCAAATCCAAGACAGTCCTTGGATATGCTAAAGAACTAACCATAGAGTGGCACTGATATTAATGAAGCAGTCCTAAACTGAGACACCACTAGCTCAAAGTTACAATCCAGTAAAATGATGCAAAAGTTGAAACTTTGGAATTGGCATCTAGGATCACACTGCTGCACTCTCAAGCTTCTCCTAATACTCTTCACCAAGAGAACTGACATTGGCCTATGTGTGTGATCCTAGTCTTGGTAACCAACAACCGTCCAGCAGCATTCCTGAGCCCACACATGCCTGTTTCTCAAGGACTTACTGGATGCTACCAGCGCTACTCTCCAGGCCTGCCACAGCTGTAGGAACTTTCGGTGGGTCACACCTGTTGGCAAAATATCCACATGGGAAAAGATACCCCAATGGAACTCTGCAGCAGTGTTTACTTCATTGTTTACTGCTAGGAAGGATGTATTTTAAGCTTTATATTAACATGGTATAATAAGAAATGTTTGTGTGAATCAAGCCAACCATATTTGCAAGACAAATCACAAATGCCTAATGTCTCACAGGATTGCAGCTTTCTGCAACAATGTACACTTTTATTATAGTTTTAATGCTTTTTTCAGTGAAAGATTATACTCCAGGAAAGAATAAAGATAGACCCAGGTGTTCTTTTTGCTGTTTTGTGTCACAAACTTCTGTTCCCCTTATTTACCTGGGTTTCTTTTCCCTAAAGAATAGATTTGGAGTCATTATAGTGACATTAAGCACTATTCAGAGACTGAAGATTAAACAAACTCCCTTATAGGCAGATAGATAAGGAGAATATGAGGCCCAGGAATAAAGCTGTTGAATTTCCAAGATGGCTGGCTTCTTCTTCACTGTCCTAATTTGTGGCAAAAGCTTGGCAGCTTAAAACAAAGGCTTTATATGATTCCTTTTTCCTCCACCTCCAGTTGTATCCCTGCTGATAGACTGGCTCAGAACATTCAAGGCCTGCTCAGGACATGAGACACAAGAGTTCTGGGCCAATCAATCATCCTATCTTTCTTCAAGCTGACCAGTCCTAAATGAGGGAAGGAAAACTTTTTGAAGCTTTTAAAATCCCCAGCCCTCACGAAATTAACTGGATTCTGCCTTTCAAGTCCCTGTTTGCTGCATGAATGCATTTCCTTACTCCCAACAGGCATCTCTCTTCAACTGCTAATTCCAGTTGGGTTGATTGAAGTTTCTCTGCCTTGTTGCCCTCAGGGATTTTCACTGCCTTTTAATCTTTAACTGCAATAGAAAACAAACTCAATCTAGACTTATAGTCTTTAATACTATGTCTTAGAATGTTGTGGAAAATGATAGTTTTTAAATGGAACATTTAAAACAGAGAGGGCATCTTGTCTTTTTGTAAGTGTCTGAAGACTGCAATTTTCCTACTTAATTTTTTTTCTTTCTACCTGAGTAGAACAGAAGAAACTGCACTTCGTGTTTTCATTTTGTACTTTCCTATTTGAAGACTCTGTTCAATTTAAAGATAAGCTCAAAGAAACTATAAACATCTAGTCAGCTAGATGACATGAAGCCCCATGAAACTAAATGATTCATTTTTGAGAAACAACATTCTTGCCCACACAAAGAAAGTAAAAGTCTAGCTAACCATGAAATAAAGGATAAAAAGAAATATTTATTAATTAAAAACAGTAACTAGCATTTGCTTAATTGTTTGTGGAATGTTACAAGGTTGCCAATTTGTAAGTTTTAAATCTCAGATTAATGTGTAAGCAAACACAAAAAGACAATAAAAAACCAAAAAAGATAATCTTAGGTATCCACCAAAACTATGAAGGAGGGCACTGAAGGCATTTCTGTGACATCACCTAATTCCCTTCTGCAGCAGTTAAGTTGTAAGGTAATGACCTCTGATTCCAGAGTCCAGTCTTTATACCTGGTGTGTAGAGCACACAACCAGCCACACTTCCACATTAATGGCAGGACTAATGCCTCTCATTTAGGTTTGGGGATGTGGAATACCTAAGGATGATTAATCCACTGCTTTCTTGGGATGCTGGCAATTTTAAATTTTAACAGTTCATTATCTTCATCTGCAGCAAATCCAAAGAGATTTAAAATGTAAAATACTTATTTCAAAGTTTTTCATACCAACAGATAGAAGTTTAAAGAAGCTGGAAAAAATGAAGCATTGGACATGATAGCTATAATTAGCCTTTGTTAAAGAAAATGACTATAATTTTTCATTCCTATAATAAAATATCTGCCTTTAAACAATTCTATCATTATACTAGGCTTTCTTTTAAAAAGACAAGGATATGAATAAAATGAACAAAATACAAACTTTTAATTTTTTAACATCTCCTCCTTTCTGTTTTTCACTTTCTGGATCAGAACTGATCTAAAGAATCAGTTCCCAAACCAACCCAAAATAGAGCTCTAAAAAGCAAAAAACTAAAGAAAATAAAGAAATAAATTATCCTGAGAAAATATGTAGAGGGAGAAAGAAAACCAGTAACAACAAAAACAAAAGGCAAAGCCCATATAGAGTTAAATCTACTTTTTTTCTTTTGAGGCAAGGTTTCTCTGTGTAGCCTTGGCAGCTCTGGTTTCACCTTGTAGACCAGGCTGTCCTTGAACTCACAGAGATCCACCTGCCATTGCTTCCCTGAGTGCTGGAATTACAGGTGTGCACTACCATGTCTGGCTAAATCTATTTCTTTTATTTGCCTTTTTGAAAAATCCTCCCTGCAAATTCTCCTAATATGATGCTTCTAAGAAATAATTTTAAAGAAAAATGGTACAGTAAAAAGTCTAGAATGTAATATGAGATGTCACAAGCTGTGAAACTGTATTTTTGGTGCTTTCCAGAATCTTTCGGTGCCCACACAGGTTAGAAATTAGCAAATCAACCAATTGTGTTTTTTAAGTCACTCACTGCTCTCAATTAAAAAAAGAGATATTTCATGTTAACTTATTTCAGAAAATATTTGTACTTCTAATATCAGTAAAACTTGAAACTAGCGAAACACACTAACTAAAATAAAAGGTTCTACATAAGCAATAGGATCAAACATATTGGCATTATAGATACAGATGGGAAAAATTCTCAAGGTCTCTAAGAAAAATAACTTTGTCCAATATCATAAAAACTGACATCACAGTGGCTCCCCTTATCATGGTGACAATACACCAATCTTCTTAATTTTAACCAAAAATATTGAGTTAAAGCAAATTGACTTAGATAGTTCACAAACCATTACATAACTATGACCCCTCATAACTCTCATGAGAAAAGGCTCAACTTAGAATGATTTCCATTTTTTGAGGTTAAAAATGAGTTCTCCAAAAATACTATATTTCATTAAATAGTAAAAATATATATTTGTTCAATATGGATCATAGCTACTGGTACTTTTGGCAAGATCAACTTAATATAAAATAATACAACTAATTCAATATAGTATTACATAAAAATTTGAAACTTATTTTAAGAGATAGTTTGGCAGAAATGAGAGGAGAAATATGAAAGGATATACATATATGATTTCATGTTAAAACAAATAACTTTAAAAGAAAATAATTTCTAGCACATTATTACTGATACAAAATTAAGGCTATATTTTGGTTACAACATTCTATGCATGAATACTTTAAGGTATTGTACTTATATAATTCTTTAAAAGGAAATGCAAAGTGCTATTCCTTTTGAAAACTACTATTACAAACTGTTTAGGATAATTAAGACATGCAAAATAATAGTCAATCAAACATTGTTTTGTTAGGAAGTATTTTAATTAATCACTGATGTTTTCTAAGTTAATGAGTCTGTATATACATAGAAACAAGTAATTCAGATATACTAGAGATATATAGATGTTTTTTTAAAAACCTCAGAGATCTACAGAATATGGCATTTAAAGGCATTTTATTAATTTGAGAATTCTTTTAGTAATGAGACAAGTCAGCTCCTGACAGTATCCCATTTCAGCATCAAAAAGATAATGAGCATCAATTCTCTTTAGGAGATGGCTTCATATGTGGCAAGTAGACACTGGGCGAGGCTTGCCCTTGTTTCTACCGCAGATTCAATACTGGACAAACTGGATGCAATAGAGTCCACTGCCAAGATTTGCACTGACAATGTAGTCAAGTCCTTCATATTACTTGCCTCACAGAAAAGTCTGTCAGATACTCTGAGCTGGAAGGGCAAAGACGATACTCCCATATTATAGATATATCCTGGGTGACTGTCCAGGTGGCCAGCAGATCTGTTATTTATATTATTTCGGAGGCTGCTTACTCTGATTTCTGTTTACTCAGGTAATTTTATCCTTCTCATGTCTCTGATTGGATTGAATACACTTAAGCTTAAGTTGATTAGGATTTAAAAAGATGTTTAAAGTCTAAAAAGATATTGTTTGCTTAGTAATGCAGGTTTTGATACAACGTGGTTTAGGTACAGAACTTTGGACTCACCAAGATAGGATAGATAGTGTAGTACTTTAAGATTGCTAGATGCATACGGGATAGACATTGTGAATGTAATTTTATCCTATAGTATAGAGTGTATTGGTGTTAGAGAAAAAGTTTTTGCCTAAATAGACAAAAAAGGGGAAATGTTGCAGGATATTCGATCCCATTGTAAACTCCGAGATTGTGAACTGTAAAAACCTGTTTCTGGTTTGGCAAGGTTGAATTCTAACACCCATTTTTAATCTAAAGCATTTCTTCATTATAAACAGGTGAATAGGATGTGATTCAGTCAGCCCTAGTATACACCTGTAATCCAAGAGCTTTCTGTACACAGGATTCAATAAAGTTAACACTAGGTGAAGAGATGGAGCAAGAAACTAGCTGGCAGAGTAGGAGAGACTTTGAGTTGGAGGGAATTTAAGACATGTAGATAAGAAGAAAGGGGCTTTTAGGCTTTTGAGTTTTGAGCTAGCAAGACTTTGGCCTTGGGTTTATTGGCCTTTTCTTCCTGTGCTGTCAGCTGAGCTAGTCAGGTTTTTAGGCTTTTTCCTCAGAGATGTGAGCTGAACTATGAAAGTCAGCTGGGTACTTTCTCTGCTTCTCTTAGCTAGCAGGTTTTCACCACAACATTCTGCTCCTGAGTCCTGATTGGTAAAATCAAACTGGGATTTTGCCTTTTTAGAACAACACAAAGTAATAGAATTCCAGCTGCAATCCTAGGTTGGAATATGTAAAACAGTCCTGTGAATCAACCTGTTCACCTGTTTTTTTGTTGTTGTTGTTTTGTTTGTTTGTTTGTTTGTTTGTTTTTCTACTACCATGATGCCAGCTCATGATTTCAAGTCTGGAACAATGGAGAAGTTTCTCCTTTTCAAGTAACCTCTAGTAGCCCCTCCCAACTTCCTGTACAGCATCACGATGTTTTTAAGCTTCTGAGTTAATACCTTCTTGCTTTTATGATGTTATGCAATGCTTTTTTCTATGTTATCTAATATAAAAAATGGATGCGCAATCTCTCTAGATATGCAAAATCTAACCTTTAAGTATACATTTTATTTTTGAATTTTAGACTTGCAGAGATGATGGTAAAACTATATAGAGGGTTTGCCTATATTGTTTTACTAAGTTTCCCCTTATAAGTATAGGTCTGTCATCTAAGCTAATAAGTTAATTTTGTATATTATCAGGCAAATAGTAAACTATTAAGATTCAACTGTCTTTCCATTGGTTTCTCTTCTTTTCTGTTTCAATATTTTGTATTTTAAAATGATGCTTGTCAAAGAATCTTTAGAAAAATAAAAACATCTTTAAATGATATATTCTGTAGGTCTCTGTGGCTTTTGAAAACCTTATTTAACTATTTTACATTATATATCTATAGAATCATATCTATATATTAAACCTAGAATATATATTCTTGTGATAAAATTGGACTATTACTTGATATGACCATGATTTGCATCAATATACAAAATTCAATACCATTGAATTAAAAATAACCTGATTTAGAGTAACAATTAAGGCCTTGAGGAGCAGATTTAAGAATCTACCTTTGTTCTATTCTCCCTCCATATTTCTATATCTGCCTTTTTTTCATTTCAGCCCCTATCTTCCTACCTACAAAAGAAAGTTAAAGGAAAAGAGAGATGTTCCCGAGTCTAACCTAGTATCCTCTCTGTATAAGACCAATAATAACTTATACCCAACTCCCAATGAAAATAAGCATCTGTAGATCAATAGAGTAAACAGAAACCTACTCAATCCCCATTAGAGGAAATGGGATTTCATTCTCTTAAGGTTTCTTAACACTGACTTAGGTCAAATAATACCTTTCAAGCCCCCTACCCCATGGGGAAATGGCATGTTAACTCCTGGCAACACCCAACCTACCTCAAAGAAGATGATGAGCATCAAAGAACCTTCTTATGGGATTGGCTTCAAATGTGGCAAACAAGCCACTAGGCAAAATGTCCTCACTTCTGCCACAGACAGAATTCTGCCTACATATGGGCAATCTTGGATGCAGGCATGGTCAATGGCTAAACTATGCCAAGACAGGGTTAGCAAGTCCTTAATAGTTCCTACCTCACAAATATGTCTGTCAGATATATTGGGCCAGAAGGCTGAAGATGATGCTCCAACATTATAGGGAGTGTTCATTGACTGTTCTTGCAGTAAACTCTCTCAGTCATTTTTTCATTTTGGAAGCTGTTAACCTGCACTTCTTGTTCATTCAGGTATTTAAGGTTTATTTCTTCTCAAATTTCTGCTGAGGTTGAAGACCAGATAGTTTAGTTTTTCAATTAAGCTTAGTAGGTTAGGAGTTAAGATGTTTTTAGATGAAGATAGATGTTTTAAGTCAATAGAGATGAGATATTATATTGATCTTCATTCAGAAATTTAGACACAACAATATAGGAAAGATGTTTACTTCATTTGCAAATACAAATAACCAAATCACTATGAATGTAACATTTATATAATTCCTGATTGTCTCATAGTTCTTACTGCTGTATGTAGTTCATTTTATTCATGTTTAATAATATAAATGTATATGTTAAAAAAGAAATTTAAAAAATGAGCCATACATCACTGAGATGCTGAGAAAACAGAAGATGTAACCAGTCAGGTCCAAAGGGCTAACAGTTGTGCCTCTTGCTCACTCAGCACCCACAGCTGTTTTTTAGCTCTTCTCATCATGCTCCATATTTTAAGTTTCTCCAGCTCTTAGACTTCTCTTCCCTCAGCCTCTCACTCCTATATAATATGTCATTTTATCCATGTGCTACCTTGACTCTCTCCTCATCCCTTTCTTGGTTTCCTCTCTCTTGTCTGATTGGTCCCCTCTCTCTTACCCTTCTCTCCTTTTCTTTCTCTTTCCTCTCTCTCCTTTTCTTTCTCCTTCTCCTCTCTCCTTTTCTTTCTCCTTCCCCTCTCTCCTTTTCTTTCTCCTTCCCCTCTCTCCTTTTCTTTCTTTCTCTTTCTCCTCTCTTTTGGTTCTCTTCTCTCATACTCCATCACACTCTCTCTCCTCTCATGGCTTGTTTCAGTCTGCTGGTCTTGTTTCATCTATTACGTTCTCTCTCCGCTGTGGACTCTTCTAGATGCTTCTGGATGTACTTTACCTTATATCAGCAATAAAAAACCCACCCAGTCCTACTTTAGAGTAGCTATATTCTCACTTTATACAAAAATCATTTGATTTTGTGAGTTATCCAAGTTAATCATGAATAAGACAGTAATGTCAGCTTCAGATTTTTTACTTTGTCATTTTTAAATTTTAATCTGCTAGTAGTTGTTGTACAGATTAAAAACTATGATGAAGTTCTATGAAAAGGAAAGTGAACTCTTGCTTATACACAGAAATAGTTTCAGGAAACTACAAAATATACTAGCCAAGAAACACAGGAAAACTCCCTAATAACTCCTCAACCCTAATTAATCATGCTTCTGAACTTGTGTTCTGACTGA
>OU015749.1:66198728-66225671 GCA_907169655.1 Acomys percivali | reverse complement strand
GTAGCTGGGGACTGTAACCACCACTGACTGTGTGCTTGAAAGGTGCTTAGGTTTTCTGTGGGCTTGTGTGGGTCAGGGTTTGCGTCACTGGTCCCAGTCCACCCTCGTAGCTTTCCCTAGTCCATATAAGGCACCCACATATTCAGTCTGAAATACTGAGTTTGCCCACCACGCAAGGCCATCTCTCAGAGCTTGTCACAGTCTGAGTCTTGTTCGGGTACTGGAGGACTAGTTTGTCATCCTTCCTGGGGTGCTGGATGACCAGAGTTCTAATTAATCCGTAGTCCATACTGTGTGGATCTGTCTTGACCAGTTATCCACAGCACCCACAGTCCGTGGGTCCAGTTAGCTTCCGTGGTCTATATCCTGCAAGTCAGGCAGCAGGTATCTTCGGTGCCACCATCTTGGTCCTCCTCACAGGATTGTTTTAGCTATTCTGTGTTTTGTTTGTTTGCTTGTTTTTCCATATGAAGTTGATAATCGATCTTTCAATGTCTTTAAAATTTGTGTAGGCATTTTGATAGGGATTGCATTGAATCTGTAAATTGCTTTTGGTAAGATGACCATTTTTACTATATTGATTCTCTTGATCCATGATCATGGGAGACCTTTCCATCTTTTGATATTTTTCTCAATTTCCCTCTTCAGAAATTTGAAGTTTTCTTAAACAAGTCTTTCACTTCCTTTGTTAGAGTTACACCAAGAAACTTTATATTATTTGTGGCTATTGTGAAGTCTGTAGTTCCCTAATTTCTTTTTCAGCCCATTTGCCATTTATATACAGGAGGGTTACTGATGTTATTGCATTCTATTTTTGTATCGAGCCAATTTGCTCAAAGTCTTTATCAGCTGTAGGAGTTCTCTGGTGAAATTTTTGTGGTCACTTATATACACTATCATATCATCTTTGAATAGCAATATTTTGACTTCTTTTATTCTGATGTGGTAATGTCTATCTTTGTGGCTGAGATGTATTCCTCGAAAGCAGAGAAATGTTGGGTCTTGTTTATGCATCCACTCTGTTATTCTGCTTCCTTTTATTGGGGAATTGAAAACAATGATGTTGAGAGAGATTAATGACCAGTGACAGTTAGGTCCTTTGATGTTGGTTGTGGAAGTATGTTTGTGTGCTTGTCTGATTTTTGTTTTGATAAAGTTATCTATTTCCTATTTTATCCTCGGTGTAGTTTGCCTCTTTTGGTTGGAGTTTTCCTTCCAGTAACTTCTGTAGGGCTAGATTTCTCAATAGTAACTCTTTGAATTTGCGTTTTTCATAAAATGTTGGCTTTCAAGCTTGTCAAATATCTTTTGGTTAGACATTATGTATTTAAGTCTTACCTATTGGTCTTCATAATTTTTCATAATTGTTCTTACTGTATGTAAAAATGGCCTTTTGTTTAAAGAGAAAAGGAGAATTGTTGATGTAATTTATTTTGATACTAATTTAAAAAAGGCTGTCACACTTGGGCAGGGCAAATGAGATAGGCTTTGGCTAAAGTTCCCCAGGCATGGGGGGACAGAGCGAAACTTGGACATAAGAAAGAAGAAGGAAGGCTACCATGGGTTAGATGGAGGAGAAGCACATGGCTGACATGGATGGAGACTTCGCTCAGGTGATGATAATTAACAAGTATTTGGGATTATGGATGGAAGGTAACTTGATATAAATTATTAGAACCAGATTACATGGGATTGGGACAGGTATCCTATACCTGCCCCACTATGAGAAGTAGTTTAAGTGATTAATACCTGTTCTGCCCCAAGCTAACTAAGGCTATTTTGAAATATAACATGTGTCTGTGCCTTGATTGATTGCTAGTGGGTTAAAAAATACTTCTCTAATAATAACTATAGGCCTGATAATAAACATTGTTAGATCATACTGGTAATTTAACAGCAACAATGGAATATCTTGCTTTCTTCATCTGTGGTTTTCTGTGGGTAAAAGAAATTGCTCAGTAGGAATTGTTTTTTTCATACAAGTATAAGAAATGAAGTTTAGATCCCAGCACATGTATGAAAAAGAAGAACAAAAATGAAAAGGATGCTGCAATGATGATGAAAATGATAATGATGATGCTGGTGATGATGATGATGATGATGATAATTTTAGATACAGTAATGCAACACACACCTTTGACCTCAAAGGTGAGAAAGTCAAAACAAGAGGATACTCTGACACACCCATTATCAGTAGGATGTTTTGCTAACACAGAAACAATGAAATAATAACTTATAGGAAGAAATTGATTGCTATTTCTATTCTGGGTCATGAATAAAATGGCCACATTATCAAATTATTCCCCTACCCCTAGGAATTTCCAGAAAACTCAATGTACATATCATTCAATATAGTTAAATAATTGCAAAATATGAGAATTGGATGAAAGAGCAAAACATTATTTTTCCTAATGGAAAAAAGCATGCAATAATATATAAGTATCTGTCATGCTCCAAATAATTAGAGCATAACTTATGGGCATCATACTAAATACTAATGATAAGTTTTAAAATAGGTACTCATTTTAAAAATGAGAAAATTTATGCTCCCAAAATCTTGCTTGTTAATTTTACAGAGATATCAAGTTTTAGAGCCAAGATGCTAGCGGATGTATTTAGTTGCAAGCTAGTAAATTTAAGCAGTAGATTCTCTAATCCATCTTAAAGTGCTATTTATGAGACAGAGTTGGGGAGGAAGCTTGTATTTAACAGGGAAAAATGTCCTTTGCACAGGAGGAAAATGCAGGAACTCTAAGAAGTCTAGATGTTAATCAAGTTTACAATTGATAACTATTCATAAAAATAAGAATGTTTAAAAAATGAAGAAAAAGTTTATATTAAACTGTTTCTACAGTTTTAGTTTGAATAGAAAAAACAATTAACTATTCTGAGAATAATCAGTGAAGTATTTATGATAATTGAAGATTTACTGAAGCCATTATTAATATAAACAACTCTTTCGGCTTTGTAGATGTCCAGAAAATTGTTTGTAATATGTGCATTGTCTGTAAATAAGAATGATGGGAACAAAGATGAATGCAAACATCACTTTTATTGGATAAAAAGGAAATCATGAGACAAGGACAAATTTAAGAATCAATAATTTTTGTTGTCAACATATAAAACTACTGAAAAGATGCTAAGGTACAGTGGAGATGATCCTAGGCATTCATGTGTAAGATGACTCACCAATGTCAAAGAAGACAATAAGGCAAGTAAAAGTTCTAATTAAAGCTCCAATTTATTCCTTATTCCTTCAATGATTTCAAAATTGAGAATCTGATAATCTTCAGTAGAGGAAGCTTCACCAAATGTGGTTATTGTATTGTTTGAAATATAAAGCACATTAACCTTTTAAATGGTGAGGAAAACAGTAGCATTAGGATCACAAGTTCGAAAAATTAAAAAGTAGATGATAAAGCCATGTTCATTAAACAATAAACACTTTATAATATAGATAGCATATTTCATATATCACATGTGAACTTAGTAATAAGTTAGAATTATATGCTTTACTCTACATAGATTCTAAAACTACAAAATTTTGGTTAAAAGAAATTTATAAAGCTAATACTACAGAATAACATCACTTATAAACATATAAAATAAAATTTTATTGCTTGAACAATATATATCTGTAGAAAGATAATACATAAAAATTAGATTTTGAAATATGCCAAACTGATTTGGCTGTCTGTCAGTTTAAGGGAGGGATGCTTTCGAATAGAATATATTTTATTCATTTTTATTTTAAAAATAACTGAAACAAACATGATAGTAAACCAGTGCTGCAATAATTAATGTTGCTATATTTTAGTTATTGGTACTTCAGTTATTAAAGTGTTTGCTTTTAACAAATTATTTGAATATCTCAAGATATATTTGGGGTGAAGTACTAAATTATTTCAGTGTATTCTCATATCAATTTAACCTCACACTCATAGCTTATGAAAGGCATAAAACTTCATTGAAAGTAAATCATTTAAAGACTCGTTATGATTTCAGATAATCAGGAAATATTGAACACTATATGATAAAAAGAAAAAATGGCGTCTCTCATGAGATGTCATTCACGTTTACTGCACATATTCCTGGTTTTTAGAGAAAGAACAGTTTTCCTCCTTGTAGAAAATGTTATTGCATGGTCATTCCTGTCATTTCACTTTGGGGTTCTCAAAGGAAGTATCTGTGAGCTCTTAGATCACCTGTGCAGTGTTAAAAGCAGAATTACAAAGATAATACTGCGTTAAAATACCATATGTACCTCTCTGTCTCTATCTATTGACATAAAATAAATTTTTATTATTTGGAGAATATATATCTGTAGGACTTTAATTTGTAGAAATTGGAGTTTGAAACATACTGCAGTTTGCAGTTTTGCAGACATTAGGGTAGAGAAAGCTAGTAGTAGTGCTAAGGCACAAAGAATATGAGCGCCAAGGCACAACGTGACAGTAATCTGCTGAGCACTCAATTTGTGACGCTGGGGTAAGGACACCTGTGTTTCCAACACTACATTGTTTATCTCCCCACAGACAGTGCAAACCCAATTATCATTCCTCCCTTTACAACCTCGATGATGTTTTCAAAGCATGAGGAAGATTACATCTCTCCTCTACCTCCAACATCCTAATGTTTTTTTGTTGCTCTTAGGATGAAAAAAAGCCTTAAACAGGATTACTTGCTTGAGTTGATCTGAGCAGTTTATTCTTCTATCCTCACTTTAGCACACACTGTTTATTTATTTTTCTAATCTCAATCCCAAATTCATGGTCTCTTAACATCCACACTACTCTACAGCAGTTGATATTTTATTCTGATATATATATATATATATATATATATATATATATAATATCTAGTCAACAATCTCTTGTGTTTCTCATCATTAGAAACTCAGCATCTACTACAATGGTTAAAAGGCAATCAACAAATACTTGTCATAAGAAAAAAATGGTATGAAACAGATAAAGATTAGTGTTTATCTTGAGGATAGCAGGAAAATAAAAAAAAAGTTTTCGGGCCGGATGTGGTGGCGCACGCCTTTAATCTCAGCACTCGGGAGGCAGAGGCAGGCGGATCGCTGTGAGTTCAAGGCCAGCCTGGTCTACAAAGTGAGTCCAGGATGGCCAAGGCTACACAGAGAAACCCTGTCTCGAAAAACCAAAAAAAAAAAAAAAGTTTTCATGTAGTTTTACTATAAATTACATGGTTTAGGAACAAAGAACATTTCTTTTAGAAAAAAAATTAACAAAGCAATGCAGTGTGCCCATCAATGAATGCAAGTGGTTTTTAAGGGTTGGGATTGGAAAAAGACAAGAGAATAAACTCCTCTCATGGCTAGTCTGGCTGAAATCATTCAGTTCTTCAGACTCATCATTAAGATTCTGATAAATGAGATGTAAAAAGAATTATGAAAAGTCAGAATTAGTACCAAAGCATACAGACAAGTATGGTCTGCAGAGCCTTCATTGCTGGGTCACCTGAACCACAAACAGCTGTGGATATTGTGTCCAAGCTCTCTTTGTTTTTAATGCTCTTTTATTACTGTAAGTGAAGTTTCTGAGAAGATACAGAGATAGATAAAGAATGATAGCATGTATATGAATAAAACAGTTGACTCTCCCTAAATTTTCCTAACTTTATGATCTAGATGTTTAGTGATTTATTTATTTCATAATGGCAAAGTTATTAATTTCTGCTAAGTACATTCTTAACATCCAACTTACTGTGTCAAGTAATGTCACATGCCCAGAATTATGATAGAAAAAAATGAGAAATTTAAAAGAAAATCACTAACTATACCAAATTATCAAATACTTGTTAAGCAAAGGAAGGCAGGTAGACACCCTGTCAGAAAATGTCAATCAGCTATTCTAAATCTCTTGAAGTCCTTTGATTAGTAAGAGCTATATCTTCAGAACGATAATATGAAGCTTACCATCATTTTTTTATATAGGAAGTATTTTTTAAAGATTTATTTATGTATTTAGTGTATATGAATGCTCTGTTTGCACGTACACCTGCATGCCAGAAGAGGGCATCAGATCACATTATAGATGGTTGTGAGCCACCATGTGGTTGCTGGGAATTGAACTCAGGACCTCTGGAAAAGCAGACAGTGCTCTTAACCCCTCAGCCATCTCTCCAGCCCCTAAGCTTACCATCTTAAGTGAGCATAGCCAGACCTTTGAAAACATGTCTTCAATCACCACTCTATTTCGAATTTTACCTATAATTTAAGTTTCCTTTCTCATCCATTTCTGGGAATCTAGATGTATGTGTTATTCATCTAAAAGTCTAAATTTTGTCTAGTAAGATGTGTTATGAAAAGGCTCCAAATGCTTTTTACTATTATAACCTTTTTATTTTTATTTTTATTTTTTTGACTTTTTATATTATCACATCAACCAAAAATTGCAATGGTTCCTCTTTTCTACTTAAGAGTTTTCCACAAAATTTTTGTCATGAGAAAGATAACACTAATTTAAAAGGTTATGTGCCAATGCTAGGATAAAGCAAAAGTCTCAGACAATGGAAGATTTCAAACTCATCTTTGTTATTTATCCATTCATTCAATGAGTATTGGTAGAGTGCTTAATATGTATTAATATACTAATCCAAATTCTGAGTATATAGTGGTGATGCAAACACAGAACAGTCTTTGCCTGCATGGAATTTAATGTCTACTGTCGAAGATGACATCTACTAAGCACAAAATAAGTATGGGTTCAGTAGAAAAAATTGGGTAAAACTGTTTAAAAAACACTTAAGATAAATGCAGTACAGATGTTATTATGTACATTTAATTCCAGAGTTCATAATTATACTCCCAATTCAATAATGAAAACAAATGAACTATATTCTCTTGTTCCTTCCATGTTTACAGTAATAAACACTTTGAAAACATTAGGCCTTACAGTGCAATGCAGATTGAAGACACTTAACATTTGTTCTTCTGTGTTGTAAGCAATTATACAAAAAAGGATAAAGAATGTGGAAAACCTACTTATCATTCAGGCAACTCAGATGTACCCCACCCACTTTCTTAGGGTGTAAATAATAGTTTATGTAACAGTTACTATATCTCAGACTGGGCAGAACTACTCATAACCTCTTTTAAAGTGACAGAATCAAGAAAAGGAACAAATGTAAGTGACAAGAGAAAGGAATCAGAGAAAACTTACTGGTAAGTGGTTGGGCTAACATTGATGCGCCGAGGATGACTTCCTGATTCAAATTTGCTTGCCAGAGTGACATTATTTCCAAACAGACAATATCGTGGCATTCTCACCCCAACTACACCAGCCAGCACAGAGCCTGAGTGAATGCCTATCCGCATCTAAAAAAGGAAAAAAAGAAATGGAGAATAAACAATTAACCATGAAATTATTTCCACATAAAGACCTATTGTTCCATGTCATGGATAAATTACACTTGTAAATTAAGTTTGTGTCTATTTGTTTTAAATGTTGAATTTTATCATAAAAGATGGCCTCAATTGGATAAAGACATTTCATTGGTATCTTAGTGCTTCTTTAAATAATGTATGATACTAATCTCTATTTGATAATATCTGATGAACTGGACAACCTATTTTTAAATGGCCCCTAATTAAAACACTTTTATCACAAATTCCAATGCAACACAGCCTGCAATACATGTTATGATTGAAGATGAATCTAATCATCTCAGAATAACAGTGGCACAATTTATTCTGACATAGTAGAGGAACATGACATAATAGTTGTGCCCTGAATAAGAGTGCATAAGTGAATGGGAGTAAAAACACTACACAATAAAAAGATCATGGATGAAATTCTGAAGTTAAGTATGTCTTGAAACATAAGTAATCAAAAACAAAAATTATGAAAATTTAAGATACAATTGTAAAAGTTATTCAATCCTAATCACTTTGGGTGATATAAAATCTAACAATTATGCTGAAAACTGAGCAGCTTGTTCTTCCTAACAATTGGGGTCTCTGATGATGTTGCCTGCCTTTGTATTCCTTTCACACAGCATGGCTGCCTTCCTGGGCCTCAGTGGAAGAGGATACACCTCATCCTGCTGTGACTTGATGTTTCAGGGTGAGTTGGTACCCATGGCAGGGAAGCTTTTTTCTCTAAGGATAAGGGAATGGAGAAATTGGAAAGAGGATGTGAGGTTGGAACTGAGAGGAGAGGAGGGAGGTGGGATCCCATCAGGTTGTAAAGTGAATAAAATAAATAAAAATAAAATAATGTTTTAAAAATTCTGGAATTGCATCTATTTTCTCTGCTGAATGCTCAGCAATATATGGAATAATACCTAAAGCAAAGGATACTCTCGCACACTTTTAATCCCAGTACTCTGGAGGCATAGGCAGGCAGATGGCTGTGAGTTTGAGGCCAGCCTAGTCTACAATGTGAGTCCAAGATGGTTACAGCTACACAGAGAAACTCTGTCTCAAAAAAAAAGATACTCTCAACAAGTAACTTATGAATGTATAATAAATTGTCCAGGCCTTCAACATACTAATATGACACTACCAATATTCCAATCCATGACTAACCCAAACATTTGATTGAAATGATGAGTAAATTAGCCACTGTATCAGGTAAAGATTGATGCAGTTCAAGATGTAAAGAAACCTTCAATATGAAATTGCTGCACAGTGAGATATGAAAAGAACAATAAAGTTTTATCAATCTGATGTAGAACCAAACAACTGAAGCTAGGAGAGAAAATAGAAGGCAAACAGAGAGAGAGGGTGTTAAAGAGAATGGAATGTCCTTATGAAACTGAAGATTTCTGTTTTTATCAATTCATGATAACACAGACAGATTGACACTGCCTCAGTCATAGTTTCCACAATGCCACATACATTTAAAAAAAACCAAAACAAAAATCCCCAATCACCACCACCAAAAAACAAACAAACAAACACAAAACAGAAAAGCAATAACAATCCCAACCAAGCCACCAAACAAACAAAACTCGTGGCTTAACTTTATTTGAAAATTCAACAGAGTAATACATGACAAGATACTTTAGAGAAAAATAAAAGAGTTAAGAGTATTTGTCTCAGCAGATTTGAAGTTTCATATAAGTATAGGAAGTGGATAGGGAATCATTCAAGAAATAAATAAGTAAATGAAATAAACCACTCAGGAAGGCTCATATGCATGTCTGAGGAAAAGACTCTTCCTGGTAAAAATATTTTGGATTAGTTTTGTCCCAAGGTAGGACAGAACCATCTCTTGAAAATTGTCCTCAAACAAACAAATGTCCCCCAAACAAACAAACACTCCTAATACAAATTTCCTTTTATTTGTCTGTCTACATCATCACTTCCCAAGTGAGTGGTCTAGACTGTGGAGGCAGACCTTCCCCTTTACTAGGGACCAGTTCCTTGCTTTGTGCTTCTCTTCTATGTTTTGGCACAATTAGAAGCATCCTCAGGGTTGCGCTTGGGAAATAGGAAGATAACATGAATAACTGAAGGTGCTTTTCACCTTTATAAAGAATCTTCACATAACACGCTGGCTCAGCACAGCAAGCAATTCTGCCCCAGGCAACAGCTCAGTGCAGCCACAGTTCACCTGCAGTTTACCTGCTGTGAAGCAGACTGGGTGGAGTGCTCAGGTCCACCAAAGGGGCCAGCTCAGCACAGCCGCAATTCACCTGCTGTGACGCGGGCTGGGCGGAGTGCTCAGGTCCACCGAGGGTGCTGGCTCAGTGCAGCTGCAGATCACCTGCTGTGATGCGGGTTGGGAGGAGTGCTCAGGTCCACGGCTCAGTGCAGCTGCAGATCACCCGCTGTGACGCGCACTGGGCGGAGCACTCTGGTCCACCGAAGGCGCCGGCTCGGCACAGCCGCAGTTCACCTGTGGTGACGCAGACTGGGTAGAGCACTCAGGTCCACCGAGGGCACCAGCTCAGCAGAGTCGCAGTTCACCTGCTGTGACGCAGGCTGGGCAGAGAGCTCAGGTCCACCAAAGGCGCCAGCTCAGTGCAGCCACAGCTCTCCTGCTGTGACACAGGCTGGGCGGAGAGCTCAGTTCCACAGGAGGCGCCAGCTCACATCAACGAGTAGTTTGGCCCAAGACACTAACTCAGCTCAGCGGGCAGTTTTGTGGCACTGACGCAGGCTGTGGTCAGCACGCAGATTCAGCCCAGAGGCCCTAGCTGGACTTGCCAGGCAGATTAGGCCCAGAGATTCTAGCTGAGCAGGCACACAGGCTCGGCGGCCCCAAGACTCTGGCTGGACTATCCACGCAGTATAGGCCCGGAGTCCCAGCGTGAATTCAGCGTGCAGTGTGGGTCCATAGTCCCTGGCTGAGCTTGGTGTACAATTCCGCCACGGAGACTCAGGTGGAGCTCAGCGTGCAGTTTAGGGCCAGAGTCCCTAACCATGCTTGGCAGGCAGATTGGGCCCAGAGACTCTAGTAGAGCTTTTGGTACAGTCCCGAATCTAAGACTCTGGTTGGACACAGTGTGCAGTTTGACTCCAGAATTCCTAGTTGAGCTGGGCGGACAGTTCAGGCCTGAGTCAATAACTGACCACAGCACGCACTTTGGCCAAAAGCCCCTAGCTGAGCTTGGTGCTCAGTCCCAGCCCAAAAATTCTGGCTGGACCCTGTGTGCATTTTGAGCCCAGAATTCCTAGCTGAGCTAGGCAGACAGATCAGGCCCTGAGATTCTAGCTGAGCTCAGTGGGTGGTTCCGGCCCAGTGTCCCTGGCTAAACTTGGCAGGATACTCAGAAGGCTGTGGATAGCTTGGCCTGACCCAACGCTCATCCAGAGACCCAGAACGATTGCAGGACCCACAGCAAAGGGGAGCTGAGGATCACTGGCTGTGAGAGCCCAAAACGACAGGGCTAACCTCCTGCAATCCATACCAATGAAGCATCAGAGCTTCTAGCCAACGGAAAACATGAGGAAAAAAGTGAATCTATCATCAGGCTCCCTCCATCTAACTCAGGAAGCTACCCAACAAAAACAAAGCCGGCAAGATGTGGAAAGGACAGAGTAAAAGCATACACAAAAATACCCAAAACAACATGGCATCTCCAGTTTCCAGCTATCCCAAAGAAACAACCCAGAGAACTCAAATGCAATGGAAAATGACCTCAAATCCTTAATAATGAGCATATTAGTGGAGGAAACAAATAAAATTCGTAATCAAATACAAGAAGACGTAGCCAAACAGGTGAGAGACATAAAAGAAGCACATAGAGTGGAACTGGAAAAATTTCAGGAAAATGCAAACAATCATATGAAAGAAATCAATAAAACGGTTCAAGCGCTAAAGACATATAAAGTGGCAATGGAAGAAACTGAGGAATATACAAACAATCAGATGAAAGAAATTAAAAAATCAGTTCAAGATCTGAAGATGAAAATGGATTCAATGATAAACACACAGACAGAAGAAAAACGAGAATGTGAGACTTCAGAGAAGAAGGCGAACAACACAGAGGTGAGCTTTTCTAACAGAATCCAAGAGACGGAAGAACGAATCTCAGGTCTAGAAGATACATTCACAGATCTTGAAGCAACCATTAAAGAAAAAGCCAAATCTGGAAAACTCCTGACACAAAACATCGAAGAAATTGAGGACACCATGAAAACAAGAAATATGAGGATAATAGGCATTGAAGAAAGAGAAGATATCAGACTCCAAGGCCCAGAAACTATTCTCAACAAAATGATAGAAGAAAATTTCCCCAAAGAAAGAGATGCCTATAAACATACAAGAGGCCTACAGAACACCAAATAGAATTGACCAGAAAAGGAAAAGTGCCCATCACATAATAATCAAAACACAAAACATACAGAACAAAGAAAAATATTAAAAGCTGCAAGAGAAAAGCGCCAAATAACATTTAATGGCAAACCTATCAGGATTACACCCGACTTCTCAGCAGAGACCATAAAAGCCAGAAGAGCCTGGATAGGGATCCTGTAAACCCTAAGCGACCACAGATGCCAGGCCAGACTACTTTACCCAGAGAAACTATCAATAATCATTGATGGAGAAAACAAAATATTCCATGACAAAAACAAATTCAAACAGTACCTATCCACAAATCCAGCTTTACAGAAGGTACTAGAAGGAAAACTCCATCCCAAAGGGTCAAGCTACAACCAAAACTACTCAGGAAATAGGTAACTATACCATGGCAAAAACACAGCTACACAAACGCTCCATTGGAAAAAACATCAAAATGAAGACTCTTAACAGTCACTAGTTATTAATATCTCTCAACATCAATGGTCTCAATTCTCCAATAAAAAGACACAGACTAACTGAATGGGTACATAAACAAGATCTAACATTCTTCTGCATTCAAGAAACACATCTCACCTAAAATGATTGGCAATACCTCAGGGTAAAAGGTCAGAAAAAATATTCCAGGCAAATGGTCACAAGAAGAAAGCAGGCATAGCCATTTTAATATCAAACAAAATAGACTTTCAACCAAAATTAATGAAAAGGGATGCAGAAGGACACTTCATACTCATCAAAGGTAAAGTCAACCAAGATGACATCACAATTCTGAACATCTATGCTCCCAAAACAAGGGCACCCACATTTGTAAAAGATCTGCTAACAAAGCTTAAACCACAAATCGATCCCCATACAATACTAATGGGAGACTTCAACACCCCACTCTCACTGAAGGATAAGTCATTGAAACAGAAACTAAGCCTAGAAATAACATCATTAACCGATGCCATGGGCCAAATGGATCTAACAGATATCTATAAAACCTTTCACCTAAACAAGAAAGAATATACCTTCTTCTCTGCACCCCATAGAACCTTCTCCAAAATTGATCACATCATAGGTCACAAAGCAGGCCTCAACAGATACAAGAGGATTGAAATAATACCTTGTAACCTATCAGATCACCATGCTCTTAGGATGCAATACAACAACAACAGAAATAACAAAAAGCCTACACATACGTGGAAACTAAAAAACTCTCTGCTAAATGACACATGGGTCAGGGAAGAAATAAAGAAAGAAATCAAGGAGTTTCTGAAATTCAATGAAAATGAGGGAACAGCATACCCAAATTTGTGGGATACATTGAAAGCAGTGTTAAGAGGGAAATTCATAGCACTAAGTGCCTTTAAAAAGAAATTGGAAACATCACACATAAGCAACTTAACAAAACAGCTGGAAACCCTAGAAAAAAAGAAGGGGAAACACCCAAAAGAAGTAGATGTCTGGAAATAATCAAACTCAGGGCTGAAATTAACAAATTAGAAACTAAGAAAACAGTCCAAAGAATCAACAAAAACAAGAGCTGGTTCTTTGAGAAAATCAACAAGATAGACAGACCTTTAGCCAAACTAACTAAAAGGCAGAGAGACAGTATTGAAATCAACAAAATCAGAAATGAAAAGGGAGACATAACAACAGACACTGAAGAAATACAAAGAATCATAAGATTCTACTTTGAAGGCATATATGGCACAAAATTTGAAAATCTAAGGGAAATGGACCATTTTCTTGATCAATTTCACTTGCCAAAGTTGAGTAAAGAATAGATAAACAAGCTAAATCGTCCCATTTCCCCTACAGAAATAGAAGCAATCATTGATAGTCTCCCAACTAAAAAAAACCCAGGGCCAGATGGTTTCAGTGCAGAATTCTACCAGACCTTCAAAGGTGAGCTAATACCGAAAAAATAGAATTGGATGGAACATTACCAAATTCATTCTATGAGGCCATAGTCACATTGATACCTAAACCTCACAAAGACTCAACAAAGAAAGAGAATTTCAGACCATTTTCACTTATGAACATCGATGCAAAAATACTAAACAAAATTCTTGCAAAACGAATACAAGAACACATAAAGGATATCATTCATTATGACCAAGTAGGCTTCATTCCAGGCATGCAGGGATGGTTTAATATACGGAAATCCATCAATGTAATCCACCATATAAACAAACTGAAAATAAAAAACCACATGATTATCTCTTTAGATGCAGAGAGAGCATTTGATAAAATCTAACACCCATTCATGTTTAAAATTTTAGAGAGATCGGATATACAAGGCACTTTCCTTGACATAATATAGGCTATATACAGCAAGCCAAAAGCCAAAATCAAAGTAAATGGTGAGATACTCAAGGAAATTCCCCTAAAATTGGGAACAAGGCAAGGCTGTTCACTCTCTCCATATCTCATCAATATAGTACTCGAAGTTCTAGCCAGAGCAATAAGACAACAAAAGGAGATCAAGGGTATCCAAATGGGAAAGGAGGAAGTCAAACTATCCCTATTTGCAGATGATATGATAGTGTACATAAGTGACCCTCAAAATTCCACCAGAGAACTCCTACAGCTGATAAATACTTTCAGCAAATTGGCTGGATACAAAATTAACTAAAAAAAGTCTGTAGCCTTCCTATACACAAATGACAAGCTTGCAGAGGAAGAAATTAGGAAAGCCATACTCTTCACATTAGCCACAAGCAATATAAAATATCTAGGATTGACTCTAACTAAGCAAGTGAAGGATTTGTTTGAAAAAAATTTCAAAACTCTGAAGAAGGAAATTGAAGATGACATGAGAAGATGGAAGCATCTTCCTTGCTCATTGATCGGGAGAATTAACATAGTAAAAATGGCCATCCTACCAAAAGCAATCTACAGATTCAATGCAATCCCTATCAAAATACCTACACAATTTTTTAAAGACATTGAAAGTTCAATTCTGAACTTCATATGGAAAAACAAAAAACCCAGAATAGCAAAATCGATCTTGTACAATAAAAGGTGTTCTGGAGGAATCTCCATACCTGATCTCAAATTGTTCTATAAAGCAATAGTAATTAAAACAGCATGGTACTGGCACAGCAACAGGCTGCTTGATGAGTGGAATCGAATTGAAGACCCAGATATCAATCCACACACATATGGTCACTTGATTTTTGACAAAGATGCCAAATCCATTCAATGGAAAAAGGATAGCATCTTCAAGAAATAGTGCTGGTCTTACTGGATGTCTATGTGTAATAAAAGGCAACTGGACCTATATTTGCCACCTTGAACAAAACTCGAAACCAAGTGCATTAAAGACCTCAACATAAAACCAGAGACACTAAGTCACTTAGAAGAAAAAGTGGGGAAGAGCCTGGAACATATTGGCACAGGAAACAACTTCCTGAAAAGAACACCAACAGCCCAGGCCTTAATGTCAACAATTAATAAATGGGACCTCATGAAACTGAGAAGCTTCTGTAAGGCTGGAGACACTGTCAAGAGATCAAAGCGACAACCTACAGACTAGGGAAAGATCTTCACCAACCTGACATCTGACAAAGGTCTAATATCCAAAATATATAAAGAACTCAAGAAATTAAACACCATCAAACCAAATAGCCACATTGAGAAATGGAGCTTGGAACTAAACAGAGAATTCTCAGCAGAGGAATATCAAATGGCTGAGAAACACTTAAAGAAATGCTCAACCTCCTTAGTCATCAGGGAAATGCAAATCAAAACAACTCTGAGATTCCATCTTACACCCATCAGAATGGCTAAGATCAAAAACTCAAGCGACACCACATGCTGGAGGGGATTTGGGGAGAGAGGAACACTCCTTCATTGCTGGTGGGAATGCAAACTTGTACAACCACTTTGGAAATCTATCTGGTGCTATCTCAGAAAACTGGGAACAGGGCTTCTTCAAGACCCAGCTATTCCACTCCTTGGAATATACCCAGAAGATGCACCAGCACACAACAAGAAACTTTGCTCAACCATGTCCATAGCAGCCTCATTCATAATAGCCAGATCATGGAAATAGCCTAAATGTCCCTCAGTAGAAGAATGGATAAAGAAATTGTGGTACATATACACTATGGAATACTACTCAGCTATTAAAAACAAGGAATTCCCGAAATTTGTGGATAAATGGATTGAGCTAGAAATGATCATAATGAGTGAGTTAACCCAGAAGCAGAAAGACTCAAATGGTATATACTCACTTATATCGGTATACTAGCCCAAGGGGCATGTCTCACGAAAGCCTTCCCTTACCAGGAAACTGGGACCGAGGGGAGGACATCCTATTGGGACTCTAGATGAGAGAACCATGGGAGAATAGCAATGTATAAGGATCCAGTGGGTCCTAGAAACCTACAAGTAGAACATTATGATGGGCAGATTTGACCCCAGGGGTCCCGCTCAAAATATGGCACCATCCAAGGACAATACAGGCGGTAAACTTTAAACCCCTACCCAGATCTAGCCAATGATCAGAACAGTCTCCACACTTGAGTGGAGAGTGAGATATGACTTTCTCACGTACTCTGGTGCCTCACATTTGACCATGTCCCCTGGAGGGGGAGACCTGGTGGCACTCAGAGGAATGACAGCAGGTCACTGAGAAGAGACTTGATACCCTATGAGCATATACAGGGGGAGGAAATCCCTCTCAGGAACTGTCATAGGGGAGGGAATTAAGGGGAAAATGGGAGGGAGGGAAGAATGGGAAGATACAAGGGATGGGATAACCATAGAGATGTAACAAGAATAAATTAGTAAAATAAAATAAAATAAAATAAAATAAAATAAAATAAAAAGAATCTCCACATAGTTACCATTTAGGAGAATTTCTGCTTCTTTCTGTATGTCCATACTGCTACTTGATACCATTTTCGTTCTTTTCTTTCCAGAAGATATCTTTGCCATTTTTATGCCTCAGGACCCTGATAATGTGTTTTTTCAGACTTTATATGTTAGAAAGTGTCAATAGTTTGCCTTTATAATGAAGATTATTTTCACTGATTGTAGAGTTCTAGGTTGAGGCAGGGGATAGGGCTTAGTGGTGACTATGTAGAAAACACAAGGCCAGAGTTCTATATCTAAGATTGAACAAAATGATAACGGAGGAAGAAGGAAAGGAAGATAGTAAGGAAGGAAAGAAGAAAGATATTTAGGAATGAAGGGAGAGAAGTAGAAAAGGAAAGGGGAAGGAAGAAAGGGAGAATTTTAGTTTAGAATTCTTCTCTTTTGCACATTAAATTTGCTTCTCCCTAGTTCCTCTCTTTAGTTGCTTCTTCATTTTTTTCTCAAATTTAACATTTTTTTCTGTGTGTATGGGGAGGGTGGAGAGATTCATGCACATAGATGTCAGAAGGTAACTCGCTGGAATCAGTTCTTTTATTCTACCTTTGTAGTCTCAGGGGATTGAACACAAGTTGTCAAATTTGGCATCAAGGACATTTATCAGCTAAGCCATCTTGCTGGCTCCTTACATTGTTTCTCAAAGCAAACCAGCTATTGTACTTTAATTGTTACGAGCAAGAAAACTAATGTGTTTTCTTCTAGTAGGTATTTTTATTCATACATCTGTAAATTATTTATTTATGATTTACTTTGGAGTGATTTTCATGGTTAGTTTTGTGCTTTGGGCTTACTTTGTCCTTCAGTATACCAGTTTATAATTTCCATAAAATTTAGAACATTTTAAAAATAATATTTTCTGCTTATTCTTTCCTTTTTGAAGCCCTGCATATATCTTTAGATGACTGAAGTTTTTACAAAAATCCCTGATGACCTGCTCATTTAAAGGACATTCTCTTTATTTTGAATTTCTACAGCTGTATCTTTAACTTGAATTATATTTCCTTTTGCTAAGTCAAACCATTCCTTAATCTGATGCACTCTTAATGACAAATACTGTATTTTTTGTTTAAAAATTAAATTTGGGATATTTTCTCTTTTTTTCAAGAGGACAACTTAAAATTTAAATATAAATAATGGATTTTAGGCAACTTTGAATGCTCCAGTAGCCCAGAATTTGCTTCAGTTCTACATCTGTGATTTTTTGATGGATTGATTGCTCTCATTATGAGTCATCAATAAGCCTTCTCCATGCCTAGATGTGTTTTATTAGGTGAAGACATTATGGAGTGACCTTGTTGTGTGTTGAATTCTTACACATGTTCTCGACCTTTGTTATGGAATGCAAGTAAGTGATTTAGACCATGTTCCTTTGTAGTCTTGTTTTTAAGATTTGTAGACATGCATGTGTCAGTGTTTGATAAAGTCCTACTTGTGTGCTATGAACAAGGCAATACCTTCTAAGGGCTCTCCTCTATACATGGAAGTTATTATTTTTAAGGTTGTCTGACATGGACAGTGGATAAAGCCTTGAGTACATGGTTTTTGTTGATATCAACTCATCCATGTCAAGGAATACAATGCCTCAGACCCACTAGAATGGCAAAGCATTCTTTAGTTCAGGCTTGGAGAAATGTCAAAGCTTGCCCATGTCCCTGTGAGAATGTTGGAATAATGTCAACAAAACATGCGCCCGTGTGTGTGTGTGTGTGTGTGTGTGTGTGTGTGTGTGTGTGTGTGTAAAACAATAATACTTTTAGAAGCATCCGTGAATTTGACAGGAAGTAAGGAGTCATGAGCGGAGCTGGCGGTGGAAAGAAGGAATAGAAGTAATATAAAAAAGTTATCATGTATGAAATTCTTTTAAATTTTTGAATTAAAAAATAAGATACTGGGTTGGAGAGATGGATCAGCCATTACAGGCTAGGCTCACAACCATAAATATAAAAAGTCAGATGCTTTTCCTGCATCCTTCTGGCTGTTCTCTTCATCCCCTCAGGACTAAAGTTGTTTCTTCAAATGTGCTAGCTAATGTTTTGCAGAATACTCATGGAAGACACTAGAAAGATCTCTCATGGTCTTTATGTATTCTGAACTTTACCCCCATCCTGCTTTGTTCCACAAATGTTCAGTTATTTGATTTTAATATTAGGAATATATTCCTTCTTTACCCCTCTCTAGAACAGATTGTGAAGATCTCTTTCATCAGGAAATTAGGAAAAGCTCAGTACCCAGCTTATTTATTTTCTAGTCCTAAAACCTCTTCTCTTTCCAATGCCTAGTATCAACTATTATGAATAAAGTTCTCCATTTCATGTTCAGTGTTTTTATTTTATAAGACAGGAGTAGTAATTCTGTCTGTGCTACATATTGGATTCAAATGTAAGCTAATTTTTAAGAAACCAAACAATCTGAAATATATAAGCCTAATTCTAATGAGAGGTTTTCTATGTGTATTTAAAGCAGAATTATGAGTGGCAAAAGTCCCCATAGACAAAATAAAGTTAGAATCTCTTCCTAAACTTATCACCCCCCATTTCCTCCTTCTCTTCCTTCCCCCTTCTCCTCTCTTTTACTTCTTTTCTAAAAGGCTATTTTTATTGTTACATTCTGTAATGCATTCTTCTTCAAGGGCCACCCAATCCTTACACTGATATAAGTTTGGGCCAATGATCACACTGTGATTGTGTTGTGTAGTGGAAAGAATGAATCTAGTATTAACATATTTCACACCTTATTCATTGAGTAACATCTGTTGGACAAAACCACTTCACTCCACACAACAACTTCAGTGAAGAATATCTAGTTATCTTGGCTTCCTTTCAAAAGAACTACTGAAATTCAGTGTTAGCATATGCCTTTAAGCCTAGCTTATGGGAGCCAGAGGCAGCCGGGTTTCTGAACTTGAGGGCAGCTTGGTCTACCCAGCAAGTTCCAGGACAGCCAGGGCTACACAGAGAAACACTGTCATGAAAAGAGTGAGAGAGAGAGAGAGAGAGAGAGAGAGAGAGAGAGAGAGAGAGAGAGAAGGGGAATGATGGCAAACATTCTTGGACTTGGGGAAGAGGGAAAAATACAATTTATAAATAAATACTTAGAAGGCTAAAGCACTAAAATGTGTAGAGAAGTATAAATAACTTCCCCCATACGCACTACACTACACACACCCACACATGCACCACATACAACACACTTCACAGACTTTCCTTTACTCTATATCAGAGAAGGATTCATAAAATTATCTAGTTTATATTTATACATCATCGAACCTTCAGTGATATTATTTAGTCCTAAGATCAGAATTCTGACGTTTATCTTTGTGTAAGAAAAGGCTTAATATTCTTTAAAAGTAAGAAAATGGCTTGAAGCAACTGTAATCCTAAGAGAAAATGTGTATGTATTTAGATATAACCAGCACTTAATTTAGATATTTTCAAAATTAGCACTTTGTGAAAAGAATATGTAATGGCATAGAAACATATTTTAATTGTACTAGAAATACAGATAGTTAAGATATCGTTTAAGAATATAATGCTACATATTAAGCATATATTAACTGATCAATATAACAGAAATTAATTGGTAGTAATGACATTCAAGAAATTTTTAAAAATCATTATTTTCTATCAGTAAATTTTGTTCTAATATTTAGATTTTTTGCATATCTTATCTTTAGCTACTTTTTTAGTAGCACCAAGGAAACACTACTAATATCATATGTAACAATAAAATCTTTGTGATTTTTATTTAGTCTATCTAATGCATCTTTATTGTACAGTCACCCAGATTAAAATCTATCTCTTACTAATATCATGAAGGCATTTCTTGATAATGGCATTATTTTAACAGCACGTTCTATCAAGTACTCAAAATTCAAAGCAGATAAGAGGTTTTTACTTTAATGCAATCACTGAAAAATATTACAATATATTATTCACTGTTACATGAAAGAAATTGTTCACCAGCCAAAATGTAAACACTGACAAGAGATTATTAGAAACAAAATCTTCAGTAAGAAAATTTTTAGCAACATGTGTCAAAAGTGATTTCAAAAAAGTATGAATAAATATTTAAAACCTTTGAAAATGAAAAAAAAGGATTTATGAAAAATAAATACTACCAAGTATGTGTTTAGTTTATCAATGTAAGTTATCTAGCATATGTATGTATGCCTGTATGTATATATGTATGTATGTATGTATGTATGTATGTATGTAGGTATGTATATATGTATGTATGTAATGTATATATCTATATATCTTCATAAAGAACGACAGAGTCAGGCAAAGAAAAGAAAATCATCTCCACTCCTTTATTTTTCTATGTATATATAAACTACTCATTGTGCAGCATGCTTGTTGGTAACTATCCACTCATTCCTTTTTATTAACCTGTCTTTTGAAAGCTATTTGAGAACATTTAAATTCCAAAAGGCTTTATTTTACCTGTAAGAAACTTGAAGTCTCACCAAGCTGAAGAAAGATGGCAACTGCACGTCTTAAGAAAATATGTATGTGATCATCACACTCCATTAACTATTAGAAATTCAAATTGGCTGTTTTTGTATAACCCTATTAAAACTATGTATTTTAAATATTAAATATTTCATTTCATTAATAAATATTTAATGTTAAATATGAAAATATAATTTTCATAGTCTCTTAAAATTGAAAATAAGATTAAAAATAAAATATTCGATTAACACCTATAATTACTGCTGAGTGAGTAATTGGATTGCTATAGGGAAATTATATCTCATTTGTCTTCCTCAAAATACTGTGCATCACAAGAAAACAATGAATACTGGACATGTTAAGAAAACCAAAATCAATGAGATGATATTGGAAATGACTATACACTATGTCTGACTCCAGGTAACATACTTAAGCTTTTATCTTCTATAGAAATACATGTTATATCATTCATGCTCATTGCTGCTCTACTCATAATAGCAAGAAAATGAAATGAGTTTAGATATTCACCAACCAGATGATTGGGTAATGAAAATGAGGTAAATAAAAACCATGAAATTTTATTCAATTGTAAAGGTAAGTGAAACTGTGGAATTTGTAAATAAATGGATGAAACTGGGAAATTATATTGAGTGACAAAACCCAGGCACAGAGAAATTAGCACACTATTCATCTTCATATATGGATTCTAGCTTCAAATCTTTGATTGAACTTGAAATTTCCATAGAAACCAGGAAATGAGAAAGAGACAGAGACAATTGATAAGGAGATGCCTTAAGAGAGCTTAAGTAATGTGCAAGTAGAGGGGGATGCTGGGGGTTGAGAAGTGTGAGCACAGAGGAAATTCAAGTGTAGGTAGGAGGTTAGAAAAGAAGCTTAATCAAAATATGAAATGCCCATTAAAACCATAATACATGGGGTCCAAAGAAATGGATCAGATGTAATATCTGGTTCCTGTTCTTGTAAAGGACCCAGAGGATTCAGTTCCCAGCACCTACATTGTGGGTCACAACCACTTGTAACTCTAGTTACACAGACTCTGATGATTTCCTCTGGCCACCATGGGCTCTTGTACTCATGTGATATATGTAATTAGCACAGGTAATTCACACACACACACACACACATGTGTGTATATATATATATATATATATATATATATATATATAATCAATAAAAAAGCAACAAACAAACAAACAAAAATACTAGAGATGGGCTTCATTGTAAAACATTGTGTTTTTCTTCTGTTGATGCCATTTTTTTAAATACTGGAAGAACAAATAGCAGAGCTAATTTAACACACCAGAATAAAAGTCAGGCTGAGTTTACACAGAATTTAGCACTGTTGGCTGCACATTAAGTCCAACTTGGGAGCTTCAGAATGCTGTTTTGAAGCTCACATCCTAAAACTGTGATTGAATGGAACTGGAATGAGGCTTCATGCTGGAGTTTATAGGTCTTTGTAAGGCTTCTTTCGTTCTTTCTTTTTTCTTTCGTTCTTTGTGTTATTTAAATTTTCCGCACTTATTTACTTATTTATTTAATCATTTTACATCCTGATCCCATTCCACTCCATCCTCTTTTCCCAGTTCCACCTCACTCTCTCCTATCATTCCCCTTCTCCTTCCTTCCAGAGATTGGGAGGGCCCCCAGTTTGTATCAGTCCACCTTGATATATCAAGTCACTGCAAGACTAAGCACATCCTTTCCTCTCTGGGAGTAACAAGGCAGCCTTGCTAGGGTAAAGTGATCCAGAGGTAGGTTCTAAGATTTCTAATATGCATATGAAGTTGATTTGCATGTTATACAGCAAAAATTTAAGTCTCAGAAGAGATATTTCTCAAATTTACCTCCATATCCCAATTTATCTATTATCTATCTATCTATCTATCTATCTATCTATCTATCTATCTATCTATCTATCTAGATATCTATCAATCTATCTGCCATGTACCTATTCTCTATCTATCTATAATTTATCTATCAATCTATCTATATCTATGATCTACCTATCTATCATCTATGAACAAAAATTCCCAGAAAGGAGCTATACTTTCCACTGAACATTTTACAATACTGAATAACAGATTAAATTTTTAATGATATGAATAGTTTGCAAGTAGATTAGCAACTAACTACAATTGTTGTGGCCTATCATCAGCCCTGTAACTAAACATTCCTTGAACATCTCTGTGTCTGATCTAATGTCAAGTGTAACAGTAGATATAACCTTTTGTATTAACTGAACAAAACCTTAGTTTCTACCAACCACAAGCATCAATGTGACAGTAAACTGTGAACCTTCTTTATTGTAGTGTTGGTCATCACAGGAGAGCTTGCAACAGTATGGCACCTGGGGATATTTGAGGGTTGTAGATAATAAAAGGATTATGATCTCTTTGGATGGTCAGACTTTGGAATATAACCCACAACTCAGTTGTATGACTTTGAGATGATTACTTCCCTAAAATACTTTGGATATCATAAGCATTCCTTTATATCCAATTTGAATGGTGATTGATCCTTAAGAATAACCTTTCATATTATGGATCTATTTTCTTCTATTCTCAATGCTTGGAATAACAAGCATATTCCATCATGCATATTGCCAACTTATCATTCAAAATCTATCTCATCTTCAAATTACAACTGTAGTAGGTAAGCTGGAGGACTGTAAAATATGAAGGGAATTAAACATAATAATACAAATAATAATTTATAAACACAGAAGTCAATCAGTCATTTAAGCCAAGCACCAAACTCTAAACCCTAAAATAGTGTTAAGATATTATTTCCTTTCTTTCAGTCTGAGAGTAGGAAGGTTTCTGGCTTTGCGTAAAATTACAGAGATGTAGATACTGAAATAGATAAGGTAAATTGTGTGTTAAAAGACAAAACATGAGCATGGTTTAGATATAGATAAATAGAGAAAATGGAAACATAATTCTCATTCCTTCTAATGAATGCATATTTCCATGAAAAAAAACCCTAAAGTTATCTTCTATTAATCCACCTTTATTATTAAAGTAAAAATAGGGCAAGAATAATTCTATAATATGTGTCCACAAGCTGATTAAATAACCAATGAAACCAACAAAGCAAAGATAAGTATTTTGTGAGTAAGTGAATTCTTCTAAGTTTTATATTTTTGCACAATACTAGAAAGGCATAACATAATTCAAACTCAAACAACCTGAAACATCAATCAAACTGTGAATTAAGCCTAAGCCTTGGACAGGTTATAAGGAATACAATTTAAGAAAGTATTTTCTATCATGAAAAGGAGAGACTTAAAAATTAAGAAAATTTGAATAAACTGTAGTTTTTTAGAAATGATATATTAATATTGGCTCATTAATTATAACAATTTTACCATACAGCTATTTCAGGTAAAACTGGGTGTGGTATATTTGGAGATTCTTTATACTATAGTTACATTTAAAAAATCTAATACCATGTCAGAATAAAATAATTAAAATGTAAATCTGTCCTACTTTAAAGTAGATAGCATATTATACAGCATCAACTGTTTTTTTGAGTCAGAGACTTACATAGCCCAGGGTAGCACAAACTTTCTATGTAGCCAGGAATGACTTCTAACTTGTGATCCTCCTCTATTTACCTCTCAAATGTTGGGATTACAAGAGCCTACCATGTGACTATGCCCAGCTATAAATTGTTACAAATAATAAATTTGCTATAGTATCAAGTTGAGACAGTAACAGTGACCTTGGAGGACTGTGGTGTGAAAAAAATTATGGAACATAATTTTACAAATCATAGTTACATACACACAATGGGTACCCTCATACTTTAATTGTAAGTTCCAGTAATGACTTTGACAGCATTTCCTCCATTTGGGCATTAGATGGTACTCATGATTATTTTACCAAACTCTTTCCTATGAACAATAAGTCTCTCAACAGGAGACATATCTGAGAGGTTTAGCCCAATAATGCTTGTGAGAGTAAATTATAAAAAAAAAAAAAAAAAAGATAGCTGTAAAAAAGCTGCAAAACCTTCACTGAGTTGGGTGGAAATTTTCAACTATTAATAAAACTGAAAATAAATCACTAAGTAATCCGTAAGTCCAAAGGCCCAATGGCAAGTGTCAAGATAATTCTCAGACACAAAGATAGATATTTATGTTGCATTCATGGCATCCATCTGTCAACTTTTGAAAAGAATCCCATCAGCTTTATTTTGAAGTTCTAAATCATTTTGTGTGTCTTCATTTAGCAATGGGTTTTACACTTTATAGACATTCTTAAAGTGTTTAAATGAAATTCTGAGTACAAATTTCTATTCTAGGCAGAAATGTCATTCTTTCCTTCATCTGAACAGTAGCTAGGCATCTCATATGCATCCATCAATGTATTATGTTTGCAAATTAAAACTGAAAAGCATTTTTAACAAGATAGTTTAAACAAATGCATTATACGAAATCCAAATTTCACTTGCCATATTCTCCCAACTGGTTAGAAAACAAAACAAAACAAAACTTCCCCTTGGACCTCATCAAATTATATATTTAAATTCTCTCAAATCTGGCTTGAACATACCAGTTAGCAGCTACAAGAAGAAAAAGAACAGCTTACAAATAACACAATTATTCAGAATTCAAAATTGTGCTTAGTTCTATTCTAGGTCAGCACACCTCTCATGGAGCCATTAGTATGAAATAATACAGTCTTAGAAGGTTCTTTTTAATCACTGTACCCCTTGCTGTAGTAAGTCATATGAATTTACTAGGACTTTTCTTTTAACTAGGGCTATGAAAATATTCTAAAGATTGAAGTGACTCAGTGGTATGATTATCAAGTCATTGACCCCCACTTAAGAAAATAAAACAACAACAAAAAAATTAAAACCTTGGTTCTTTCAAAGAGAATATGTTAATGAGGATATAACACAAGGAAGTCATGAATGATAAAATGTGTGCCTGTGTGTTTGCATATGAACAATATGTTGAACACAAAGTCAATATTTAAGAAGCCTTATTTTTATTACTCTCAACAGCTAAGCTTGTGTGTTTGTGTTTTGACTCCATTCTGAAGCACATGAAAATAAAAAAAACTTGCACTAATAAATGAATTTATTAATTTTATTTTATATATTTTATATGTCTTTATAGTATTATTAAGTATATATTGATTGTAATATATTTTCTTATGTTATAAAAAATCTCAAGATTATCAAACACTTCTTTTTCTACCATGAGAACCTCATTTTTGAGACAGGGTGCAATGGTTATTCTTGGTTGTCACTTTGACTACATCTGGAATTAACTAAAATTCAAAAATATATGGGCACAACTGTGTGGGATTTTTTTTCTTAGTTGGATCTTTTGAAGTGAGAAGATCCATTTCCTAATCTCTATCTTTAGAGTGGGAAGACACACCTTTATTCCAGATATATTGAGGTGGATAGACCTACCTCTAGTCTGGGTCACACCTTCTGCTGGAAGTCTATATAAAAAACATAGAAGGAAGAAGGTTTCTTTTTTTGCCTGCTTCCTCCTGCCCTCACTAGCAAGTCCATTTACTTCATTGAGATTAGAGCATGCTTTTTTGGAATTGCAGTGTATACTGAAGACCAGTTGAGAACATGTGTATAGACTTGTGGACTTGACAATCACTAGATTTTGGACTTCCTGTACAAAAGCAGTCATTGCTGGATTAGTTGGACCAGAGCCTGTAAATCATTCTATCATACACATACAAGCATATATGCATGCTCGCATTCACACACACACACACACACACATAGATAAATACACACACATATATGGAGAGAGAGAGAGAGAGAGAGAGAGAGAGAGAGAGAGAGAG
>OU015749.1:66183512-66198628 GCA_907169655.1 Acomys percivali | reverse complement strand
GAGAGAGAGAGAGAGAGAGAGAGAGAGAGAGAGAGAGAGAGAGAATAAATTCTAGAGAATCCTAATACAGATTTTGGTACCAGAAATGGTTCTAAACAACAGAAGTATCATATTTTAAGTATCTGGAGTAAGTTTTCCAAGCTGCCAACTCCTATAGTTACCAAAGCCCTTACAGTTACTGAAGCCTCTCCTGGCAGCATAGAGAATACTGAAGGCCCATGATGTGAACTGTTTTACAAACTTAAGGAGACAAATTTGATTGTCCTGATTCACCAATAAAGATGACAATGAATTAGTTGACTCTATGTATAAAACTTTTCACAGTTTGTGATAAAATTAGGAAAACAATGATGCTTGTGGGTTGCTCCTAGCATCTCGGCATAAATTGATATAGAGAAAGAATGAGCTCCTTAATAAATCAACCAACCTAAATTAACCACTTTGAGAATACAGAGGATGACAGTACTAAACTTACTGATAGAAATGAATGTCTCTGGATATGCATAAACAGTCTTCATGTTTTGTAGTGTATCCCGGAAGAGAATCTTCTCTCTAGTATTCACAGAGCTCAAATCAAATATAAGCACTCATTATAAAGTTGTCCTAACTAATCAAAGTTCCATCCTCGGAGAAAGTCAGTGGTTAAATTAAGGGTTTTAATTGGTAATGAGGGGAATTCTGTAACTTGGGTTGGTGATGTAGGGAAAGACACTATTGAAGTGTAGAACTTTGAACCCCCAATTCACGACTGTTTATTTCACCTGGAAAAGTAGTCTATCCATCAGAAGATATGCTCATACTCCCATGCCATGAGATATTGCCCTTTTCAATTTTGATTGAAGAAATTAATATTTTTTTGTCTGTTAAACCAGAATGGCTTTCTCTGAGGGATGTGCGAGGTAAGACAATACTGATGTCCCTAAAGGCCTATCAATAGCTGCATCTAGACATACAAGCAGACCTAAGGCAAGCCAGCCTTCTTGGTAGAAGTGTAGTCCAAGAGGAAGTGTGTTACACTACTAAAGAGCTTAATGAGATTGTTAATCCATTTAAGCAAGAGGCTGGGGAATGTGTGCAGGAATGGATTTTAATTATGTAGGATAGGGGCTAAGAGATGTAAAATGGTATCAGTCTGAATTCATGGATATGAACCCCGTAAGTGGAGGTTCTAGGTGTAATATAAAATTTACACAGTTTAAAAAGGTGTAAAAAGTTTGAATGGCTGACTTAAGCATTTGGGAAAAATGTCCTTCTGAAATGGAGACAGAGATGCGTGATATCCCTGATATACCTTGGCTTAATGTGGAAGATATTTTAAGGCTCAGAGAAAAAGCAATGTTGAATTGGATACATCATGTAAAACAAAGTCCTCCACAATGCTATGGCCCAGAAAACATGCCATTCATTAATCCTGTATTATTCAATATGGTTAGAGGAGCACCTGTATATTTGACTAGCTTTGTTGTCACCTTTTTTCTTGTGGCAGAATTTAGACTTGGAGATGCTAGAGCTCCATTGAAATAATTGAATGCAATAGATTTAATTAAGCCCTGAAGTAGCAGGGGCCAGATGGTAGCACTAAATCATCAAAGGCTAGGTGATGGCAGTTACCATAAGGGATAGCATAGACAAAGCACTGTCCATAATGGTCAGCACAGGCAAAGTGAATTTTATGGTGGCACAATTTGAATAGTCTTTTGTCTCTGTGTAATCAGTCATAGTATTTCCAGGTATGAAATGCATAAAAAGCCAACTATATTGTTGTTTGAGCTGCATAAGCAGAACAATTCTCAAACAAATGAAAGAAAGGCTACCCACTGTCTTAGCAAAGTGGAATCTCATGTGGTGAACCAATTTCCAGACTTGAGTCAGTCTGTAGACCCGGAACCCATCGAATAAAGGAATGGCCAGGTTCCCTGAGGAAGAAACTTGATAAAATACTTAAGAGCTATTTTATTAGCTATTCTCAAGTTCTTCCCCAGAGGGTCTTTTTCAAAGGTAACTCTATCCTAGGGGAAAGGGAAAAATCAGATTTTTTTTTTGGCATATGTTGAATACAGATTCTGAATTAATGCTGATTCCAGGAGACCATGAACATGGTGGTCCTACAGTTAAAGTGGGAGCTTATGGTGGATAGGGGATTAATGCAGATTTGGCTGAAGTCTGACTCACAGTGGGTCCATGGGTCTAAGTTGCCCGTCATGAGCTGGGTGTTATCTGACCCAGCAAGTCATAAAGAGGAATGCTCACAGCAGCAGCTATTATCAACTAGAAGTGGTATATACCTGATACTGTTTGAACAGGTCTGAAATACTCAAGAAAGTTACATAAAAAAAGTCCAACTGCTTATGCTACACCTGATACAATACAGACATGCACCTATAGCATCATAGAATATGCCCCATGATGGACCAACTGAGGAAGCTTAGAGCCTTGTTTACTTATGGTTCTTTATGTTGTGCATGTATGACCTAGAAATGAACAAGTGTAACATTACAGTCTCTTTCTGGGACAACCCCAAATAACACTATCAAAAGGAAAATCATACAATGTGCTGAACTTCAGGCAGTACACATGGTCACACATTTTGTTTGGAAGGGAAAATGGTAAGATGAGAAATTGTTCACTGGTTCATGGGCTGTAGCCAACAGATTGTCTGGATGATCAGAGACTTGAAAAGAGTGATGAGAAAGACATCAGGAGAAGTATATGGATAGATCTCTACAAATTGGCAAAAGATATGAGGATACTTGTGTCCCATGTAATGCTAACTAACTTCAGTTGAAAATCAGATAGACAAAATAACTTATTCTATGGGCAGTCAATATCTTCCCCCAAAATTCCTGTCATTTGTCCCATGGGTCAATGAACAAAATGGCCATTTTGGCAGAGATAGAGGTTATGCATTGACTCAACAACCTAGACTTCCATCCACCAAAGCTTCTGCTGACATGAAAACATCAGAGACCAACACTGAGCCTCAGATATGGCACCATTCCTGAGGTGAATGGACTATTTAGTGTGGGTGAAAATTAATATCTAGATGGGTAGCTATAACTGGAATGGTTAAGAGATCCAAATCAAAGTAAATAAATAAATAGATAAGTACAGGACCCCGAAATGGGTCAAGGGTTTGAACTTAGGCAGATCAGCTTGGGCAGAGGTAAGAGGAAAATGGAGAGAAAGCAGAGAGTCTATTGATGCATAAGGAGGAAATATGAGTTAATAGAAAAGCAGGGACAACATAGCTAGGCTGACAGGACCACAGTCATCCTCAAGCTAGTGTCTGGCTAAGGCCAGGGAAAAGAAGGACACTGTTATTGGAAACATAAATATAATATGAACAGTAAGGGGAACATCATGGCAGAACACCAAGGTCAAGAGTTGTTCTGTGCAAGCCAGCAAGTCTTGATACATCAGTACTCTGTCTCTATGCCAGACTCGCTGGCTGTCAACCAGAATCCAGCCTCTGGAATTTTTCCAGAGTGGCAAGATAAGAACATGATGCAATCGTATGAATTTCTCAGATAATCTTAATCTTTTGATCTTGGAAGGAAAAAATGACAGATATTTTTAATTTCTTGAACCTCTGAAGAGTTTTCAGATCACAGCTTTGATTTGGTCATTTGTCAAATTAGCTTACAAAGAAAATGTATAGTTTATGGAAAAAATAAGTTTTTTAAAAATAAGAAAGAAATATCAGGTTTAAGAAAGTAAGCTTTGTTTGATTAAGTGATGTACAAAGTGTAGTACCAATCATGCCCCCTATGTCGTCCAAGAATTAGTTTTATCCCTATGCTCACTGAAGTGGTTTGTCTTTTTTATGTATTCCTATAATGCTCTCCTCACTTATTTATCTCTACCTTGTTCCTCCTTCAGAACTCCAGTACATAGCTCCAGATGGCTCATTCTAAAATGTTCTTCTGAACAGGCTTCTCCTCAATTAGAATGTCCTGATAGCTCCTAACTCACACAGATAACTAAACATCCAGACGCCTTTTCAGAAAAATTAGTTCTTAACAGATGTCTTGGCTCATGCTATGTCCCCATCACCTTTATAGACTGTGATACCTAATGAGCTATGTGCCTTGTTCTCTAATTTAATAAGGCATTTCACATTTCTGGGCTCTTTCATATGCTATGTCATTTGCTTCAATTTTCCTCTCTATTTAAAAAAAACTCTTCACAGTTCATTGATGAATATATTAACCTTAAATAGGAACTTCCTATGTCCTCTAGTAAAAGTTTTCCTGACTTAGTATTTCTCTACTCCCATCATTGACTTGTCATAGATTATTATACTGTTATTTGACTTCATTTGTGTGAAGCTATATGTTTTGGAGTGTGTGTGTGTGTGTGTGTGTGTGTGTGTGTGTGTATGTTTTGTGAGTGTGTACTATGGCTATGTGTGTTTGATAGTGTCTCTATATGTGTGCATGTATGAATGTGTGTGTGCATGTGTGTGTGTGTGTGTGTGTAAACAGGGCATATAGGCAATGGTTGATTCTGAATTTCTACTGAAAAATAATAGGGTGGTCTCTTCTTCAGAAATCTGAAAAAATCCTGAGGACTTCTTAATCCACAAGACCACAATGTGAAATAATTCCACCAAAGAAAATCTAAGAAGGAGAAAGAACACAAGTCATGCAAACAAGTAGATCTATGGTTCTTAGCCCATGGGTTGTAGCTCTTATAAAGGGATTGTCTAAACCCATTGGAAAACACAGATACTTGACTTACCATTCATAATAGTAGCATAATTAGTTATGAAGTAGTAATGAAATAATTTTATGGTTGAGGTTCAACGCAACACAAGGAATAGCATTCAAGTGTTGCTATGTTTGACAGCAACTAAAGTAGATGGTGAACAGAAATCTAAACTCACTGGAAAGTTCCCAATCCAACCCTTGTAGCACAGGTGATATAAACATTTGCTATATATAGCCATTTTCAACTCCTTCTAAATAGTTAAAACAAACAGTGAATTTTATGTTTACTAAGAATCAATAATATTGCATGTATTTATTTGTTTATTTAAAAATTTTCAATGTATGTATTCACCATGAGAATGAGCTGTATATAATTATTTTTAAGGACCAATATAAGCAGTATATAAATGCTAAACAAATGAATAAACCAGATGATTGACTTGCAATCAACAATCACACAATACTTATTCTTTTTCCTACTTTACAAAAGAATAATACTGATTTTTATTCAATACCATCCAATTTATTCATTCATTAAATATTTATGGAATTCCTAATGTGACAGAGAAAACAATGCAATGGTTCCTCCATTTTGGATTCTTGTTGAAACCATTTCACATTTGACTGAAATATGATTTCTTGATAAAGAATCCCATAGAAAATTACTCAACACTATAGTCTAAGAATTCAAGGTCAAGTTGCCTTAGATAAGTTAGCTTCTGTTAAATTGCTTTCTTATGAGAAACCCTCCTCTACTTGCCTGCAGCCACTGAGATGCCAGAACACTATTTCTGTCTTCAAAAACCCCACCCTGTAGACACTTAGTGAAACACTTAGGAAAAAAACACCTGAGTGTAATCCAAGCCAACTAGAATAAAGACTTTCAGTGGTCTATAAACTGTGTCTGAGTGGTCATCTCTGGTAGAATCCATGTAGCACTAATACATGCTGCATGCTGTCCTAGGTTTGGTGACACAGAACAGATGATTATTTAGAGTGATAGAGATACACTTAGTAACTAAGAACAATCATTGTCACAAGCATATGTGTTTGTTTGTTTAAAAGAAAGTTAGGCTGTTCTTAAAACCTAGGTAGGAATGGGGTTTCCTGCACTCATAAGAGGAGTTGAGGTTTGAAGAAGAAACTGTGGACTTTTGTCCTTAAATGTAAACCAATCTATCATTCTTCACCTGTTTGAAGGTCTGTAAAAAACTGTGTTGGTATTTTTAAGGAGATTACATTAAACCTGTATATTAATTTTGGTAAAATGGCCATTTTTACTATGTTAACCCTACCAATCCATGAGCATGGGAGAATTTTCCATTTCTGATATCATCTTCAATTTCTTCAGAGACTTGAAGTCTTGTCATACAGGGATTTCCATGAGCATGGTTTATTTACAAAATGGAATGTTACTCAGTTATTAAGAACAAAGAAATCATGAAATGTTCAGACAAAAGGGTGGAACTAGAAATTATCATCCTGAGTGAGGTAACCCAGATTCAGAAAGAAGTATCTAGTATGTACTTACATATCAGTGAATTTTACCCAAATAGTACAGATAAACATATTTCCAAACACAGACCCAAAGAAGATAAGTAACAAGGAGGACCCAAGGGAGGATGCTTAAATATCACTCAGAAGGGGAAATAGAATAGACAGTGGTAGTGGTTGAAGAGAGGGAACAAGGTCAGAAAGGGAGCATGGAAAGAAATGAGGGTGGATATCATATTTGGGGAGAACAGGGGCAGGACAGAAAGCATGCTGAGAAAAGAGAAGCTGGGGCTGGGGAGGGACATCACTATGACAAGCTGGAGATCTAACTCAGGGTTGGCTTCTAGGAGGATATAAAGGGAGCTGTGGCTGATATTCCTAGCAGCAGGGGCCGTGGAGACTGAGGAGGACTCCCTGTAACTAGACATGACATCTAATAGAGGGAGGGGAACAGAAACCCACCTACAAAACTTAGATGCAAAATTTATCTAGCCTACAAGATGTGCAGAAATAAAACTAGAACAGATAGAGCAGAGATTGAAGAAATGTCCAACCAATACCCAGTTCAACACAAGACCCACCCCTATGGAATAGAACCAATCCCTGACATTCTTAATGATATTCTGTTGTGCTTGAAGACAGGAGCATAGTAGGGCTGTCTTCTGTGAGGCTTCCTCCCCCAGCAGTACTTCAAAGCAGATGATGAAACATACAGCAAAAAATTGGGCAAAGCATAAGAAGTCTTGTGGAAAAGTTGAGGGAGTGATAAAAGGATGTGGAGGTGACAGGAGCTGCATAAGAACAAAAACATAGCCAATTAACCAGGGCCCAGAGAGGCTTGTGGATATTGAAGCAGCAACCAAGTATCATGCATTTACTGGACCTACACATATGTAACTGATGGGCATCTCAGGCATCTAGTTGGTCCCCTAGTAATGGGAGTGTGGGCTATCTCTGTTATGGACTTTGGTGCCTGCTTTTTAACCAGTTTCCCCTAGCCAGACTGCCTTCCCAGCCCACATGGGAAGAGGCCCTACTCAGTACTGATGTGACTTATGTGCTGGAATTCAGAATTCATTAGCTGCAAGGTGTTTGTCAGCTCTCTCTGGAAAGGGTCCACCTATTGGAAATAACAATAACTAAATTCAAAAGAATGGTGGACAGGGATTTGCTTACTGAAACCTAAATGGGCACAACTGACCCAATATTTAGAATTTTTTGTTAGCTTTTGAATTTTACTTGAGATTTCTGTGGATTTTTTTGATTGGAATTGAGATGAATTATTTGTGCAGGCTGGTGGTGGAACACACCCTTAATCTTAACACAGTGGAGAAAAATACAGGTGGATCTCTGTGAGTTCTAGACCAGCCTGGTCTCCAGGGTGTGACCCCCCACCTGCTGATAAATTACTTGCAAAAACAGCCTAGGAATTAAACTGACAAATTTTTCTTTAGCAGACATGCAAACTGCATGCCTCCCAGGTCAAAAAGCCTTTGCATGCTGAGTCGAGGTGTCACTGCTCTGGCAGCCGCCTTACCCCTCTAAATGTGAGCTACTTTCATGGGAGACAGGTGGTGGTCAAGGGAGGTGCAAAAAGATATGGAGGACTTAAAGGTGACGAAGTACACATCAGCTTAGTTAGGTCTCCAAAACACAAAAGCTACAATTCATATACTTAAAAGGGTAACCTTTTGCTGAGGGCAACTGGCTTGTCTCTAAAATGGGATATATTTTCTCAAGAGACAGGTACAGCCTAGCCTATACAATAGATGCCATAAAGCCTAGAAAAGGACATTAGAACTAAAATATGAAAGCATCTATCCCTTATCAGAGAAGAAGCGAGATGAAACCACCTGCAACAAATATAAAAACCCAGGTACAAGATGCCTAGGGTATGCATAACCTCTAAAATGGGAGTTTATGTAAGTGTGAACACCCAGGTCAAACTATAAAGTTTGAAAGGTGAAAGTGTCCATCCCCAATGGAGAGAATGGACTAGACAAAAACACCTTCAATAAATATAAAAACCCAGGTACAAGATGTCTAGGGTATGCATAAGTTTATTTAAGGCTTAATGCCTCTTCTTTTGCTCAGGGAAACTGGCTTGTCTCTAAAACGGTACACATTTTCTCAGGAGATAGGTAGCAGCCTGGCCTATACATCAGGTGCCATAGAGCCTAGAAAAGGATGTTTAGAAATATACAATCTTGTTTTGATTTCAATTAATGATTGTATGTTCTTTTGTAATGGTAATATTATACTTCCCCTTTGAGGTCAAAATTAAACAGACCTGGATGAAAGGGAGACTGCTAACTTAAGTCAGTCTGTACGTACATTAATTCAAACTACAAAACCAACCTTGATCCTTATGTGCATCCTGTGCACCTCATGAATTTATAGTTTTAGAACTGTATAATACTTGTGAGAAATTATATGTTTTTCAGAACAAAAGAACCAGACACTGATGCTCGATCAAACCAGACAGAATTCATCCTCCAGCATGCTGAGATGCTGACATACCAAATTTTTCATGTTCCAGCCACAAGTGTTTTAGTTGCTGTTTGTCGTCATAACAGAACAGCTCCCAGAGTAGCTTCAAAGAAAGCTCCTGATTAAGCCTGGAATTTTTCAATATTTAGAGACTGGACCACGAATGCTATCTTTAGCTTGTTTAACCATTTTCTCATTTTCATTTGGGCTCCACATAGGTATTATTTGCTGTAAATCAGCTGGAAGAAAAAAAGTGAAAGACATCCCATTTCCCTTAACGGGGGGGGGGGTAAGGTTTTGGGCTATGGGTATTTATTTTCATTGGGAATTGGTTATGTTATTATTGGTCTTATACAGAGAGAGAATGAGATTGGACTCATAGATTTTTCTCTGAGAATATAGAAATATATAGGGATGACAAGACAAAAGGTCTTATCTACTAAGTTGAATCTACTCTTCAACTTAAGGCCTTAATTGTTACTCACAAGGCTATTTTTAATTCATTGATATACAATATTATATATTGATATAAAATAAGTTTATTTTTAATTCATCATAATATTCAATTTTATTACAAGAATATACACCCTAAGTTCAAAAGATAGATAAGGAAAATTTTTAGATAAGGTCTTGAAAACCCTCAGAGGCCTACAGAATATGCCATTTAAATTTTTTACTGTTTTCAGGATTCTTTGAAAATGAGGCAAGTTGACTCCTGGCAACACCCAGCCTGCCTCAAAGAAGATAATGAGCATCAAGGAACCTCCATATGAAGATGGCTTCAGAGGTGGCAAACAAGCCACTGGGCAAAAATGTCCTTGTTTTCTGCCATGGACAAAATTCTGTCTAAAATAGACAAGCTTGGATGCAGGTGGAGTTGATGGCCAAACTCTGCCAAGACAGAGTAGGCAAGTCCTCAATAGTCCCTGCTTCACAAATATGTCTGTCAGCTATACTACACCAGAAGGCTGAAGATGATGCTCCAAAGTGTTAATTTTGAGTGACTAAGACTACTCAGGCAGCAAAGTGTCCCTGTCATTTTTTTCATTTTGGAAGCTGTTAACCTGCACTTCCTGTTTACTCAAGTAATTAATTTTATTTCTTCTCATGTCTCAGATGGGGTTGAGGACAGCAAAACATTATGAGCATAGCATGAACATAATGATTGTTTTGTGGTTCTTGTGTGTGTATATTGTAATTGTTGTAATAATACAAATGTATAGGTAAAAGGTTTTTTTTATTATTATTAGACTAAAAAGGGGAATAGTGGAGGAATGTCTTGAGTGGGTGTAACAACAGCCAATGAAGTGCTGTTTAACCAATAAGCTGAGCAGAAACACAGGAAGTGTAAGGCAGGACTTCCTGGAGAGAAGTGGAGCCAAGAGTTGACAGTTGTCCGTTGACTGTTGATGGAAAGAAAGAGAGAAGCCGCTGAGGATCAGCCTGGCAGGTGTTTGGGATATATGTAGATTATGAGGATTAGAGTAGATTGTTCTAGTTTGTGGCTGAGAAAGTCGCAGTTTAGATTTTGCCCGGCAGAGTGCTTGCAGCTTGAGTTATGAGTCAGTCTTTTGGGGTCAGTTATTGGCCTCCTAGGCTGAACAAATACTTGGGGACTTGGGGGAAGGATGGAGGAAGATACAACTGGAATGTAATGTGAATAAGTAAGTAAATAAAAACATTTAAATATCATTTTAATAAAGGAATAGAGTATTCATCTTTGGAATGGAAAATATGTTTCAGAAAGCAATCAAGGAATAAAAAAAGTAGCTTATTTATATCCACAAGGCAAATAGAAGCAGAATTCATGTATGAATTTTTTACTTTATATTTATTTATTTATTGTGTACATATGTGCATGTGTTCATGTCACGTTCAGCATGTGGAGTTAGAGGACACTTACATCTTCAATTATTTTCTTCTAGCATAGCAAGTTACAGATTGAAATAAATTCTTAGGCATGGTAGCAGATACTCTTTTACCCTGACACACTTTACCAGCCTACAAGTCATTTCTTTCTTTAGAAAACAAAAATCCCATTTTTTTGTTCATTGACCATTTCATACATGTGTAGTGTCTGGGGATTACTCTCTTCCTCCCGCCCTCTCTTATCACTCTATTACACTTTTACCTTCCTTATTCCTACTAGTCCACTTCCTAGATTAATGACTTCTTAACTGAAGTAAACTAATAATCAATATCAACATAGGCTTTAAAAAGAGAAACATATTGGGAAAAAACTGATAAACTTTACTTTCACTGATAAATTCATCTGCTACAAAATTATCTTTGAAAATTTAGAGAGAAGTAGCATGGGAAAGACATTAGGAGCCTGGCATTATGACTGTCTACAGCAATGTAAGGCAGACTACACTGTTGCAGCTTTGAAAAGTTTCCTGTTACAGTTGTTTCCCCAAATAGTTCCAGCTGCCAAACATATTCCAGTAAAGCTCACCAAAGGAAATACTAATTTATAAGTCAATTTTTAAAACTATTGTCTTTAAGATCAAAAGTTTAGTGAATTTCAAGGTCACTTTAAGAGTACTTTCTGTTAGAAAATACATTATATCCTTTTTCAGCTAAAAACAGTGGCCCTTTGTAAGCTCAATTTTCTTTATAATTATATTTTACTATGACCTTATTAAATGAATCTACCTCCATTACATCATGACTAATCCAAACAATAGGAAAAGGAGATTAAAGAACACAATAATTAAAACTTAAGGATATTAGTTCTGAGGAACAATACTCCTGGTGCAGTCATCAGGACCTCAGCAACCCAGCAATCCCACCAAAGTTGCTGCTGGAACCTGGAGCAGCCAGAACCTGAAGCCTCACTTGGAGGCCAGAGCCTTGAAACGTTCCTTGCAGTAGTTCCCTCTAGGATCCGCTCTTGAGGTGTTGATGAACAGCTAAAACAATCACAAGTCCACTCTATCAAGCCTTTTGTTTTGGAGATATATATCCTCTCAGAGTCTCTTCTAGCATGTTTTCAGCTGGCCACATACAGCACTTCTCAATTAACGACCTCTGGAGATCATGGGCAAGTAAAGAACTTACCCCAGAGAACACTAAGAGATGCTGAGACCTACACAAGTTCAATGACCCATCAGTTACTGGGCCAGAATTTTGTAGGTAGCTTTTGTACTCTAATCATTCTCCAGTTCATTACACTGATTGGCTTTGAGCATTGAGAGAGAAAAGAGGGATAAAATATTAATGTTACGATGCTTAACTTACAGGTAGCTCTTTATAGGGTCAGCCTCACTCCTAGGATATGTTTGGAACATCCTATGAACATGTGGATATCCTTTGGGTATCTTTGTGCACTGTAGGTTGAAAAACCCAATATCTTATAGAATATAAGGTTTCACCAATTATGAAAAAAACAAGTATTTCCCATACCACTAACATATAAACAATAATTGTCATGCTGATATGTGGGGAGGAAAATCAAGAGGCCACAAGCTTACACAAAGAAGTATAGACAGCTAAGGAATGCTTACAGAAGGAGAAATAATCTTTCCCAGGGAAACAGCACACTAATTCTTTATCAAAAGGTCACTACTAAAAACATATATACAAGTAAATTATACAAGTTGAACAAATTTCTTTTACAAATGTAGGAACATGCACACATATGTATATAACAATACCTAATGAAAAAATGGCATGAATTTGAAAGTGACCAAGGAAGGGGTATATAGGAGAATTGTGAAGTAGGGAAGGGAAAGGGGACAATGATATAATTATATTCTCATGTAAAATTTTAACATATAAATATTATTTAAAATTAAAATATAGAGATGTATAAAAGAAAATATCAATGTAAAACATATACATTTTGTTTCTTGAACATATTTTTAATTACAGTAGAGATGAATTTTATTTTATTTTATTTTTTGATTAATTTATTCTTGTTACATCTCAATGGTTATCCCATCCTTTGTATCCTCCCATTCTTCCCTCCACCCCAGTTTCCCTTTATTCCCCTCCTCTATGAGTGTTCCTGAGGGGGATTACATCCCCTTGTATATGCTCATGGGGTATCAAGTCTCTTCTCGGTAATCTGCTGTCCTTCCTCTGAGTGCCACCAGGTCTCTCCCTCCAGGGGACATGGTCAAATGTGAGGCACCAGAGTACGTGAGGAAGTCATACCCCACTCTTCACTCAAGTGTGGAGACTGTTCTGTCCATTGGATAGATCTGGGTAGGGGTTTAAAGTTTACCGCCTGTATTGTCCTTGGCTGGTGCCTTAGTTTGAGTGGGACCCCTGGGGTCAAATCTGCCTATCATAATGTTCTACTTGTAGGTTTCTAGGACCCACTGGATCCTTCTACTTTGCTATTCTCACATGGTTCTCTCATCTAGAGTCCCAATAGGATGTCCTCCCTCTCTGTCCCTGTTTCCTGGTAAGAGAAGGCTTTCATGGGACATGCCCCTTGGGCTAGTATGCAGATATAAGTGAGTATATACCATTTGAGTCTTTCTACTTCTGGGTTAACTCACTCATTATGATCATTTGTAGCTCAATCCATTGGTCCACAAATTTCAGGAATTCCTTGTTTTTAATAGCTGAGTAGTATTCCATAGTGTATATATACCACAGCTTCTTTATCCATTCTTCTACTGATGGACACTTAGGCTGTTTCCATGATCTGGCTATTATAAATAAGGCTGCTTTGAACATGGGTGAGCAAATTTTCTTGTTGTGTGCTGGAGCATCTTCTGGGTATATTCCAAGGAGTGGGATAGCTGGGTCTTGAGGAAGCCCTATTCCCAGTTTTCTGAGATAGCACCAGATAGATTTCCAAAGTGGCTGTACTAGTTTGCATTCCCACCAGCAATGAAGGAGTGTTCCTCTCTACCCACATCCTCGCCAGATGTGGTGTCGCTTGAATTTTTTATCTTAGCCATTCTGATGGGTGTAAGATGGAATCTCAGAGTTGTTTTGATTTGCATTTCCCTGATGAGTAAGGAGGTTGAGCATTTCTTTAAGTGTTTCTCAGCCATTTGATATTCTTCTGTTGAGAATTCTCTGTTTAGTTCCAAGCCCCATTTCTCAATTGGGTTATTTGGTTTGGTGGTGTTTAATTTCTTGAGTTCTTTATATATTTTGGATATTAGCCCTTTGTCAGATGTCAGGTTGGTGAAGATCTTTTCCCAGTCTGTAGGCTGTCGCTTTGTTCTCTTGACAGTGTCTCCAGCCTTACAGAAGCTTCTCAGTTTCATGACGTCCCATTTATTAATTGTTGACTTTAAGGCCTGGGCTGTTGGTGTTCATTTCAGAAAGTTGTCGCCTGTTCCAATATGCTCCAGGCTCTTCCCCACTTTTTCTTCTAAGTGACTTAGTGTCTCTGGTTTTATGTTGAGGTCTTTAATCCACTTGGATTTGAGTTTTGTGCAAGGTGACAAATATGGGTCCAGTTGCGACATGAGAAGATGGAATGATCTTCCTTGCTCATGGATCGGGAGAATTAACATAGTAAAAATGACCATCCTACCAAAAACAATCTACAGATTCAATGCAATCCCTATCAAAATACCTACACAATTTTTAAAGACATTGAACGTTCAATTCTGAACTTCTTTGGAAAATCAAAAAACACAGAATAGCTAAAACAATCTTGTACAATAAAAGATCCTCCGGGGGAATCTCCATACCGGATCTCAAACTGTACTATAAAGCAATAGTAATTAAAACAGCATGGTACTGGCATAGCAACAGGCTGGTTGATCAGTGGCATCGAATCGAAGACCCAGATTTGAATCCACACACATATGGTCACTTGATTTTTGACAAAGAAGCCAAATCCATTCAATGGAAAAAGGATAGCATCTTCAACAAATGGTGCAAGAGATGAATTTTAAAGCAAATTTTGTAATTACAACTTTTTCTATGGATTCGCATACATACAGCTTGTTTTGCCACATGTAACACACACACACACACACACACACACACACATACACACACATACACAAATGAAAAACAAGAAATTGATGGGTTTCCCTGAACTTGATTCTTATGGATCCCTGCTAGAAGTGGAGTTATTGTTACCCACATCTTACTTGTGACATTTTGTTTGATATTAACATTATTTATTTACATGTTTTTACTAAGATAATTAATGAAATTTTTCTCTCATTGTGTAGTCTGTTTCTTCACTCTTCTGTTTCCTTGTGTTAGGTATTTCCACCAGCCTGCCCTGAGGGACCTTGCAGTCACTGCTGGGTGCAATGGTTACACTGAGTAAAAGGCTCTAGCTACCCTAACTCTCTATCTCTATTCTCTGTCTACAGTTCTCTCTCCAGCTCTCTCTCTCTCTCTCTGTCTCTGTCTCTCTCTCTCTCTCTGTTCTGTGTGTGTGTGTGTGTGTCTGTCTGTCTCTTTCATTTATGTCTCTCATTCTCTGTCTTGTTA
>OU015749.1:66154543-66183502 GCA_907169655.1 Acomys percivali | reverse complement strand
TCATTTATGTCTCTCATTCTCTGTCTTGTTAATTCTCTGTCTGTCTGCCTCTATCTCTCCTGATTTATCCACCCTGAGACAGCCTTTTGTTCTCACTCCTCCACCAATAAATATCTTATACTAGATCTGTTGCTATATCTGCTACATGACATAATTTCTTAGCAGCACAACTTGGCATGGACCCATTAAATGTGCCATTCACCTTCAGCATTTTATTCTATTAACTTGTCTCTACAAAAATATTCCATTTTGAAAGCAATCTCATGAATCAATTCTATCTATACTGGAGTCCAGTATACTCCAGGGTGCCAAGTCAGTAATGTCTTGCTCTCAATTGCAGTGATCATGGATACTTTAATAGCTCAAAGATTTCAGAATTACCCTTGAAGTACTATCTTTTTGATCCATCAGAAAGGTTTACAATGAAGCTTAGTTGTTTATGGGTTAAAATATTTTTAGATCTATATATATGTTTTGAGTTGATAATGATGAGATATGATAGATACTGAATTACATTCAGAATTTTAGATTATTCAAAATAGCAAAGATGTTTTCTTCAAGGTTGCAAAATACAAATAGCCAAAACATTAAAAATGTGACATTTACATAATACATGATTATGTCATGGTTCTTCTTGCTGCACGTAATTTATTGTGTATATGTGTAATACTATAAATGTATATGTAAAAATAAAAATAATTAAACAAACTAACAAAACAAAAGAAAATAAATGATAGGCCAAATAGAAAGACAGCTGATTTATTTTCTTCTTATTGAGTAAAATTTTACCTATTGCCAGCTTTTTAAAGAACTTTGTGTTTATTTGTATATTGTGTTATTATTTATTTTACCTATACTTAAGAAACATAAATATTTTTTGCTATTGATTTGAAGAATAGAACTGAGCTCTTCATGCTTTTTATTGCTGTCCTCTTTTTGAATTTGTTAATTAACACAACACACAAGGGGAAAAAAGTAGTAGTAGTGGATATTCTCATGGAGGGATAACTTCCTGTACACTCTCATGAGAAAGGCTTGCTGTATACACTCCCAAGTAGACTAACTATACATGCTGATGAGGATAGAGTTTCCTGAACAGCCTCACACAGAAATGGAATTTCCTATACATATGTAAGGGGATATAGTTCAGTCTAGACACTTACAGAAAGGGAACTTTTGTGTACTCTCAGGGGGTAAGATTTTCTCAAAGAAAGGAGAATTCCTTTTCAGAAGATGGGTACTTGTGGGTATGAGGGAGCTGGTGTTGATGAGAAGACTTGTAAGAAAGGTGAAGTGTTTTCCTGATAGACTTATGTTGTCCATGATTCTCCATGGATCAGGAATATGACTGGGTTTTCAAGAAGACTATTTCCACTGCCTCTTTCTTGTCATCTGGCTTTATTATAAAAGTGTTTGTAAAAATGAAAAGCTGATGCAAACTATCCCCACCTGCTCCCTGTTCAAGGTGACTGTTTCATGGCCATCTTCCATGTTCAGTAAGGAGTTATGACTCAGTCGGCTCACAGACTGCTGTGGATCTTACCACATATTACTTTCTTACTTTTTTGAAAGTAGTTGAATTACTTCAGAGCACAAAGAACAACTGCTCTTATTTGAGTGTACTTTCTGCAAAGAGCTTTCAATGGATATAATACAGGGCTCAGGTGTAAGCCACAAACACAATATAAATTTTCTTCTAGTCATATGTTATATATTTTATATGAAATTTCTTTATTTGTATTTTAAAAGGCAGATGAAACTAAGTTAAGAAAATTTTACTTAACATAATACACATAAATCATTACAATTTGTATAAAAATATAAATTTAAAAATGACTTTTAAAATATGTTTCTTAAAAAGTCTGAAATCTGATCTGTAGGTTTAGTGAAAAAAGAACAATTATTACTGGGCATTAGCATTAGTGCTGTATTAGACAGTACCATGTTTAAACTCACAGAAGCTGATCTCATAATTTTATGAATGAAAATTATATGACAGCAAATATCAGCAAGTGGTAATATTGTTGCCTATAGTGGACAAATGAAAATGATGGGGGGAAAAAGGAGGTAAATTTTTAGAAGAGTGGTTCCAATGATCCATGAACATCAACCAAAACAAACAAACAAAAATACTGAAAAAAATTAAATCTGAAAGAAGGTGGTATGTGTCATTGTCATTATTTTTTTTGAGGAAATAAATGCAATTCTTTTAAGGAAAGCAGGAGACTTGTATTCATAGGCATGCACAGAGACATGTACCATAGTGATAATAATGAAAGAACAGAGGTAACATCTCTTCACTATTCAGACCCAAACTGTTATCATGATCATGGTAGGATTCACTGTTTTAATAAAAATGTCACCATCAAAGACATTATATCCATTTAGTTCCTAATCTAGATAACTGCTTCCTGATGTACCTAAAGAGATAAAATTAAACAAGTGGGTGCTCTATCTTAATATATAAATTGTTGCTTGTGTTTTTTCTCTTAGACAATGGATTTTTCACTTGATGAAAAGAAGAGATTTCATTACAATTACAGAGTTGTCTTCATTATGGTTTTATTTCTGTTAATAGACACTGTGACTATGGCAACTCTTACAAAGAAAAACATTTTAATTCAGGCTGACTTCAGTTTCAGAGGTTTAGTCCATTATCATCATTGTGGGAATCATGACAGTACCCAGGCAGACATGGTAGAGAATGAGCTAAGAGTTCTACATCTTCATCCACAGGTAGCAAGGAGACTTTGTGGCATACGGGGCACATCTTGAGCATATAAAACCTCAAAGCACACCTCCACAGTGATACATTTCCTCAAGAGAAGGACACACCGATGCAACAAAGCCAGACCTCCTAATAGTGTCACTCCTTATGGTCAGTCCTTCAAACACAAGTACCTATGGTGGCCATACCTATTCAAACTAACACATCATATTGTTTGAGTACTAATTACTTATTTCCAACCAAATGACACTTTTTTATGGTTCAGGTTGTTCTCAAAATATACATTTATTATCAAGCAAGGCATAGGGAGAAAGGGACACAAAATAAAACAACAATGGGAAGAAACAAGTACACGGCATTACAAATGATGACTTTTCAATAAGTAAAAGGTTCTAGGACATTATGATATTCTGATGGCTTGTATAATGAAGGCTCAGTTTCATTCTGATTTAATACTTTTCTGTTAATATATGAATTTTCTCTAAGTTTTAATATTAAGAAAACAGAAAGCAGCCTTGCCATGCCACAGAGGAAGAGGGTACAGGCAGTCCAAATGACACTTGAAAGAGTGAGATCAGATGTTAGGGGAGGAGGGCTCCCACTTCTGAGGACAAGCAGAGGGAGAGAGAGGGTGTGAGTGAGTGAGGGGGCTACAAATGGAAAGTAAAGTGAACAAATTAAAAATAAAAAATAAGTAATTTTTAAAAAGACAACATAAATAAAGTGAAACCATATATTTGTATGATTCATAATGGGTTCCTGAGAGCAATTTGTATACTTTCATGTACCTCAACTAACCAAATAATAAGTTCAATCAATTTAGAGTCACATACATATATGTCACATACACTGTTCCTTTGTTGTAGTCATCTGTATCTCTACAGAACAGTCTCCATCTTCTCATCTCCATTTTTAGTATTACCTTAATTCAGAAATTCACATGCTTCTAAGATGACCATTCAATTGATGTACCTGTTGTAAAGCTTTTCCTTTTATATCATAACCCCCAAAGCCAACTATTTCCTCCTTAACTAAGCACCACATCCTAAATGCTCCCTGGTGTGTTTTTTGCCCAGAAACTGCTATTTATCATATCACTAGACAGCTTTTGAATGATTATGTATAAATAGTGAATTGGCATTTTCTTTGTTTCAAAACTGAAATTTTGTTTTTGTTATGGTAGCATATAACATGCATCTACTAATTGTATACTCATTTTACCACATTATTTAATCATTCATTTATGTTTCCATCTCTTCTGTAATCCCACTGAAGTCAGGAAAAATTATTAATTTGAATATTTTTGAGTTAATTTTATAACACAAGCACTTTCCTTGATGTAGATTGAAGAACCTAAATCCAAGATAGTACTTCGTACATAAGCCACACTTAGATGCATACCAAAATGAATTGAATTTATGACTTTATTTAGAGGTGGATAGAAAACATCAGGGTTTAACAAAGGAGATCAGAAAATTAAACTTTGGGATGTGGTTTGCTCAAGAATCCACCCTGAGGTGGAAGTTTCTGGTTTATTTAAAAACTCTGTTGTATCATGTGATGTTTTTCTGGAAACTGTCTTGTGAGAAGGAGTGTTGTAGTTTGCTGAAAATAGATACATGAGATGTCAGAAGATGTTAAGTAAGACGATAAATAGAACCCTATAGGCATTTAGAAGAGGCTTTTGCATTGCTGTACCATGCAATGCTTTGCTGGTCTTTTCTATTCCTCACTGGTCTTCATTGTTCTGGCTTTGCAAAGAGAAATGTTCCAGAGAACTCCTCATCGTACTTCTGCTGATTCTGGCTCCTTCCACTGACTTGTGTGGACTCAGTAGAGCCTTGTTCTTTCTGCTGAATCGTGCCACCTCTATGGATTCATGTTGCTGTTTGGTGTTTGCTATAAGACTGAACTGCTGTTATCCCAACAATGCAAAGTGGAATTAGAAAGAAGATCTATGTCTAAGCAGGCACACAACCCCTTTTCCTATTAACATTCTCTCACTAATTCCTCTGGTCAGTGGGTTAGAAGTGAGGTTGAAGTGTTGAAGAACCAAAAATAAAGTAAGTTGTGAAAAATATAAGCCTACAGCACTCTAAACTAGATCAATCATGTTCTAATTTGGAAAATGGTTTAAAACTCAACTACCAAGATTACATATGCACTATATATCATCATTAAATTAGAAACATGTCCAATTACCACCCATTGCTGTATTAAAGAAAAATAAGTAATTTTCCATCCATTGAAGTTGCAAAGAACATAGGGAACACAGAAATTTAGTATGTGTGAGCCTCTGCAAATATTTTTCTATATGGTCACCAAACAGAATGTTTTACAAATTACCAGAAAAGTTGATATTTTGAAGAACTTAACTTTAATAAGTGATCCTTTCTTATATAATTTGGGCTTTACATAGTCTTAAATATTTTAAATTATTTTAAATTTCATTCATTTATTTGCATCCATGTGTGCTCCACTACACATATGTGGAGGTCAGAAGAAAATTTCCTTGAGTGGATTCTTTCCTTCTCCTTGTGTGTCCCAGGGAGCAAACTCCGGGTGTCAGACTTGGCAGCAGCACCTTTACCTGCCAAACCATATTGCCAGACACATGTTCTTATGTATTTTTGGAAGACATGCTTATGAAACCTAATGAGCTGGCAAAATCCCTTGCCAACCTATCTTCAAGTTGTTTGAAAAACAATTTTGAGCTCATATTAAGTAAAATGATCTTATAAGGGTTTTTCCTAATCTGAAAATTAGAAACTCATCATTACAGAATGATAGAATTGAAATGGAGAAAAAGTTTTTATAGGCCACAAAGAATGTCTAAATATGTACTTCATCAGAAATAAATATTTTGATGGGTATTGCTGTTATCAGAGTGGATAATGATTGATTTATCTTTGTCTTTACCCTCACATATAGGATATTACTTAGATATATAATAAATGATTATCTAAATAATTTGGTGTGTGTGTGTGAGAGAGAGAGAGAGAGAGAGGAGAGAAAGAGAGAGAGAGAGAGAGAGAGAGAGAGAGAGAGAGAGAGAGAACAAGAAAGAGAAAGGAAGACAGAGAAAGGGAGAGAGAGAAAGAGGGTGAGAGAGAGGCAGAGGTGTCTGTATGTGTGCATGCCAAAGCAGAGGTCAACCTTGGGTATTTTTCACAGGTGCCTTCCACCTTCTATTTTGAGATAGGGTTTCTTGCTAGCACTGGAGCTTGCTGATTAGCCTAGACTAATGAGTTCTAGGTATCTGTCTGCCTAAGTCTCTCCAGAACCGAGACTGAAAGAATTGACCACTACATTCAGGTTTTTACATTAGTTTTGGTTATCAAATTCAGTACAGCAGGCTACAGAGTAAGCATTTTATTTTCATAATTACACACTACCTCTCCATTTTCTAGATTTTGTTTTTAATGCTCCTGAATGTAAGTTCTTTTAAATAATATTTGTTATATATAAAACATGGAGAATTATAATCAAAGAATAAAAATTAATGGAAAACTATAGATAATAAAAACAAATTGTAATCCCCATAGAAGTGTTCTCACAATCTGAAAAATAGTGCAATTTACTAAACACTTTATGCATCTTTGTGCTATTGCCTTTGTTAAACTCCGGTTCATTTGTAAACAATAAAACCCACAGTTAGTTATTTGAATCGCCATTTGTGGCCAACTATCCATTGTACAGTGGATTGAACTTTTAATATTTCAATGTTTACTCTGTTGAGTTATAAATATATGTCAGCATTTACTCCATAGAAACAAGAGCTGAGGATGTCTCCTTCATAACCATAAACCCATCTATGCACACAGGCAACAAAAGTGACTAGCCAGAGGTCACTGTCCTAATGCACACATAATCAACTCTGAAGAGCATCATAAATGTGTTCATTTTCTATTATAACTTCCTTTTATATGCTTTTGGTTAGGCTTTTGGCTTCCAACTTATAGTTTTTAAATTATTTCTTTAATCATTATCAATGCCATAGAAAAACAAGGGCTTTAATTTTTATCTTCATTCTCAGTGGCACAACAAACAGGCAGGAAGAAGCATGCTTTTTTATTTCCTTAATCGTTATCAATGTCATAGAAAAACAATGGCTTTAATTCCTATCTTCATTCTCACTGGCACAACAAACAAACAAGCAGCAATAAGAATACATTTTCTTTGGCTGAAATTCAGGGATTTTCTAGTAAAAACCATGAGGAAAAGTGACTGAGATGTGAACCCAAGTGTGTAGAACCTCAGTGATGATCAAAAGTAAAAAGCCAGGTGATAGTGGAGGTGAAAAGCCATTTTTGAAAAATGCCCTACGATTGACTTCTCCTTCTGCCCTATATTACAATGTGTCTGAGAGAAGAAATTTCTTTCTTCTGAGCCTGCTAATTTATAAACTGAAGAAAGATATAAACTGAAGAAATTTGAAAAAAAATAAGACAAATTCCTACGATAGCTTTAAGAACAAGTTTATTCTGAACAAACTTGTAATATTGAGACAAATGAAGTGATAATGGTAATAGTTGAATAAAAATGCAGAAGACACTCAGGGAAGGAAGTGAGAACGAATACTCACATTCCTTAGTTTCTGCAAGATTGATTCAGCTCTAACACTAAACCAACACAGTTAGATGAATATATGAATGGAAAGGAGTATGTTTCTTTGGGTCCTGAAGTGTGACTTGGGCACATTAACCCAGTCAAAGGACAAGAACCAAAAACAGATAGTGAATGATCCTAATATGTTCAAGCATTATAGCATGTTCAAATAGGTGTGATTTCATAGTTTCTAGTCAACATCAGTAGGTAAAAAGCAGTAGTACATTATAAAAATTACCTGAGAAAGGAAAGGTGGTTGTTTCTAGGGAGGAAAAAATTTCCACAGGGGACTTAGATGGATAAAGTATCATATAATAAAGACAGTCAGTGTGGACAAATGGATAAAACTAGAAATGATCTTAATGAGTGAGTTAACCCAGAAGCAGAAAGACTCGAATGGTATACACTCACTTATAATTGCACACTAGCCCAAGGGGCATGTCCTAGGAAAGTCTTCACTTATCAGGAAACTGGGACAGATGGGAGGATATCCTATTGGGACTCTAGATGAGAGAAGCATGGTAAAATGGCAATGTAGAAGGATCCAGAGGGTCCTAGAAACCTACAAGAAGAATATTATGATAGGCAGATTTGGTCCCAGGGGTCCTGCTCAAACTAAGGTACCAGCCAAGGACAATACAGGCTATAAACGTCAAACCCCTACCCAGATCTAGCCAATGGACAGGGCATTCTTCACAGTTGAGTGGAGAGTAGGATATCACTTTCGCACGTATGCTGGTGCCTCATATTTGACCATGACCCCTGGATGGGGAGACCTGGTGGCACTCAGTGGAAAGATAGCAGGTTACCAAGAAGTGACTTGATACCCTATGAGCATATACAGAGGGAGGAATTCCCCCTCAGTCACAGTCATAGGGGAGGGGAATAAGGGGAAAATGGGAGGGAGGGAGGGAGGAAAGGGAGGATACAAGGGATGGGATAACCATTGAGATGCAATATGAATAAATTAATAAAATATTCAAAATAAATAAATAAATAAAGACAGTCAGATCACCAAGCAAGGAACAAATGGAAGTTGTTACAATACTTGTTTTCATGAGGAGTTGTGCAAATCACAGCCTTTCAAGTATCAAAGATGTCTGTCCTACAGGAGCTGTGAATGTAGCTCAACTGCAAATCAGTTGCCCAGAATGCACAAGTCCCAGCAGTCTATTCCCAGAACTGGAAGAAAATGATATTTTAATAAATAATATAAAGGAATTGATAGATTTAAAAAGTTAAATTTCTTAAATTTTATGCCTTTCAGAACCTTTAAAATCTTCACAAGCATTTTCACACCTCAGAGATGTCCATAAAGGACAGATGACATTGGCTTTGCGGTTGCTTTATGAGATTACTCCTTCACAATGGAAAGAAAGTGGCTATTGCCTAAAGATTCACTCTGAAGATGCTTACTTTTAAGACCTTTAAGCCTATATGTGGCCCTAAGAGCCAACATCAGACACTAACTACATTTAATTTTATTCTCTATGCCTCCCTTTAAAGCTTATTTTTAGTAACTAGAGGTAATCAAATACAGTTGGAATCTCCTGAGTACCTGTTGGTGATTGATTTTTTTACTGTGAGACTGTGCAAGATTGTCTGGGTAGAGTTCGCCATGAAAGCTCATGAGTTGCTGGTGATTGTAACAAGAGCAAGATATAGATATTCTCAAAATGAATGTCCCTGTGAAAAGTTACTGCTAATGGGAGGACTGATACTACATTGATGTTCTTATACGCTTTAACAGTGTTCTTAACCAGCGGTGACTCCATAGAAAGGGTGGTTTGTTCTTCAGCTGCATATCTTTATACAATATCTGACAGCCAAGACTGAAAAAGGCTTGCTAGGGTTTCCTAATTCTTAAGCTCCTTTGTCTTTCAAAGAAAACATATATACAAAAGAATTAAGTAGTATTTTTTACTCACTTCATTTTCAGGATGAAGTGGGTGGTTGAATTATATCATATACCTTCTGAGGAAAAAAAAAGGGAAAATTACTCTTCCTTTTAGTGAAAAGAGAAAAAGGACTTAAAAAGAAGTGTCAAACAAAAAACGGAAAATAAGGAAATCCAGAAATTTATCATCAGAAAAGGCGTGAATCTATCCTCAGACTACCTCCACCCAACTTTGGAAGTTACCTGCTAAAAACAGATATGGCAAGATGACTAAAGGACAGCATAAATTCATATGCAAAAAAAAAAAAAAAAAACCCAAACAATATTGCATTTCCAGATCCCAGCTATCCCAAAGAAAACAACCCAGAGAACTCAAATAGAACTGAAATATAAGAATATGAACTCAAATCCTTAGTAATGAGGATGATAATGGAGGAAACAAATAAAATTTATAATCAAATGCAGGAAGATGCAGCCAAACAGGTGGAAGATATAAAAGGCCTATAGAGAGGCATTGGGAAAAAATCAGGAATATACAAACAATCATATGAAAGAAATCAATAAAACATTTCAAGATCTTAAGATGAAAATTGATCCACTAATAAACACATAGACAGAAGGAAAACGGGAATGTGAGAGCTCAGAGAGAAAGGCAAGCAATGCAGAGGCAAGCCAACAGAATCCAAGAGAAGGAGGAAAGAATCTCATATCTAGAAGCAACCATCGTAGATCTTGAAGCAACCATTAAAGAAAATATTAAATCTGGAAAAATTCTTGACAAAAAAATCCAAGAAATCAAGCACACCATTAAAAGAAGAAATCTGAGGATAATAGGCATTGAGGAAAGAGAAGATTCCTGACTCCTTGGCCCAGAAAATATTCTCAACAAAATCATAGAAGAAAACCTCCAAAATCTAAAGAAAGAGATGCCTATAAATGTACAAAAGGCATGGAGAACACCAAATAGAATAGATCAGACAAGAAAAACTACCTGTCACATAATAGTCAAAACACAAAATATACAGAACAAAGATAAATTATTAAAAGCTGCAAGGGAAAAAGGCAAAATAACATTTAGTGGCAAACGCATCAGAATTACACCCGACTTCTCAGCAGAGACTATAAAACCGAGAAGGGCTTGGACAGAGAGCCTGTAAACCCTAAGAGACCACAGATGCCAGCCAGACTACTTTACCCAGCAAAACTATCACTAATCATTGACGGAGAAAACAAAATACTCCATGACAAAAACAAATTCAAACAGTACCTATCCACAAATTCAGCTTTACAGGAGATACTAGAAAAAAAAAACTCCACCCCAAAGGAGCAAGCTACAAACAAAACTACACAGGAAATAGATAATTACACCACCACAAAAACACAGCCACAAATGCTCTATTGGAACCAACATAAAAATTAAGACTCTTAAGAGTCAATGGTAATTAATATCTCTCAACATTAATGGTCTCAATTCTCTAATAAAAAGACACAGACTAACTGAATGGATGCATAAACAAGATTCAACATTCTTCTGCATTAAAGAAACATATGTCATCCATAAAGATAGACATTACCTCAGGGTAAAAGGATAGAAAGAATATTCCAAGGAAATGGTCACAAGAAGCAAGCAGGCATAGCCATTTTAATATCAAACAAAATAGACTTTCAACAAAAAATAATCAAAAGGGATGCAGAAGGAAACTTCATACTCATCAAAGGTAAAGTCAACCAAGATGACATCACAATTCTGAACACCTATGCTCAAAATACAAGGGAACCCACATTTGTAAAACATCTATTAAGGAAGCTTAAACCACACACCGATCCTCACACAATAAGAGTGGGAGACTTCAACACCCCACTCTCACTGAAGGATAGGTCATTGAAATATAAACTAAGCTGAGAAATAACATTGTTAATCAATGTCATGAATTAAATGGATGTAACAGATATCTACAGAACCTTTCACCCAAACAAAGAGGAATATATCTTCTTCTCTGCACCCCATAGAAGCTTCTCCAAAACTGACCACATCGTAGGTCACAAAGCAAGCCTCAACAATACAAGAGGATTGAAATAATACCTTGTATCTTATCAGATCACCATGGTCTTAGGTTGCAGTTCAACAAAAAAGGAAATAACAAAAAGCCTACACATACATGAAAACTAAACAGCTCTCTACTTAATGAATCCAGGATCAGGGAAGAAATAAAGAAAGAAATTAAGGACTTGCTGAAATTTAATGAAAAAGAATGAACAACATAAGCAAATTTGTGGAATACATTGAAAACAGTGCTAAGGAGAAATTTCATAGAACTAAGTGCCTTTAAAAAGAAATTGGGAGCCTATAGAATATGGCAGTGAGCAGTGTGGACCGTGTTTGGAAGCTCCAGTGAACAATTCAGGGAATTGCACAGATTTCTGAGCCAGGAACACCAAGTTCCCGACACCACGGCAGCAGGAGTCCTCCATGGTTTGGAAGGACCAGGATGAGGAGGACCTGTGTGCCCTTGCAAACAGGAGGAGCATGGATTTTCTTGGATCAGAGCAACAGCGGCAGCAACAGCGGTACCAACAGCACCAGCGTCAGCAGCGGCAGTGGCTGAGGTTTGCAGCTCAGAGCCTTCCGGTGGAGGCGATGGTGTGGTGGCCAGTGGGAGTTGCTGCAGGAGAGATGATTCTGGAAAGGATTTGGGTCGCATGGTGCCTTGTGACCCAAACTGGACTTGAAGGACAGTTCAGCCCCAGAGCCCCGGGTACAGCTCAGTGCTCAGTACTGGAAAAATTTCAGGAAAATGCAAACAACCAGATGAAAGAAATAAATAAAACGGTTCAAGCTCTGAAGACCTATAAAGAGGCAATGGAAGAAACGCAGGAATATACAATCAGATGAAAGAAAAAAAAAATCAGTTCAAGATCTGAAGACGAAAATGGATAATGGAAAATGATAAACACACAGACAGAAGAAAAATGAGACGTGAGACCTCAGAGACGAAGGTGAGTAACACAGAGGTGAGCTTATCTAACAGAATCCAAGAAATGGAAAAACGAATCTCAGGTCTAGAAGATACATTCACAGATCTTGAAGCAACCATAAACAAAATGCGAATCTGGAAAACCCCTGACACAAAACATCCAAGAAATTAAGGACATCATGAAAAGAAGAAATCTAAGGATAATAGGCATTGAAGAAAGAGAAGATATCAGACTCCAAGGCCCAGAAACTATTCTCAACAAAATGATAGAAGAAAATTTCCCCAATCTAAAGAAAAAGATGCCTATAAACATAAAAGAGGCATACAGAACACCAAATAGAATTGACCAGAAAGGAAAAACAGCCCGTCACATAAAAATCAAAACACAAAACATACAGAACAAAGAAAAAATATTAAAAGCTGCAAGGGAAAACTGCCATATAACATTTAATGGCAAACCTATCAGAATTACACCCGACTTCTCAGCAGAGACCATAAAAGCAAGGAGGGCCTGGACAGAGATCCTGGAAACCCTAAGAGACCACAGATGCCAGGGCAGACTACTTTACCCAGCAAAACTATCAATAAAAATTGATGGAGAAAACGAAATATTCCATGACAAAAACAAATTCAAACAGTACCTATGCACAAATCCAGCTTTACAGAAGGTACTAGAAGGAAAACTCCATCCCAAAGGGTCAAGCTATAACCAAAACTACTCAGGAAATAGGTAACTATACCATGGCAAAAACACAGCTACACAAATGCTCCATTGGAAACAACATCAAAATGAAGACTCTTAACAGTCACTAGTCATTAATATCTCTCAACATTAATGGTCTCAATTCTCCAATAAAAAGACACAGACTAACTGAATGGGTGCATAAACAAGATCCAACATTCTTCTGCATTCAAGAAACACATCTCACCTAAAATGATTGGCAATACCTCAGGGTAAAAGGTCGGAAAAAATATTCCAAGCACAAGGTCACAAGAAGCAAGCAGGCATAGCCATTTTAATATCAAACAAAATAGACTTTCAACAAAAATTAATCAAAAGGGATGCAGAAGGACACTTCATACTCATCAAAGGTAAAGTCAACCAAGATAACATCACAATTCTGAACCTCTATGCTCCCAAAACAAGGGCACCCACATTTGTAAAAGATCTGCTAAAAAGCTTAAACCAAACATCGATCCCCACACAATAATAGTGGGAGACTTCAACACCCCACTCTCACTGAAGGATAAGTCATTGAAACAGAAACTAAGCCTAGAAATAACATCATTAACCAATGCCATGGGCCAAATGGATCCAACAGATATCTATAAAACCTTTCACCTAAACAAGAAAGAATATACCTTCTTCTCTGCACCCCATAGAACCTTCTCCAAAATTGATCACATTGTAGGTCACAAAGCAGGCCACAACAGATACAAGAAGATTGAAATAATACCCTGTAACCTATCAGATCACCATGCTCTTAGGATACAATACAACAACAACAGAAATAACAAAAAGCCTACTCGTACATGGAAACTAAACAACTCTCTGCTAAATGACACATGGGTCAGGGAAGAAATAAAGAAAGAAATCAAGGAGTTTCTGAAATTCAATGATAATGAAGGAACAACATACCCAAATTTGTGGGATACATTGAAGGCAGTGCTAAGAGGAAAATTCACAGCACTAAGTGCCTTTAAAAAGAAATTGGAAACATCTCACATAAGCATCTTAACAACACAACTGGAAGCCCTAGAAAAAAAGAAGCAGAAACACCTAAAAGGAGTAGACGTCTGTAAATAATCAAACTCAAGGCTGAAATTAACAAATTAGAAACAGTCCAAAGAATCAGCAAAACCAAGAGCTGGTTCTTTGAGAAAATCAACAAGATAGACAAACTGTTAGCCAAACTAATTAAAAGGCAGAGAGACACTATCCAAATTTACAAAATCAGAAATGAAAAGGGAGACATAACAACAGACACCGAAGAAATACAAAGAATCATAAAATCCTACTTTGAAGGCATATATGGCACAAAATTTGAAAATCTAAGGGAAATGGACCATTTTCTTGATCAATTTCACTTGCCAAAGTTGAGTGAAGAACAGATAAACAAGCTAAATAGTCCCATTTCCCCTACAGAAATAGAAGCAATCATTGGTAGTCTCCCAAACAAAAAAAAAAGCCCAGGGCCAGATGGTTTCAGTGCAGAATTCTACCAGACCTTCAAGGGCGAGCTAATACTGATACTGTTCAAGCTACTCCAAAAGATAGAAATGGAAGGAACATTACCAAATTCATTCTATGAGGCCATAGTCATGTTGATACCTAAACCTCACAAAGACACAACAAAGAAAGAGAATTTCAGACCAATTTCTCTGATGAACATCAATGCAAAACTACTAAATAAAATTCTTGCAAAACGAATACAAGAACACATCAAAGACATCATTCATCATCACCAAGTGGCTTCATTCCAGGCATGCAGGGATGGTTTAATATATGGAAATCGATCAATGTAATACATCATATAAACAAAGTGAAAATAAAAAACCACATGATCATCTCTTTAGATGTAGAGAAAGCATTTGCTAAAATCCAACACCCATTCATGTTTAAAGTTTTAGAGAGATCGGGAATACAAGCACTTTCCTCAACATAATAAAGGCTATATACGGCAAGCGAATAGCCAAAATCAAAGTAAATGGTGAGATACTCAAGGAAATTTCTCTAAAATCGGGAACAAGGCAAGGCTGCCCTCTCTCTCCATATCTCTTCAATATAGTACTCGAAGTTCTACCCAGTGCAATAAGACAACAAAACGAGATATAGGATATTCAAATGGGAAAGGAGGAAGTCAAATTATCCCTATTTGCAGATGATATGATAGTGTATATAAGTGACCCTCAAAATTCCACGATAGAACTCCTACAGCAGATAAACACTTTCAGCAAATTGGCTGGATACAAAATTAACTCAAAAAGTCTGTTGTCTTCCTATACACAAATGACAAGCTTGCAGAGGAAGAAATTAGGAAAGCCACACCCTTCACATTAGCCACAAGCAATATAAAATATCTAGAGTTACTCTAACTAAGCAAGTGAAGGTCTTGTTTGAAAAAAATTTCAAAACTCTGAGGAAAGATGATATGAGATTGAAAATAATATGAGAAGATGGAATGATCTTCGTTGCTCAGGGATAGGGAGAATTAACATAGTAAAAATGGCCATCCTACCAAAAGCATTCTACAGATTCAATGCAACCCCTATCAAAATACCTACACAATTTTTAAAAGACTTTGAAATATCACTTCTGAACTTCTTTGGATAAACAAAAAACCCAGAATAGCTAAAACAATCTTGTACAATAAAAGATCCTCTGGAAGAATCTCCATACCAGATCTCAAACTGTACTATAAAGCAATAGTAATTAAAACAGCATGGTACTGGCACAGAAACAGGCTGGTTGTTGAGTGTAGTCGAATTGAAGACCCAGATATGAATCCACACCCATATGGACACTTGATTTTTGACAAAAAAAGCCAAACCCATTTAATGGAAAAAGGATAGAATCTTCAATAAATGGTGCTGGTCTAACTTGAGGTCTATGTGGAAAAAATGCAACTATACCCATATTTGTCACCTTGCACAAAACTCAAATCCAAGTGGATTAAAGACTTCAACATAAAACCAGAGACACTACGTCACTTAGAGGAAAAATGGGGAAGAGCCGGGAACATATTTTTACAGGAGACAACTTCCTGAAAAGAACACCAACAGCCCAGGCCTTAATGTCAACAATTAATAAATGGGACCACATGAGGCTGAAAAACTTCTGGAAGGCTAGAGACACTGTCAAGAGAACAAAACGACAGCCTACAGACTGGGAAAAGGTCTTCACCAACCCTATATCTGACAAAGGTCCAAGATCCAAATATATAAATATCTCAAGAAATTAAACACCACCAAACCAAATAACCCAATTGAGAAATGTGGCTTGGAACTAAACAGAGAATTCTCAACAGAGGAATATCAAATGGGTGAGAAACACTTAAAAGAAATGCTCAACCTCCTTAGTCATCAGGGAAATGCAAATCAAAACAACTCTGAGATTCCATCTTACATCCATCAGAATGGCTAAGATCAAAAACTCAAGAGACACCACATGCTGGAGAGCGAGGAACACTCCTTCATTGCTGGTGGGAATGCAAACTAGTACAACCACTTTGGAAATCTATCTGGCACTATCTCAGAAAACTGGGAATAGGGCTTCCTCAAGACCCAGCTATTCCACTTATTGGAATATACCCAGAAGATGCTCCAGCACACAACAAGAAAATTTTCTCAGCCACGTTCATAGCAGCCTTATTCATAATAGCCAGATAATGGAAACAGCCTAAGTGTCCATCAGTAGAAGAATGGGTAAAGAAACTGTGGTACATATACACTATGGAATACTACTTAGCTATTAAAAACAGGGAATTCCCGAAATTTGTGGACAAATGGGTTGAGCTAGAAATGATCCTAATGAGTGAGTTAACCCAGAAGCAGAAAGACTCAAATGGTATATACTCACTTATATCTGCATACTAGCCCAAGGGGCATGTCCCATGAAAGCCTTCCCTTACCAGGAAACTGGGACAGAGGGGAGGACATCCTATTGGGACTCTAGATGAGAGAAGCATGAAAGAATAGCAAAGTAGAGGATCCAGAGGGTCCTAGAAACCTACAAGTAGAACATTATGATAGGCAGATTTGGGCCCAGGGGTCCCGCTCAAACTAAGGCACCAGCCAAGGACAATACAGGCGGTAAACTTCAAACCCCTACCCAGTTCTAGCCAATGGTCAGAACAGTCTCCACACTCGAGTGGAGAGTGGGATATGACTTTCTCATATACTCTGGTGCCTCACATTTGACCATATCCCCTGTAGGGGGAGACCTGCTGGCATTAAGAGGAAGGACAGCAGGTTACCGAGAAGAGACTTGATACCCTATGAGCATATACAGCGGGAGGTAATACCCCCCAGGAACACTCATAGAGGAGAGGAATAAGGGAAAAATGGGATGGAGAGAAAAATGGGAGGATACAAGGGATAGGATAACCATTGAGATGTAACAAGGATAAATTTTATTAAAAAAGTTAAAATAAATAAATAAATAAATAAATAAATAAATAAATAAATAAAAGAAATTGGACGCATCCCATATAAGCAAATTAACGACACATCTTGAAACCCTAGAAAAAAAACAAGAAGCATAAATACACAAGAGGTGTTGATGTATGGAAATAATCAAACTCAGGGCTGAAATTAATAAATTAGAAACAAAGAAAGAATCCAAAGAATCAACAAAACCAAGAGCTGGTTCTTTGAGAAAATCAACAAGATAGACAAACTGTTAGCCAAACTAACTAAAAGGCAGAGAGACACTACACAAATCTACAAAATCAGAATTGAAAAGGGAGACATAAAAACAGACACTGAAGAAATACAAAGAATCATAAGATCCTACTTTGAAGGCATATATGGCACAAAATTTGACAAATCTAAGGGAAATGGACGATTTTCTTGATCAATTTCACTTGCCAAAATTGAGTGAAGAACAGATAAACAAGCTAAATAGTCCCATTTCCCCTACAGAAAATGAAGCAATCATTGATAGACTTCCAACTAAAAGAAGCTCAGTGGCAGATGATTTCAGTGCAGAATTCTACCAGATCTTCAAGGATGTGTTAAATAGGCTGGTTGACCAGTGGAATCAAACCAGAAAACTGGGACAGAGGGGAGAACATCCTATTGGGACTCTAGATGAGAGAACCATGGGAGAATAGCAAAGTATAAGGATCCAAAGGGTCCTAGAAACCTACAAGTAGAACATTATGATAGGCAGATTTGGGCCAAGGGGTCCTGCACAAACTATGGCACCAGCCAAGGACAATACAAGCGGTAAACTTTAAACCCCTACCCAGATCTAGCCAATGGACAGGTCACTTGATTTTTGACAAAGAAGCCATATGCATTCAATGGAAAAAGGATAGCATCTTCAACAAATGGTGCTGGTCTAACTGGATTTCTATATGTAAAAAATGCAACTGGACCCGTGTTTGTCACCTTGCACAAAACTTAAATCCAACTGGATCAAAGACCTCAACATAAAACCAGAGACACTAAGTCAGATAGAAGAAAAAATGGGGAAGAGCTTGGAACACATTGGGACAGGCGACAACTTCCTGAAAAGAACACCAACAGCCCAGGCCTTAAGGTCAATAATTAATAAATGGGACCTCATGAGGCTGAGAAGTTTCTGTAAGGCAGGAGACACTGTCAAGAGAACAAAGTGACAGCCTACAGACTGGGAAAAGAACTTCACCATCCTACATCTGACAAAGGTCTGAAATTCATAATATATAAACAACTCAAGAAATTAAACACCACCAAACCAAATAACCCAACTGAGAAACAGGGCTCAGAACTAAACAGAGAATTCTCAACAGAAGAATATCAAAAGGCTGAGAAACACTTAAAGAAATGCTCAACCTCCTTTGTCATCAGAGAAATGCAAATCAAAACAACTCTGAAATTGCATCTTACACCTATCAGAATGGCAAAGATAAAAAATTCTGAAGACTCAACCTATGACATAGTTTTCAATGTCTTAGCACTGACATAGATAATATTATGCTGTAACAAAGCATCTCTAGTTGACGTTATTAACAGATCTTTTAGAGGTACCAGAAGGACAATTTCTTTACCAATATAAAAGCAGAAATTCATCCTTTTAAAATTTATTTTTATTTTATGTTCATTGGTATTTTGACTGCATGTACATGTGTTTGAGATTGGCAGATCCCCTGGCAGAAGAGTTCCAGAGAGTTGTGAACTGTCATGTGGTGCTAAAAATTGAAAATGGATCCTCTGGAAGAGCAGTGATATTAACAACAGAGTCATCTCTCCAGCACCCTATAAACTTACACTTTTTAAGTTTAAATACAAAGGCAATGCTATTTGTCAAATATGATACCACAGTTGAAGATGAGTACACATACTCAGGAGGCTTCTGATCTTTGAGAGCCACAGGCAATGAAAGAAAATAACAATAAAAATAGGAATGTGTTTATGAAATTAAACAATAGAATAAATTTCAGTTTAATACTTTTTGGTTTTCATTGATTTCACAAATATTGATGAACTTTATATAACACAGGAAGCAAAACTGGTCATTACATGGTATGATACATAAAGGCTCATGAGACCTAGTAGCTAAAATATAAAAGTTTGCATAATTTATACACTAAATTATAGCATACATGTAAAAAATGGCAAGATGTAATATTTTAATATGCAGTAAGTATACACAATGATAATTAACATTAAAGGGTTTGTGCAATTTATATACAATGCAAAACATAATAGATATTAGAAGTTCATTGTAATAGAAGTTAAGAATTACCAAATGAAGTAAAGGGTTGTTATCAAAGTGAATTGACTTGTGAAGATCACTTTATATACTTTGACCCCATCAAGAAAGAGAGTAGTGAAAGAAAATTAAATAAAAACTAAAACAACGGGGGGGGGCAGGGGGGAGGAGGTTGCAAGATGGTGTTGACCAGTATGCACAGTATCTGTTCCACTGCAAGGAGACCAGGGACTTGAATGGAACCGCAGACTGCTGGATCTTGAAAATTGTAGGTGAGTGGGGTCCCAAACTCCGCAGACCACAAGTTGGCCTAACCCCAGGGCAAGCAACAGCCCAGAGGTTCTAACCACACTCCCCAGACTCTAGGACATAATCCACATGCGAGAGACAGCCAGCATTAAAGCACAAACTCGCTGTGTGGGGAGGTCATTTTCCAGAGCCCCTGGCCTGAGGAGTCTCAGGGAATAGGGGGAAACTGCCTTGGCATCCCTCCACCCACTCACACCATGCCAAACTGCAGAGGTTACCTGCCAAGGCCGAGTGGAAACACAGGTGGCAGGGCCCACCAAAATCCGCTAAAGAGAGCGTGCAGCTCTCGGGCCATCCTGGGCCCAACGTAAAGCCAGACACAACGGACTGAGCCTGCAAATAGGGGCAGTTAGAAACCAGCTTGAAATGTTCCCACAGGCCCAGCAGGATCTCCCACAGTATCAGAGACGTGGGTTCTGCCTGCAATATCTAATTGCTGACCTAGAGGGATCAATGAGCATCATGGCATACAAGGGCATGGAATGTGGTAGAAACTTGGATCCCACCAGCGGCATGAATGCGTATTGTCTCTGGCCTGCCATGCACTCATCCTGCACTCTACAACACACAAAACCTAGCTGGGTCAGCTCCCGCAGGCCTGGCAGGATCTCCCATGCTATAGGGAGACATAGGTCATGCCTGTAGTGTCTAATTGCTGACCTAGAGGGATCTCTGAGTGTCCAGGCTTACAAGGGTAGAAAAGTGCTGGCACCTTGGTTCCCACCAGTGGCCTGAATCCATATTGTCTCTGGCACACCGTGCACTGATCCAGCACTCTACAACACACAGAACCTGGCTGGGTCAGCTCCTACAGGCCCGGCAATACCTCTCATGTTCCCGGGAGAGGCTGGACATTTCTACAGGGTATAGAGGCAGAGCTAAAAGACAGCTACAGCCCAGAAGATCTGATCCACCTGGGGTCATGGATACAAAGTGACAGGAAGGGCAGGCAGCTGGGACCAACCTACCCAACCAGAGTGCTTGTGTGCTGACCTTGTTCTAGGTCCCAAAACTGCTGATCTCAATTACAGCAGTAAGGTGAGAGGGTCCAAACAGAAACCTACTTTGGCTGACTCAGTTTGTCGCCTAAGGTGTAGAGAAAAATCTCCAGGAGTGTAAACCGGATCACCTGCCCATTACAGTGAAATACTCCCTGATCTTCACAGGCAAGGGCACCACCTATAATTAGTCATCAACTATCCACTCTCAACCAGTGAAAATCACTAGAAGCTACCTCCCAACATCAGAGACACTAAAATGACAAGAGGACAGCAAAAGAACATGAACAAAAACCAAAACTGTTTGGCATCTCCAGATCTCAGCAAACCCAATGAAATCAACCCAGAGAACCCAAAACAAAACCAATCGATATACAAGAAAATGACCTCAAGTCCTTAGTAAGGAATATGATAATGGCAGAAACAAATAAAATCTGTAAACAACTGCAGGAGGAAGCAAACAAGAGGGCTGAAGTTTTAAAAGAGTCATGTAAAAAGACATTTGAAGAATTTCAGAAAAATACAAAAAAACAGATGAAGGAAATCATTAAAACAGTTCAAGATCTGAAGACAAAAATGGAACCATTGATAAAGGAACACACAGAAGAAAAATGTGATCAAGAGGCATCAGAGAAGAAAGCAAGCATCTCAGGGGTGCTCTTATCTAACAGAATGCAAAAAATGGAGGAACGAATATTGGGACTTGAAGATACAATCATAGAACTCAAACCAAACAACAAAGAAAATTCTAAATCTGAAAAGTTCCTGACAAAGAACATCCAAGAAATCAAGGACACCATGAAAGACAAAACTGGAGAATAATAGGTATTGAGGAAAGAGAGAACAACTGACTCCACAGCCCAGAAAATATCTTTAACAGAATCATAGAAGAAAATTTCCCCAATTTGAAGAAGGAGATGCATATGAGCATACAAGAGGTCTACAGAACACCAAATGGAATAGACCAGAAAAGAAAATCTTCCCACCTCATAATAATAAAAACACAAAATATACAGAAAAAAGGAAAAAATATTAAAAGCGGCAAGAGAAAAAGGCCAAGTAACATATGATGGCAAACCTATCATAATTACTCCCAACTTCTCAGCAGAAACCATGAAAGCCAGAAGGGCCTGGACAGAGATCTTGCATAAGAACCAACTTTAAAGGCATTTATGCCACAAAATTTGAAAATCTAAGGGAAATGGACAATTTTCTCAAACGATTCCATTTGCCAAAATTGAATCAAGATTAGATAAACAAATTAAATAGCCCTATTTTGCCTAGGAAGTAGAAGCAATCATTAATAGTCTCCCAACCAAAAAAATCCCAGGACCAGATGGCTTCAGCACAGAATTCTACCAGTCCTTCAAAGAGGAGCTAATACTGATACTCTTCATGCTATTCCAAAAGATAGAAATGGACGGAACATTACCAAATTCATTCTATGAGGCCACCATCACATTGATACCTAAACCCCACAAAGACCCAACAAAAAAAGAGAATTTTACATTGATGCAAAAATACACAATAAAATACTCCAAAACCAAATACAACAACATATCAAAAACATCATTCACTATGACTAGGTAGGCTTCATTCTAGGCATGCAGGTATGGTTTACCATATGGAAATCCATCAATGAAATCCATATAAATAAACTGAAAGAGAAAAACCACATGACCATCTCCTTAGATGCAGAAAAAGAAAAAGCATTTGACAATCAAATACCCATACACCCATTCATGTTTAAAGTTCTGGAGAAATCAGAAATACAAGGCACATTCCTCAACATAATAAAGGCTATATACATTAAGCCAATAGCCAACATTAACTTAAATGGAGAAATAATCAAGGAAAATCTCTCTAAAATTGGGGACCAGACAAGGCTGCACAATTTCTCCATATCTCTTCAATATAGTTCTTGAAGTTTAGCCAGAGCAATAAGACATTAAAAAGAGATCAAAGGGATCCAAATGAGATCCAATTATCCCTATTTGCAGATGATATGATAGTGTATATAAGTGACCCCCAAAATTCCACCAGAGAACTTCTACAGCTGATAAACACCTTCAGCAAATTTGCTGGATACAAAATTATCTCAACAAAGTCAGTAGCTTTCCTATATACAAATGACAAACATGCAGAGGAAGAAATTAGGAAAAGTACACCCCTCACATTACCCACAAGCAATATAAAATATTTAGGAATAACTCTAACCAAGCAAGTGAAGGATTTACTTGAAAAAAACTTTAAATTTCTGAAGAAAGAGATTGAAGATGACATCAGAAAATGGAGGGATCTACCTTGTTAGTGGATCAGGAGAAGTAACATAGTAAAAATGGCTATCTTACCAAAAGCAAGTTACAGATTCAATGCAATCCCTATCAAAATACCTACACAATATTTTAAAGACACTGAAAGATCAATTCTCAACTTCATATGGAGAAACAAAAAGCCCAGAATAGCAAAAACAATCCTGTACAATAAAAGATCCTCCTGAGGAATCTCCATTCCTGATCTCAAGCTGTACTATAGAGCAACAGTAATTAAAACAGCATGGTACTGGCATAGCAATAGGCTGCTTGATCAATGGAATCAAATCAAAAACCCAGATATGAATCCACACACATATGATCACTTGATTTTTGACAAAGAAGCCAAATCTATTCTATGAAAAAACAATAGCATTTTCAACAAATGGTGCTGGTCTAACTGTATGTTTACGTGTAAAAAACTGCAATTGGACCCACTTTTGTTACCATGCACAAAACTCAGGTCCAAGTGGATTAAAGAACTCAACATAAAACCAGAGACATTGAATTGGTTAGAGGAAAAAGTGGGTAAAAACCTGGAACACATTGACACAGGAGACAACTTCCTAAACAGAACACCAACAGCCAAGGCCTCAAGGTCAAAAATAAATAAATGGGACTTCATGAGGCTGAAAAGCTTCTGTAAGGCTGGAGACACTGTCAACAGAACAAAGCAACAGCCTACAGACTGGGAAAAGATCTTCACCAGCCCTTCATCTGATAAAAATCTAATATCCAAAATATATAAAGTACTCAAGAAAGTAAACACCACCAAACCAAATAACCCAATTGAGAAATAGGGCTCAGAACTAAACAGAGAATTCTCAACAGAGGAATATCAAATGGCTGAGAAACACTTAAGAAATGCTCAGCCTCCTTAGTCATCAGAGAAATGCAAATCAAAATGACACTGGGATTCCATCTTACACCCACCAGAATGGCTAAGATCAAAAACTCAAGTGACACCACATGCTGGCGAGGATGTGGAAAGAGAGGAACACCCCTTCATTGCTGGTAGAAATGCAAACTAGTACAACCACTTTGGAAATCTACCTGGCGCTTTCTCATAAAAATGGGAATAGGACTTCTTCAAGACCCAGCTATTCCACTCCTTGGAACATACCCAAAAAAACTCTACCACGCAACAGGGACATATGTTCAACCATGCTCATAGCTGCTTTATTCATAATAACCAGAATATGGAAACAGCCTAAATGTCCCTCAGCAGAAGAACAGATAAAGAAACTGTGGTACATTTACATTATGTAATACTATTCAGCTATTAAAAACAAGGAATTCCTGAAATTTGTGGACCAATGGATTGAGCTAGAAATGATCATAATGAGTGAGTTAATCCAGAAGCAAAAAGAGACAAATGGTATATACTCCCTTATATCGAGACACTAGCCCAAGGGGTATGTCCAATGAAAGAATTTACTTACCAGGAAAATGGGTCAAAGGGGAGGACATCCTATTGGGACTTTAGGTGAGAGAAGCATGGGAGAAGGGGGAAATAGGGCCCTGAAACCTGCAAGAAGAACATTATGATGGGTGGATCTGGGTCCTGGGGTCCTGCTCAAACTATGGCACCAGCCAAGGAAAATATAGGCAGTAAACTTTGAATCCCTACCCAGATCTAGCTGATGTACAGGACATTCTCCACCATTGGTTGGAGAGTGATGTCTGAAGTTCATACAAACTCTGATGCCCTATTTCTGGCCATGTCCCCTTGATGGGGAGGCCTGGTGGCACTCAGAGGAAGGATAACAGGTCACCAAGAAGAGACTCAATACCCTATGTGCATATACAGGGGGAGGAGGTCCCCCTCAGTCACAGACATAGTGGAGAGGAGTAGGGGGGAAGCAGGAGGGAGGGAGGAATGGGAGGATACAAGGGATGGGCTAACAATTGAGATGTAATATGAATAAATTAATAAAAAACTAAAACAACACAGTCATAACAATATAAAACAATAATGGAGCTAAAATAAAAAGGCAGGAAAATGAAGGAGGGCAAGAGCTTGGTATATTTAAATCATTGTATGTGGTAAATATTATTTAACAGGGTGTATAATTGAAACACCATGTTAAGGACATATTAAAAATACTGAATTTTGTGTTTCCCTAATCTTGCCAGCTGTGGGAAGCTACCCAAGTGGCTGGGTGCTGTTTTGTTTAATCATATTTGGGGAAGCAAAATGTAACATAGTTAGATGGGGAATTTTTCTAATAACATGGTAGTTTGGGTTATAAAAATATAAACTTAATGTGAAGGTGAGGGTAATTTAAAATGAGAGTTAAAAGAGATATTATTGAAAAACAACAATTTTGTGAGTGGTATGGAAGAAAAGTTTATATCATTCACATTGATGTGTTTATAATTCATTTAATTAGTGAAGGGAGGTGCTGCTAGAAACAAAGGCTTAAAAACACAACCACTAGAACTCTTGAATAGCAAACTAAGATGCTGGCAGATGTATGGTTCAGTGACTTTTAGAAGGTGTACATTCTTAATACACATTTAACTACCATAATTATGTGAAATTTTCTAAAAGCACACATATGGTCTAAAGAAACAATAATAAAATAATGAAAAATAAAAACGAAGCAGGCAGGAGTTTTGCTGAGCTTCAGAAGTATCTTCACAACTTCATATAATATGAAGGATTGTACTCTTCACAGCTACTTACTCAAAATTCATATGCTGGAATTCTAATTCCTAGTATCTCAAAATGTAATAGTGTTTTAAATAGAATAAATTCCAATGAAACTTTTTATATGATATCACACTTGAGAGCCTGCTGAACCGTGATGACTGGTTCTCTTACAACAAGAAGAAATTTGGATGGAGATGTGCAGGTACACAAGAAAAGAACCATGTTGATTTCAGTGATGCTGACGCAAGCCACAGAACTATCAGTGTCTAGAACAATTCTTTTCAAGAATCTCTAGAGTAAACATGGCCACAGCAGCTCCTTGATCTCAGACCTACAGTCTACATTATTATGAGATAATTAATTCTAGTTGTCCTGAGTCACATAGATTGTAAGCATTCATTATGGCAGCCAAAGCAAACTGTTGCAAAAGAAAAATGCAATCAGATACATGGATAATGCACAGAGAGATATGGTTTTAGACATCACAATAATCCATGTGAATAGCAGAAAAAGAAACAGTGAAAAAGCAATGAGTAATTAGGGAAAGCTGCGCGAGTTGAAATTCCAGGATGAGTTCAGAGGCATAGTCATAGCAATGTGCTAAAATTACAATGTCATTTGTATAAGCATGACTTTTTTACACTGGTCACATTTCATCCCCTTAGAATATCTTAAGATTTGTGAATAATATTTATATGTTAATATCCATAGAAGGTACACAAAATTATAATACACTAATTAATGTTATTGAAATGTTTGAACATGTTTACAAATAGGGAAAATATCACACTTGAAGATATGCCATCTTCAAAACTCTCTACTTTCTTTTGAGTCAAGGTCTTATGTAGCATGGGCCACCCTTGAGTTGGCTATGTAGCTGAAAACGACCTTGAATTCCAATCCACTTGTTTATACATCCTGAGGCAACCCTGAGGTTTATAGACATGCATCAAAGCATGTGTTTATGCACTGCTAGACAAGCTTTGACCTAGAACTGACCTATATATTTAACCCACTAATATTTTCAAAGATACATATTTTGTCACAGATGAGGCAAATAGGCAAGGTAATCCTGAAGGTACTTATTTTTGTTTCCTTATACCATTTTCAAGACTAACCAGAGTCTACCATAAGAAATAATAAAATTTAGAAAAAATTTATTTAGCAGCTTTGCCCAAAGTTCATGTGAACATGTGCTCCATATCCACTGTGAGGGATTTGCAGAATAATAGGAAAAAAAGTTTTCCCTAAGGGACACAATTAATAGTTTTTCAAAGAAGTGAAATGAAATAGTTAAACTGGTAACTCTGATTACAGAACACTGGTTCTTGATGGCCACAATATCTGCATCCTAAGAAATAGATCCTTACATTGTTTTCTCTGAGGTATTGAGAAGAAGGAATACTATTTTGTGTTTTGGTAAATAATTCTGTAAATATCTTAGGTCCATTTTGTTTATAACTTCAGTAAGCGCCAGAATTTCTTCATTTTGTCTGGATGATGTGTATTGGTTAGAGTGGGGTATTGACTTCTTCCATTATCAGTGTGTGACAGCCAAATACTCTAGTAGTAATTCTTTTACAAACTTGGGTATCCTTGTGTTTGGGGTACTGATGTTAAGAACTGAAATGTCATCTTGGTGGATTTTTTTCTTTGATGAGTATATAGTGTCCTTTTTTTATTTGTTCTAATTAGTTTTGGTTTGAAGTATATTTTGTAAGATATTGAAATGGTTAAACTAGCTTGTTTCTTAGATTCATTTGTGTAGTGGATATAAACATGTTTATTTTTGATCTGAAGTATAGGATGCAAAACAGATTTAAGGGAGGAAGGGTGATATTTTTCTAATGGAAACAGACTTTTCAGAGGACACATAATGTTTGTACACTAGAAAGGGAACTGCCTCTTGCATGGGGCATGGCCTTTGCTAACTGATAAACATCCTAGTACATACTCTGAGAGAAGATAGATATATGAACCTAAAACAAGAGGCTTGAATTTTTGGTCTTTGCATCATTTCCTATGATTTGGCTATTCATTACTCCACTTCAAGACACTCCTAGAGAGAAGCTCTCCTGAGAATGCTGCAAGATTCCAGGTTCTGTTTGCTGCTACTCTGGTTGCAGTCACGTTTGTTGAATTGCTGGTGTGCTGTTTAATAGGTCTACTGGAATCTTGATGATAAAGAGTGGAATCTCTCCAAGCAACTGAGTCTAAAATACTTACTTCTGTACTCATTAACCTTTTTCCTCAATTATCTAGGGTATGTGGGTTGGAAGGGAGATATAAGCATTAAAGAACCCCAAATAAAGTAGGTTTGAAAAAGTTCAAAACCTACAGGTGGTGCCCAAAGTGGGGCCAATTGTTGAATTATGTTTATACATCAGTGTTTGTTTCTCCTAGCTTATTTTTTAACCTGACTACCTCACAAATAATTGAAACCTTTACATAATAAAAAGCTTCACAACACAATATGAGCACTTTAAGTCCATTTTTAACTCTTTATGCTCTTTTTCTTATTCTCAGCAAACATCCCTGCAATCCTTGCATTTTGTAGCTTTCCTTCGTTCCAGCTCTTTCCTCTTCATCTTCTTGGACCTCTACCCTGTCTCAAACTCTGTTTCCTCCCCTGACTACTCCTCTCCTGGCTGGTTCCCCTATTCTCCCCTATGCCCATCAACTGGCTATAAGCTGATTTATTGACATAGAAGGAGGAAAATTATGGGACAGAGTTTAAACAACATTTAGATAGTAAACCGGAATTTAAAATATTCAATAATCTTATGCCTACATATTTGCTTAGAATATCTTTTTCCAGCTTTTACCCTGAGGTAGTATCTATCCTTGACGTATATTTCTTGAGTGCACCAAAAGGATTGACCTTGCTTTGCATCAATTCTCTTAGTCTGTATTCTTTTGTTGAGATCACTGATATTGAGATATATCAGTGACCAATTATTGAAGATTCCTGTTATTATGATGTTGATGCTTTTTGTGGTGATGATGATGGTGTGTGTGTGTGTGTGTGTGTGTGTGTGTGTGTGTGTGTGTGTGTG
>OU015749.1:66140992-66154533 GCA_907169655.1 Acomys percivali | reverse complement strand
TGTGTGTGTGTGTGTGTGTGTGTGTGTGTGTGTGTGTGTGTGTGTGTATGTGTGGTCTGTGCATTTCTCTTTCTTTGATGCTGGTGATTTGGAGGTGGCCTATAGGATCCACAGCGAGGGCTAGTGGGAATAGAAGATGTAGCTGGTGTTCTATTTCATAGATAGATGTCAAAGTGATGTCTTTAAATGTGTGTTTACTGAACCTGAAGTAAGGTGTCTTCCAAATAGTCCAACTTCAGGAAAGTGTTTTTATTGTTAGTCACTCACAATGGAATTTGTTGAACTGCTACAGGTGTCCTTTTGTGAATTAACTTCGGTCCCACTCTGAATAAAATAATCTATTAGGGAAGAAACAAGGGTTTCTTGGAGCCCATTCAGTATAGGTAGAAAGTTCAATTCACCATTAAAGTGCAAATAGTTTTACATATAATAATAAAGCAGAAATCATCTGCAGAATTCAGGCAAACATATTTGGGTTTAGAATCTGGCTTGAACTCACCATCTGAACAATGACATCATTGAATAGAAATATTTGTCTGAGGAAAATTGAACATAAGTATAGAAATCTACTGGAGCACACTGATAGTTTTTCAAGTTAAAACAGGCATTAATCATTTTTCTTTTCAGAATAAATGGATAAATAGTCCTCAAAATAGTAGTCCTAAGAAGGGAAGTTTCAACCAGATTGTTCTCTAACAGATATGTCATTCTTATGCATCTTGTAGATTGTGTATCTTTAAAACTTGGTATGACCTGTGCTTTACAATATGAATATTTTTCTGCTAACAAATTTGAAGGAAAATGAAAAATAATCAAAGTAACAAGTAATTTTACTTGTCAGTCTGAATGGACTTAGAGCCATCATGGAAAGACATTCTAAAGTACCATCATCTGGACTGTTGTCCTGTACTGAATAAAAATAAAAAAACAAACTGAACATCAGCACTCATTTATTTGTACATCATGACTGTGGCCACAGCCTGACTCTCCTGCTCATAGTTGCCATGTCATGCCTTCTCCATTATCATGGAAGGTTTCTTCTAGAACTGTTAAACAAAATAAACTCTTCATTAAGGTGCTTCTTGTCAGACATTTGATTACAGCAATGAAAATATAGTACAATATTCTTTACTGCAGGAATATGGACATCACAATATGTAATTATTTCATAATGTCACCACAACATTTGTTCTACTTCACTTAATTATACTTTTGATAGCAACATTGTTCATTTTTCTCATAAATCAAATGCAAAAAAATGAATACAGACATATTTAATATTTTCTGAAGGACACAATTCAGATTACGTAATTTCAGACAAAGAGGTATCTGAGAAAAAGAATCAAGTGTACCATTAACTAATACAGGTAATTAAGCCAAACTATTTGCTTGAACATTTAGAAAATGTTTTGTCAAAAAGGTGACTAAATTGGTGTTCAGACCAAAACACAAAAAAGGCACTAAAATATCACCCCAAAAGATATTATATTAATACAAAATAAAAGTGTATGAGAAAATAGATAATGATCATCAATATAAAACAAGAAAAAATTCTTCACTTTCTATAGTCAATAGAAAATTCAATTACATTAAACATATATATGTATATATGTAAAATGTGTGTGTGTATATGTGTGTGTGTGTGTGTGTGTGTGTGCAATATGGTTTTTTGTTTGTTTGTCTCAAGACAGAGCTTCCTTTGTGTAGCCATGGCTGTACTGAGCTTTCTTTGTAGACCAGGGTGGCCTCGAACTCACAATGACCCATCTGCCTCTGTCTACCTGATGGTGCCACTGCAACTGGCTTTATGTCTAGAATAGAAATATATCCTGTTAATTAATCAAAAATCACTCTACCAAATGAGCAAAAAGTTTCAATGTCAAAGTTGACTAGTATTGGGGAAAAATATTTTCTACAATAAAAGCCTTCAAGACAGATTAACCCCCTGATCTATCTTCAATACTCTGTTATTAAACTCATTTTGACTTTTTACATTTCCAATTGCCTGTCTCTGGAAAGCTAACTGGCCAATTATTTCCTATTTGAATTTCACAGTCATGACTTGTGATTCAGTCAGCTCACTTGTACAAATTTCTATTGTTATAGAGTTATTTTGTGGACACAACTGTCAATAACAACTCTAAATTTCACGACCAAATCTTTCACATGGTTATGTTTTCAAAAGATTGGATGCTACCAGTACGTCATAAATAGAAAACTTTTTTCCAGAGCTCTTGTAGGTATATGCAATAATTTAATATATAATTTAATATGTAATAATTAATTTTATGTTTCTTCATTTAAAATATTTGATTCAATTTAATTTTAAGAAACTGAAAATGTCAGAAGTAAGCATGGGTGACAAGAACACCAGTGTAACCCAAGTACTTGGGAAGCAGAGGCTGGTGGATCTTTGTGAATTTGAGGCCTGCCTGGTCCACAGAGTGAGTACCAGGACAGCCAGGGCTACACAGAGAAACACCATCTTAAAAACCAAAAACAAACTAAAGTAAAAACTAAAGAAAACAAAAAAGTAAAAAATGTAAAACTATACAGATGTAAATAAAAATTCAAAATGTCCTTACTTCTAAACCAATGAGAATGAACAACTTTCTGTCCATTAATTTAACACTATTTATACTTTATAAATAATTATTTTTATTGAAAATAGTCTATGTTAATAAGTAGATTTTAAGCAATTGATATAAAAATGACAACAGCTTAATGAAATTGATGAAGAAAAAAAGAAATGCTTCTTTAAGAAGCTTGGTGTGGGGAAGCCAATGGGAGTAACAAGCATGGAGTGAAAGACAACACAGACTAGAAAGAAGAGATCAACCTATGGCCTATTGAAGGAAAGAGTTGACGGGAGAAAAAACATAACGTGTTCAGTTTGAGTTTATTTTTTTCTATGTCTGCATTTTTGAAATATATGAACATTGGCTATTCTTTATTTGAAACACTCTTCAGATCAACCAATTAATTAAAGCAAACAAGTTGAATTAAATATTAGAGATTGAAAATCTGTGTGACTGATTCAATTTTTCCGAACATAAAATTTTCAATGCATATTTGGTAATTTCGTATAATGCATCCTGATCACACTCTCTTTCCATTCCCTGACATCTACACTCTTTTCCCTTTTCCCCCTTCAAAAAACACGGCATACAATTTGTGTTGCCCATACTCATTGGAGCATGTACAATGCTCAGCTCCTTGAAGATAGCTAGCTCATTTCCCATCTCTCCAGTCAGACGACAACTGTGAAGAGCTTCAGAGATTTAAGTGACCTGTGTCTGCCTGAAGCAACATTCAATTTAGAAGCCTCTCTGCTACTGACTCCATCTGTCTAATACACCTGGAACATAGAACTTGCAGAACCAGCAGAGGTGAGTTGTTTGTGGGACTGAACCCCATCCTGAGGGGGTCTGTGTCTGGCCTGAGCAACATTCATATTAGAGCACTCTCCACTGCTTACTTCTGATGCCCCATTCCCACCTGGGCAAAGGCCACCAGAAAGATGACAAGAAATACTACAACAGGTCTTTTACTTTCTTGGTTAGAATTACAGCAAGATACTTTATATTAATCATGGCTATTGTGAAGGGTCTAGGTTCCCTTACTTCTTTCTTAGCCTGTTTGTTGTTTGTATATAGGTGAGTTACTGATATTTTTTATTAATCTTTTATCCAGCCACTTTGCTAAAGATATTTATCTGCTGTTTTCTGGTAGAATTTTGGGGATCACTTATATATAGTATCATATCATTTGCAAATACCTCTTCTTGATGAAAGGTATGGAGAGATCAGAAATTTTACTTACCATCACCACCCTCATATCTAAGCAACCAGTTTAAAAATAGTAAACATTCAAATGCATTTGTTGATCAGAGTACTAAAGTCATTCTCAGAAAGTCCCTAGCTAGATTCACGAAGAACCAGGTTTCATCCAACTAGATTCAGCAAATGGGTTTCAAAAATAAGCCTTTCTGCTCCTAGCTGTCCATTGAACACTCTAGAACTATGTTCCTATGAATGTCCTGATTACACACAGTCATTTGTCCATTAAAATACTCTGTTTCTTTAGCTTCAACAGGTCTCTCACTAGGAAATTTTTTCACACATTATGTACATTGTTGTAAAAACTGTTATAGCCCACTTCTACCCCAACCCCTGACCACCACCAAGACTCAGGTCTAAATATATGTGGTCTTATGAACTTCCATTTGATGAATTGTTTAACCCTTGAACAAACACATTTAAGTCAAAGGATAAAGTGAGATAAGTTCTTCAAACTGAATCTGTATATAAATTTGATCATATTACACTTGTACACAATGTAGCACTTTTTGATGCAATAGAAATCATTACAGATGTTGGAAAAATCAATTTAGACATCAGGAAAAAGCAAGAGATGCCAGGAGACCACACTCTAAATTAAAAAGCTCTAGACGAAGTTAAAAGTTGTATTTTTAAGTATAGAGGTCCACCAGAGTTAACATTAAATCTAACAGGATGGCATCTTTACTTCCCAGGAAAGGTACCTAATAAGACCAGTTCTTTAGATGGCCCTGAAGAATTAGGAATTTAGGACATAACATTTAGGAGTGCAAAGTATAGGTGTTAGTAAACCTTTTTACTCTGATATGAGACCCAAAAAGTAGTTGTAAAGGTGTAAGGTGAGCTGTTGAGGTGACTCAGGTGTTAAATGTACCTACCACCAAGGATATTAACTTGAATTTGATCCCCAAGACCTACATGGTAAAAGAAGAGAATCAACTCTTGAAAATTATTTCCTGATATGGCACCCCAAACCCCACAATATGGATGGATGGATGGATGGATGGATGGATGGATAGAAATGACAGTATAGGATAAAAATTGATTAGTGTTCATAGTGCTCAAAATCTAGCTTATCTCATCCCTGTATTTTATAAATGCATGTTCTCATGATGAATTTCTCTATAGGGCTGTAATATCAGTCTGGATCTTAAGCTATTTCTATACTGTTGTATGTACAATCCCCACTATTGAAAATAATAATAGTAATAACAATAATCTGATACACAAGAAACAAGAAGCATGATTTGATTTAAAATTTAACTGAAAGGTCATAAAATATAATAGACTATGGGAGATCTGAAACATAGGCTCCTAAATTCATGACATGAACTATTAGAAACCACAGGTTGGCAAAATATTCACTAGGAATATTGTATACTTTTTCTGTGTTTTTTGATACCCATAGAGAGTGGCTTGCACAAACTTATACTATACGAATTTCTATGGCAATGAAATTAAACAGAGGAACTGGGAGATGTCTGAGGTCATAAAATGTTTGGTATCCAAACATGAGACTCAAGACTTGGATCCTAGCCGGGCACAGTGGCATACACCTGTAATCCCAACACCCGGGAAGGCAGAGGCAGGTGGATTTCTGTGAATTCCAGGCCAGCTTGGTCTACAAAGTGATTCCAGGACAGGTAAGGCTACACAGAGAAACCCTGTCTCAACAACAAAAGACTAGGATCATCATATACTCATGTAAATGTCAAGTGTTCATGGAGAACAACTATATTGTAGCTTCTGAAAGCATCCTCCAGAGCAAGCTAGGTAAGAAGACTAGCTTCATTTTGGAGATATATTTTGGACTGAGAGAATCTTCTTTAATGAATAGTATTAGAGTGTAATATAGGATGACTCTCCATATCAATTTCAGTCTTCAATGGTGCTCATCATAAAACATGTATATGCATGCAAACACACAGTATGTAAAATGGAAAAAACAACAAAGTGAAATTAAAGTGGAATATGTCTGATAGGTATGCAGAGTAAGCATGAGTTTCTAGGCTCACTAGAATAGCAAGGAGTTAATATAACAAGTAGGAAGTTATGACAGCCAAGATTTTCTCATTAGATAGAAAATGTTGAGCTAAGAATTTCAAGTAAATGCACCCATATCTATATTTATTATAAACATCAAGTATAATGTTGTATAAACAAATAATAATTATAAAAATTAAATTATCAAATAGTTCATCTTTACAAAATAGTCTCAAAAGCTATACTCCCACTGGGTAAAAACATATTGCAGTATTTGCAAGGCGAAAAATCTTTCTAAACATTAAAATAACATTAGATTTCCTTCTCAAATAACAATACATATTTAAAAATGAATTAAAGATTAATTGCATTTTAATCTCTTTAAAATTCATATGATATAATCAACATAATATAATATTTATAATTAATTACTTTTAAAATCTATAAATTCATCATTAACTAAAATTCTAACAGTTACAATTTAATGCGTTATAACAGATGTAAATTGCATGTTAATATTTTAGCTATTGGACTATACAACTATAAAGCATTCATAGCACTGATTTGTACTAGAAATTGCTAAACACATTAGTATGCAACATGATTGTATGTAATTTTTCCCAATTATTTCACAAACCTTCTATAATTGTTTAGTATGTAAAATGCACTGTATTCTGAACTAATGGAAACAATTTGAGTTTGCATATATGAGATAAAAATCAATGAAAATATCTTAATGGAGTTCAGAATTAAACATAGAGGAAATTTGGTTTTGATAAATTTTCTAATTCTTTACAATTCTTTACCTTTAAGTGTATATGACCCACCCCATGGGAGAGAGACAACTCCTGATTCTATTAATGATACTCCACTATACTTGCAGACAGGAGCCTAGCATAACTGTCCTGTGAGAGGCTCCACCAGCACTGGATTAAAAGAAACACAGAATCGCATAGCCAAATTTTAAGCAGAGCTTGGGGGAGTTTTCTGGAAGTGTTAGGTGAAAGACACAGGGATCTGAAGGGAACAAGAAGACCAACAGCGTCAACTAACCATGTACCATGGGGCTCACAGAGACGAAACAGAAACAGAAAAGCAAGCATGGACTGGACTTATGTCCCCTGCATATATGTAGCAGATTGGAAGCTTGGTCTTCATTGGTTCTGCCTAGAAGTTAGAGCAGGGGTTATCTCTGACATGGACTGTGTTGCCTACTTTTGGATCACTTCCTCATAGCTAGGTTACCTTATCAAGCCTGAGGGGAAGAGAAAGGGCTTAGGCCCAATTGGACTTGATGTTGCAGGGTGTGTTGGTGTGTGTGTGTGGGTTGTCTCCTTTTCTGAGGAAGAGAGGGGAGGAAGGAGGAAGAGGGGAGGAGAGTAGGAACAGGAGGAGATGAGGGAAGTGGATGCAATATTGATGCAAAGTGAATAAATAAATAAATTGGAGAAAAATATAATTTATAGGATTTTAAGTAATTAATTATAAAGATTATTATAAGACTATAAGATATTATTATAAGAATATAAGTATAAGATATCTTATATAATACATTGATTATAATAGGTTTAAGGAGATTAAAATACAATAAATATTTAATTAATTTTTAAATGTCATTATTTGAAAAGGAAATATATGGTTATTTTAATATTTACAAGAATTTTTCTCCTTGTAAATACTGTAATATTTAATTAATCCAAGGAATTATAGCTTTTGAGACTATTTAGTGAAGGAAAAACTATTTGATAACTTGATTTTTATAACTCTTATTTATTATTTGTTTATAAAACATACTAATTGATGCTTATAATACTGAAGTGTGTACAATTATAAATGACAAATATTTGGCTGTTTTAAATGGAACAGTAAACATATTGGGATAAATTTTCATTTCAAGAATAAAAATTTAACTAAATTGTACTTATAAGAATAGTTTCATAAAAATAAGGAAAAGAAAATAAAAAACACAGTTTTCTAGTAAAATTATAATACAGCTAGTTCAACATCAACAACAAAAGAACAGAAATGGTTTTAATTTTCTCTTTGTTTAAAATAGAATGAAATTCAGTTCATACTAAAGAATGAACGTGGAATGGTCATTGCAACTCTATTATTGTGTTTTCAGATGATTAAAAATATTCCATGTAAATCGAGTGTAAAAAAATTCAATGCAGTCTTAATTTGAGTCATGATGGACTAGTTTTTCAGAGTTATTATATATGACTTATAGGTACTGTCTAAAACTACTCTTTGAGTTTCATAAGAGAAATCAAGGGTAATTTGTTAGATATTTACAGACTGAATAAGCAAAGACATGTTCACTGGTATTCTCATTTTGTTTCTTTCATAGTTACCCTGGAAAAAACAAGTGAGGGGAGAAAGGATTTGTCTTAAAATGCCAGTCAATTACTGTTGGAAAGTCAAGGAAGGAGCTTAAAGAATCACATCCTGGTAGCCTTAGGCTGTGACCATATGGTGAGGGAAGAGGTGCCCTTCTGTCACAGACCGAGAGGAGGGGAACAGGGTGAAAGAGGGAGGGAGGGAAGAACAGGAGGATACAAGTGAAAGGATAGTTGAGATGTAACATGAATAAATCAAATAAATTTTAAAAAAGAATCACATCCGTAGTCAAGATCAGAAAGAGCATTGCTGAACCATCATCAGAGAAAATTCTTCTTGCAATGGATAGTAATTAATACATAAATTCACAACTGGATAATGTACAGAGAGAGTGTTTGTAGCACTGAACTGAGCCATGGGGCTCAGAGATCTATGAAGAAGGGGAAAAGGGAAAGGTGTAAGAGCAAGAAGTTGTGTATGACTCCAAAGGAACAGCATCTTCCAGACACAACAGATCAAACACATACATGAGACTGTGGCAGCGTAAACAAAACCTGCACAGGTTCAATGCAAAAAATATCCCAGCACTAAGAAGAGGAAGTGGTCACAAAGTTCTACTCCTATGAAGCTACCTGCTAGGAAAGAGAAAACTAGTATTCTCCAATTGAGTGTCTCTGTGCACACAAACCACACTCTAGGGCATGCCTCAAGCTCAGAACGCCAACACAAAATGGCGTACATGTTTTTTTTTGTTTTGTTTTGTTTTGTGTTTGTGCATTTTCCTGTGAGGCTTTTTATTTTTTATTTTGTCTTACTGATTTTCTTTCAGTTTCCTGTTTTATTTTGTTGTTTCCCTGTATTTATTTATATTTATTTATTTATTTATTTATTTATTTATTTATTTATTTATTTAAAACATCAAGTTGGCTGCATAAAGATGTGCAAAAGATATGGGAGGAGTTGCGGGAGCCATCATCACAAGATACTTCATAGACCTATAAATGCAAAACTATTATTTTCTAAAAGTTAACATGCTTGAAAAGTTTTCTTTTCTACAGTTATTGAAACATAAAAGCAAAGCATTCAAAACTCACATAATCAGAGACAGACAGTTGGCAGATCACTTTTGAGCTCTGCTTCAACAAAGCATTTTATGAAAAAAGGTTGTCTGGATATGCCTAAAGATGTCCAAAATGTATTGATCTTGAACATATTTTAATACAAAATTCATAATTCAAAAAGGAATCTCCATTGACTTGCCCACTCACCTGTGCTCTCACCTATGATGCCTATTCTATTTTCCCTTCTCAGTGATATTCAAGTATCTCACACTGAGTCTTCCTTGTTACTTAGGGGACAAAAATAAGGGATATCAGGGAAGAACTGAGGGAAAAAATACTGGAAGACACAACTGGAAATCAGGGTGGGAGTGCATTTCTGGAAGGAGCTAGAAACCTAGGGAAATAGAAACTCTCAGGAATCTATGAGGCTGACCATGGCTAAGAGTCCTTGCAATGACAGATATGGAGACTGAACCAGCCATCTCCAGTAACAAGGCAAGACTTCAGTTGGAGGGATTCGGGCACCAACCCAGACACAAAATCTTCTACCTACAATTTGTCATGCACACAAGATGTGCAGGAGTAAAGAAAGAGCAGAAGTTGAGGGAGTGGCCTACCAATTACTGTTTCAGTTTGAGACCCATATCATGAAAAAGAGCTTCCACCGAACACCACTAATGGTATTCTGCTGTACTTGCAGACAGGAACCAGTATCATCACAGAGGCTTCACCTAGCAACCAATGGACACAGATGTAGAGAATCACAGCAAAAGATAAGGTGGAGCTCAGGAAATTTTGGGAAAAGGGGGAAGAAATGATTGTAGGAACCTACAGGATCCAGAGCATGACAAGAAAACGTACAGACTCAACCAAACTGCCCCATAGAGGCACAGAGAGACTGAACCGCCATCCAAGAAGCATGTGTGGGTCTGACCAAGCCTGCGGCATATATGCAAGAATTGTGCAGCTTAATTTTCTTGGGGGACTCTGAACAAGAGGAACAGCGACTGTCTCTGACTGGTAGACATCCATGGGAGGTCTTCCATTTTCTGATGAGAAATAGAGGAGGAATGGGGAGTGTTAAGGGGGTGGAGGGACTGAGAGGAATTGAGGGAGGGGAAACTACTGTCTGGATGTAAAGTAAATAATTAAATAATTTTGTTTTAATCCTCACCCTTGCAAAAAATTAGTAAAGCACTGGAATTGACACTGTGGTTTTATTATTTTGAATTCTATTTCTCTAGTCTTATTACATCTTTATGAACATTTTGTCTTCTAGTTTAATAAAACTATCTGATTCATGTAATAGAGTAAATGTTACAACCCACAGGTGGAAATATTAAGGGCTTCCCTATAAAATATAATGCCATACTTCTGATCTCCACAGTTTGTTTTGATAATTCTGAAATCAATTTTAAGCATTATATCTTCTACTAGAGAAATTCAATATACAACAAAAATTCCAAACAGTATGGTTGCCAAGCTGATAGGCTTGAAAGTTTCACGATGTTGCAGTTTGCAGCAAAGCTAAAATTGTATTTCTGTCGTTTATGTTCCCTGTAGTAATGGGAGTGCCATTCATAAAGGTAAAAGCTCCAATATGGTAATAAGATCAAGTTTTCTTTTTAATGTTCCATACCATCCTAGTATTCCACTGTTAGAATGGCCAAATAACTCCAATTATGATACAGTCACAAATAAGCATTGGCGCACCCATAAAAAACAATGAAGTAAACAATTTTGCCTGAGTTTACTTTCTATATTACAGACTCATCTTCAATATTATTCTTTTTTTTTTTCACTTGGAGATAATCATCTTCTTCAATTTTAGGACAGTAATTACTTTTCTTAAGTGTGCATTTTTTTTTCTATCACTGCAGGTATGTCTAAAGAGCTGTATTTTTACTTTGTTAATCCTAAACTTTAACTGAGTGGAATAATGGTATATCTCTGTCTAATAGGAAAACTAAAAGTTATGAAGCTAGCATAGCAGCTTGACAAAATGCCAGCAAAACTGAGCCAAGTGATGCAATCATTGTGGTGCAGGCCCCCATTTTGGGGGCTTGATCTCCAAGTGCTGCATGCTTGGGTGGCTTATATTATTTGTGCAACTTGGGGATATTGGATTGCTGGAAATTTCTTATGCATCATTTATGCCTATTCACAGGAGTACTGCTTCAAAGTTTCCTCAGCAAAGTCCTGAGCATATTAGCACTCCTGCTTTTAGGAAGACATCCTCATCTTGCACTACTTGAAATTCTTTCTTATGCCCTGCATGGTGTGACTCTAGTAAATATGGGAGAGACATCCATGTGAGGCTCTGATTCAAAGATGCTCTTGGCACATCTGCCACTGCACTTACTCAGGAACAAGATTATCAGAACAAAGTAAACTTAAAAAGCTAAACAATATTCTGTGGGCTAAAGGAGTTGGTAGCAGATGAAATTAAAAGCATACTCCTTATAATTATTGACAAAGACTAGTGTGGATAAATGATTAAAAAAGGTTTTAAGGCCCAGATTTCATAGAAAAAAATGAACTTATACAGGGCAACTATGGTGTCACATGACAAAGAAGCAAAAAATACCAAGATCACTTTCTGTGTTCCCTCTCCTACCTTGTTCCCTCACTTTCTACCGTCCATTCTCCTGTCATTTTTTTAGTGAGATTTAATCATCTTCCCTTAGTTCCTCTTTGATGCTTATCTTCTTTGTGTCTGTGAATTGTAGTATGTTTATCCAGTACTATATGGATAAAAATATGCTTATAAGTAAGGACATACGATGTGTGTCTTTCTGTGTCTGGGATATCTCATTCAGAACACTGAAAGAAATGAGGATGGAGATCACACCTGGGGAGAGAGGGGGTGGGGTGAAGAGAGCCTGAAGAGAGAAGAACAACCAGAGAAAGGAGTATCTATGACAAGCTGGAGACCTAGGACTGGATGGGCTTCTGGCATGATATGGGGGTGACTCTAGTTGAGATTCCTCCTAGCAAGAGTCATGGAAACTAAAGAACACATCCTCTAACTAGACAGAAATCTTAGTGGAAGGAGGGGAACATCAACACACCCATAAAATCTTCAACTCAAAATTTATCCTGCCTACAAGATATGCAAGGATAAATATAGTGGAGAGATTGAGGAAATTTGTATCCAATGTTGGGCCCAACCAGAGACACGCACCATGGGAGAAAGCCAACCCCTGACACTATTAGCAATACTATGCTATGCTTATAGACAGGAGCCTCTGAGAGGGTACACCCAGAAGCAAGTCAAACATTGGGCAAAGCGTAGTGAGTCTTGTAGAAAAGTAAAGGAATGCATAGAAGGAACTGGAGGTGACAGGAGTGCTGCAGAAAGACCAACAGAGCCAACTAACCAGGGCCCAGAGGGGCTTGCTCAGAGAGTACCAACCAAGACCATGCATAAACCGGACCTAGACCCCCTACACAGATGTAGCAGTTGGGCAGTGTAGGCTTTATGTGGATCCTCTAGTATGGAGACTGGAGCCTCTCCCTGACTTGGATTCTATTCACAGCTTTTGATCACTTCCTTCTGGTGGAACTGCCTTCCCAGGCCACAGGGGAAGAGGATACATTAAGTAAGTCCTGATAGGACTCGATGATATGTCATAGGTAGGAAGGCGAGCACCCCTTTTCTGAGGAATAGGAGAGAGGGCATAAGGAAGAGGTAAGGACGGTGGGACTAGGAGGAGAGGAGGGATGGGGGCTACAATCAGGATATAAAGTGAGTAAATAAATAGGTCTAAAGAAAGAAGAACTCTGTCAATCAGTCAGGCTTGAAAACTCCCAGTCCTCATAAATAGTTCATTTACCCATTGCTGCTATTACATCCACCCTCATACATGCCCTAACCTCACATAGGACTTGACCCTGGTAGAGCAACATCAATTTTTTAGGATGTTTCACTGTTTTTGACATCCATTCACATTGATGTCACTAGAAAATGTCATTAATTTTCCCAATTGTATGGTATGCTAAGGTATCTCATTATTTATCCATTCAAAGTTTATGGATAATTTTGATATTTCCCAATTGAACCAATTAGGAAAAACTTTACTTTGAATAATCCTGTGTGTGATTTCTGCCACATGCAGTCACCAAGTACCTCCCTAGGACAAACTTCTAGGAGAAGAGTTGCTGAGATATACAGCATGCATAAATTAAACTTTCCTATTTCCAGGTGCACTGTACCAGTAATTCTACCCAGCCACTGTCATTCGGAATGCTGCTTTGGGATCCTCTCCACGGGGACACTGCCAGAGGGTGACAGGTGAACCCAGCTGGCTGTTCTACC
>OU015749.1:66122469-66140982 GCA_907169655.1 Acomys percivali | reverse complement strand
GAATGCTGCTTTGGGATCCTCTCCACGGGGACACTGCCAGAGGGTGAAAGGTGAACCCAGCTGGCTGACAAAGAACTGGACTTGTTACTATTTATGTGATCCTAATTATTGGTAAGGTTACTAAAACTACCTTATTATTTATGTATGCTTTTAAACACTCAGGCGACCTTGAAGTCATTCTTTATTCTTCCGTAAAGAGTAAAAATAAAAGCTTTAACTTCATTATAGCAAAATTTATATAACTTTACTTTTATGATGACCATTATTTTTTTTATTTACATCAGTATGTCTCTTTTTCCCCCTTTATGCTTTTATACTATAGTGTTGTCAGTTGTTGTTGTTGTTAACATTGAATTGATCTATATACAAATCTATTTCAGATTTATTTTCCCCACATGTGTTGACAACTGTCCCCATTCATTCAATAATTCATATTTAATCCTACTGACCAGTGTCTCCTTTAGAGTCAAATATTCTTCTCCTTTGAATCACTTGAGTCTCATGTAGAGGTATTTAGGGTTTTTTTAAAAATTTCTTTGTGTTATTTTTTCTAGAATCCTTTAGAATTCACCTATCTCACAGCTGGCTAGTGTTTTTTTAATAGTCCTATTAAACAGTTCCCCCCTTTCTTTTGTACTCCTGTGTATCTCAGGTCAAATACAATTGAACACAGATGCATGACCTGATCATCTTCACTGCATTATTTACATGTTTTGCACTTCACACTCCATTGCTCTTATTTTCCTCACTTCTGATTATCCGGTATCATAACTACCAATTTTCTTCAGTACTAATTTTTAGCCTACTTACTCTGTTTCATTGTATGTAACAGGCTTCTAAGCTCACTCAACCAGTTTTATCTTCATTTTTAGTACCATATCTTGATAAACAAAAACATCTCTGGATCCTTTTCAAATCTTTTTATTTTTCACATTTCCAGCTTCATTTATTTAACTATATTAAACCATGTCAGTTTAATATTTTCTGATAATTTCTGATAATGCCATTACTGTTTTTGACCCCTTTGTACTTTCTTTATGTTATTATGAGAGATATTTCTCTCTCCTCTCTCTCTTCCTCTGTTCCTCTTTCCTTCTATGTATGTATGTATGTGCATGTATGCATGAATGTATCTATCAATCTATCATATCTCTTCCTCCTTCCCTCCTCTTCCTTTTTCCCTTCTCTCTACTCTTTCCTTGTCTGTTTGAAAAGGATTTGTAGTAATAGCAATTCTGGTATTATTCTTTGGACATTGGCAGAAACACAATTACATTAACTCAATCATTCTTAGAGACAGACTGTAAATTGCAGACAGCCATTCATTTGTATAAGACAATAATACTACTATAAAATTGCAGTACCCAGGTGGTATGTCTGTTGCTGTTTTTAAAGTTCTTTGGTAAGTGTCTTTAAGAAGCAAGATTTACAACACACACACACACACACACACACACACACACACACACACACACACAAATCACAGAACTCTAAGGTCTAGACCCTCAAGAAGCACACTGGACTCTTTTGATTTTCCCATAAGCTTAATTTGAATATAGAAGCTTACCCACTGACATTATGGTCTTTTCCTTGGTCAAGTCCTTTCATTCTTTCCTCACTTCATGGTAATTTGTCTTCCACACAGCTTTCCTATTTGGACCACAGTGGCCCTATGAGTTTGCACTAGTCATTCCCTGTCTTGCTAGATTCATCAACTGTAATAATTCAAGAATTTTTCTGAATACTAATAGCTCCTCTCAGCTAAAAGTTCATTAAAACGTTTGTCTATTTTTCATATCAGTTTGTTCAGGTTACCTGAATGGGTCTTCCATCAGGAGTCAGAACCTCTTCTGAAAGCTCCATCATCTTTAAAGCCATCAGGGCAATAGGCTTTGCATGGCATAAGCTTTTTCTATGCAGCCCTGCTGCAACACAGTATGCATCCCCAATTGTTTCCACCTGCAGTAATCAGATAAAACAAATGCAGACATATAATAGTGAGTCAGAGGTGAAATGATTAGCTATCTGCAGTCATAAATGGTGCTGAAAAACATGTCAAGAGACATCAATAAATTAAGCAATTAGACAACTGAGTATAATCATAGTAGAGTTTACAAATACCTAGAATCAAATACTGACATCCCAGCCTCTTACAAGAGGTATCATTACATCTCCTTCAAATTTTGCTAGTCCTTTGGAAAGCTTTGTTTCTTATCTTCAATTTTCCTACCTTCCCAATTACCTCAGACTTCTACATTGTATGCATCTGTCATTTGGTGTCATGTCTTATTTCTCTTATTCTTAACTATAACACTAAAATTATTAAGTTCATACTTCTTGCCATTAATCATTCTATGCACTTTATATACGTTATCTAATACTAAGTGAAATGAACTGAAATAAAAACTCATTATATTTGATTTTTAAAATATGAAATAGGAAGGTAAAAAACAGACACAAACATGCCAGAACATAAAAAATAATCATGTCTTATTAGGGTACTCTTCTGACCCTAATCTAACTCCATTGTCATGATTCCCTCTAAAGAATATCATTATATTTTATTTTAAAAATACTAAATAGGAAAGTAAAAAACAGCCACAAGCATACAAGAACATAAAAAATAATCATGTCTTATTAGGGTACTCTTCTGGCCCTAATCTAATTCTATCGTCATGATTCACGCTAATTGGCCATTGCTGTTAAATTATTTAAAATATTTATCTTATATTAAGTGCTCCAGATTTTCAAAGCATTGTTGTAAAGCCATCAATAGTTCTTTCTAATAGAGTTAGATGTAGACTCCTGTGTCCAGCTTTGAATGGGGTCTACAGATCCAAACTTTGGTCTTAGAACAGCAAGTACAGGAACCCAATAAGCTAGCCTCATAGTCCTTAGTCCCTTTATTTTACACATTTTTAAATTTTGGAATGCAGCTGGCTTTGTATTTTGAAATTAATTTGTGATTTTTTTCAGGAATGAAAATTTAAAAGGAGTAATTTATTAAATGGATTGAATAACTTTGCAGCCATTTTGAACATACAACTTCTTGATTGACCACTTCTTAGAATTTCAGTCATCATCATCTTGATTAGCATTTCCAGCAAATTCCCAGGAAAAATGGCCTTGTAGCACAAGATTTTATTACCAATAGAGAGGGCTTAGGCAATAGCTCAGTTGGTAAAGTGCATAAGAAGTTGAGAACTCCCAAGAACCCCAATAAAAAGCCAGGTATGTTGATGTATATTTAAAATCCCAGTGCTATGCTAGGGGTGGAGAGACATGTAAATATTTGAGCCTTGATGGAGAGCTAGTAGGTTAATTTTATGATATACTAGGGCAATGAGAGACCCTTTCTTAAATATACAAGGTTTAATATTCCTGAGTACTAGTACCTGAGACTCATATGTGTCTACATGCACCTGGTCACATGTTTATATACATACAATCATCTTCACACTGTCACACACAGAAAAGCATTGATAAAGATTAATTATATAAGGCACTTTTGCTTTAGGAGAAAATGTAATAAAGTGAACTAATGGTACTAATTGATAAGTTATATAAATACACTATAGAATAAATTCAGAGTGAAATAAATTTATATCAAGTATACATATGTGTTCACTTTATTCATGTTAAGATATTCACAATATATCATGTAAATATTTCAAATCATTTGGTTTCCAAATACCAGAAGTTACAAAATTTATCATCAATAACAAGATCAAGAACTGGGTAAAAATCCCACCACACCAGGACTGGAGATCTTTCTCAGTAGTTAAGAGCACTGGCTACTCTTCCACAGGAACCAGATTCAAAGCCAAGCATGCACATGATGAGTCACAGCCAGCAATGACACCAGTTCTAGAGGATATGAGCTGCTGGTTTGGTTTCTGATGGCACTACATGCCACTGCATGCAAAACTTGTATACACATAAATATTTAACAGATAAAAATGAAATTTAAAGCACTGGAAGCAAGTGACATATATAATAAGTGGAACTCTGACAATTATGTATAAACACTCACCACATGGGGATGGAGGCAATGGGGGCTCTAAATGCTGCTTATGGAATACCTTGGCTAAATCACCGTGAGGTAGTAATGTGTCCACAACCTAAACCAACAATTATTTCTCATCCATGTTTAGTGATTCATTCAGGTGGAACATTGGGTGGAGAAGAGAATTCCATGCCACTTCTTACCTTCCAGAGTCAAGGCTAATAAAACTTCCACTCCTACAAACATTCACTAGGAGCCCTGACAGATTCTTCCTAATTGTGACAAGTGAAACTTCTAAGGAATCACTTACTAAAGCAAGTCAGTAGGGACCAATTTATCATGAAGAATATAGAAAACCACAAACTACCTTGTGAACAGGATAAATAGATATATTTGGCAACTAGAATTCATGATGTTTAAAGCATGAAAGGAACACAGCTGTGTGATGTTTTGTTTTGATATCTTTTCTAGACACATTCAGCATTTAATCTTAAAATATAGATTAACACCAAGCACTGTGTAATGGGACTTTCCATGAAAGCCTGATTTTCCTCTTCTTCATTCATTGAAAACAACTTTCTGCACATTTAATAGAAATATAAATGTGTGCGGACATTTTTTAATCCTCTTCAGAATAACTAGTTGGCACAAGTTTATTAGCTATAGATGTGAATACATCCATCTTATATCAACTCTAAATACTTTTGGTGTTATTTATTTAAACAAAACATAAATGAAGCAACCAATACCTTAGTATCAGGTTGCCTAATAATTTTTAATAAATACTTCCATGTACTTATTTCCAACACTTACTGGACATTAATGTTTAATATCACCAAAGCAAGTGTTTCAAATTTAAAATTCAGGACTATATTTAACAATTGTTTAGCTTTTATTAAGGTCCAGTTAGCTATATTTTCACAAGCTGCAAGGCATTTTCTTAATGATTTATCAAACATGATATGAGCTAAAAATATTACAGTATCCCCCATAGGTTCACTTTACCTAAAGAAAAAGGACACTCCTATAAAAAGCCCCCCCTGAGCTCTGCTTCTGAAATAAACTTTTCCAGAATCACACATTACAACTTCTAGGTCAAACATATCCATAAGCAGAAGAACACTGAGAGAGAGAGAGAGAGAGAGAGAGAGAGGAGGGGGTGGGGGGGGAAGGGAGGGAGGGACAGAGGAAGGGAGAGGGAGAAAGAGGGAGGGAGAGGGAGAGACAGAATCAGGCAAACAGCTGCATGTGTTGCATGCATGGGTATGCACACACATGCACAGACACACACACACACACACAGACACACACACACACACACACACACACACACACACACACACACACATGCAGACACTTACACATGCATACTAACACCCCAAGTGGTAAGAATGCTGTTGCACAGAACACAGTCAACCATCCTAAGTTTATTGAGTTCCATTGAATACATGCAAGTAAATTACACAAAATGAGTCACTGATTTGAAAGGAAACAATTTTAACTCAGGACTGATTGATAGGGCTTCCTGAAAAACATGCTTTCACTTCTTTAAAACAATAAATCTAATTATACTCATTTTGGAGATGTTTCTGACCCAAATGCTGCCTTTAAGGGTATCTTTACAGTGCTCAGTGGATACAGCATCCTAAAGGAGGTCATGGATATAAATAGGACAGCAATTTGGCCTAGGAACTATTCCCAAATGCTCTTCACAGACTCCAAATCACTCGCTGTCACAAAGAGAACTCGTTTTCTGATAAGCTTTCAGTAAGTATATCTACCACCTAGATCTATCCAAAGAATATCAGTCATGTTAAATATATTGATGCCAGAGCCCAGATCACTAATTATAAAGATTGTTGAATATTAAATCATGTTAGAGAAGAAAAATATACAGGAATATCCAATGAAATTTTGTTTTAAATCCTTAAGATAAATATGGGAGATTTTCAACAACTGCATACCAATTTTCCAAACTCAGTGACCACTATCATCCTAATTTACTACATGTTCCTAGAAAATCGATAGCACACTGTTCTTTGCAAACCTTCTCTATCTTCTACCACTGTGACTGCACTAAAAATATTGTTCTGTCTGGAGTCCCTCCACTCATCATGTACGAAATAACTCTCAAGTGTCTGTTATTGGGCCAGTGAGATCGCTCAGTGGATAAAACACCTGCACACAAACTAATGACCTAAGTCCAATATCTGGGTCCTATAGATAACCCCATACTGTTTTCTGACTTCCACAAATAAACCATAGCTTGTAGTGCCTGCAGTCACACCGACATACAGTAGTATGCTGTTTTAACAGAAAAACTGTCATTACTTTTAGAAATTTCTGATTAACACAAATTTAAGTATAATTTTAAATGCCTGTCATATTTTCCATGAATACTTAAGGTGCTTTGTGACATGAATATATTGTGGCCCAATTAGTAAATCAAGTGAAACTATTAAGAACTGGTCTTTTAAGAAGATAATAGAATACTCTTAAAGCTTAGTGTTTATTAGGCAATATGGGGTTATCGCTTCTGATTAAGAATAGGCACAGAAAATGAGGTTTGTTCTTTTTTTTGGCACCTTTGCAAGGGTCAAGTCTATCAGATGCTTCTAAGTCCATCTTTTACACTATAGTTTTTATGCAGTTATAAACAATTCTTTATGAAGATATTAGCTTTGTTTCTTTTATATTAATAATGAACTATGCTTGTTGGTTGGTTTTAATAGCAGTCCTGAGTACTTAACTGTTGTTCTGTCAAGACTGATAAATTATTTCATAGGTAGCACAATGACTTATCTTTATTTAGGAAAGAAAATTTGTTCTTATTTTCTTCCTAGGTATATAAAAAGCTTTTACTGAAAATAGATTATTTTCTTATAAAATAATCCTAACCACAGTTTTCCCACCCTCCAGTCCTCCCAGATGCCCCCAACTTTCCCTCTACCTCAAATCTACCCTCTCCCTATTTCCTTTTCTGAAAAGAGCAGACCTCTAAGAGATTTAACCAAACAGTACAAAACAAGATAAAATAAGACAAGGCAAAAACCTCCATATGGGGGCTGGGCAAGGAAACCTAATAGAAGGAAAAAAGTCACAAGCAAAAGAATCAAGGATATCCCTTCTCCCACTTTGAAGAGTCCCACATTATAGTATAGTACTTAGAATTATGATATACATACATATACATATATTTATATACACATAAATATATTTTTTTCATGAAGTAAAACAATATAGTCTGTGTTGTGAAATGTGATCTCTATGCCCAGTTATGAACACTTGATCCACAGATGTTGGCACTTTGGGGGAAGGATATAAATATTTATACAGTGGAGTATTGCTTCAGTAATGACAATACTGTGGGTAGCCCTTGAGGGTTTAGAGCCTGGCCCTACTTCCTGTTCTTTCTCTCAGATTTTTAATTGCCTAAGTAATATGACCTGCTGGTCTTATGTTTCTGTTCCCATACCTTCCTTGCTATGATGGGTATGTCTTCTTTAACTGTAAGCCAAAATAAACTCTTTCTTCCTTGTGCTGAATTGGTCAAAGATTTCATTGCAACAATGTATAAAAGAAATACAAAAGATGGTATGTAAGTTACTTTCCCAAAAATAGTTGCTTTATATATTTCTAAAAGAAATCTTACCTAGTCAACTCTAGTTGGCCATGCAGGATGCCTAAACAATGTAGGGACATGACTTAGCTGTTTGCATAATGTGGCACAGAAATGTTTTTATTATTAAATAGAGAATGCTGGACACATTCTCCATACTCCTGAAATTGACTTGTTGAACATCACTTATTCATCCAAGGTCTGCTATCACTGTCTCTCATCTGAGTCATTTCAATATGGTCAGTATGGTCTGTGCTTATCGAATGTTCACTCGTTGTCCATATCCTACCCTACATTTAAAGTTCTCTCTAATGAAACAAATCTATTTGTCTCTTTTCAAAATTCTTCAAGTACATACTCTCATTCATAAAATCAAATGGAAATCTTTAAGATGATTAAGATTTCCATTACTGTAACACATGCTTTCTTTTGTATCTATATCTCACCCTACTAGGCTCCATTACGCCTTGTAATTTTCAGGTTCAGAACTTAATACTGCTGCTCAGAATCTTATGTTTCCACCACTCCCCTACCCTCTTAATGTCTACTAAAGCTTTTGGTCTCCTTTATCTCTATTCCATGTGTTCATCAGAGGCATAATACCAGTGAGACAAAATCTTGCTAAATTTTAGGGCCTTGTGGAACTTCAAATTTGAGAAAATAATTCATCTAGCAATATAGATATCAGAACAGAATGTTTGTGAATTCCACATCACCTCCAAACACACATAAATTAGCTCTCTTTCTACTCATAAAGCAATGCTCAAATTACATTTGTTACCATTGATGGGCGTCTGATTTCTTATATAAAGAAATATCCAGAAACTCTTCTAACTTGCTGTTGAGAAACTGCTGTTCCCTGTGCAATCACATAGTAGCAAGTGTAAATGGCAGTATTGAATGAGATTACTGGAAAAGTGAGAAAATCTGTATTATTTTAGTGTTCAGTGTTTAGAAGTTACTCTGCTGACAACAGAAGCACAAAATATATCACTACTGGGATACTATAAGCCAGTTATTCTTTGTTAAGTATGCCTGTTATTTCATTTAAAGAAGAAACATAAAATGATATATACAGACTTATAAATTTTCAGAAGGAACTTAAGTAATTTAAAAAGCTCTCTATTTTATTAGGAACAAGGAGGAAAAGGAAACATTTTATTCATGATGTGAAATCTGCTTCTAGATTAATCAATAAACTATTTATTTTTTCTATGTTTTATATAAGTAATTTATTCAAATTACATCTCAATTGTTATCCCCTCACTTGTATCTTCCCATCTCCTCTTTCATTCTATTCCCTTCCGCTAGGTCTGTGACAGAAGGGGACCTCCTCCTCCACCATATAATCACATCCTTTCAGATCTCATCCTAGTAGCATGCTTACCCTTCCTCTGAGTGCCACCAGGCCCCACTACCAAGAAGAAGTGGAAAATAGGGGACATGAGAGCTCATGCTAGAGTCAATTGCCACTCTTGACACAACTGTGAAGAATGCGCTGAACATTGGCTAGATCTGAACAGGGGTGCTAGGTTTACTGTATGCATTGTCCTTGGTTGGTATAGTAGTGGGAGCAGACCCTCTTGGATGCAAATCGGCTAGCCTTGATGGTCTTGTAGGTTTCTAGGACCCTCTGGATCCTTCTATTTCCCCATTCTCCCTTACCTCTCTCACCTGGAGTCTCAATAGAAAGTCCCCGCATCTATCCCAGTCTCCTGCTAAGTGAAGACTTTCAAAGGACATGCCTGTTGGGTAACTGTCCAATTATAAGTGAGTATGTATCACATGTGTCTTTCTGGGTCTGGGTTAACACACTTAGGGTGATCATTTCTAGTTCCATCCATTTGCTGGCAAATTTCAAGATTTCCTTGTTTTTAATAGCTGAGTAGCATTCCATAGGGTAAATGTACCACAGGTTTTTTTTTATCCATTCTTTGACTGAGGGACATCTAGGTTGTTTTCACACTCTGGCTATTACAAAGAAGGCTGCTAAGAACATTGTTGAACAAATGTCCTTATTGTGTGGTGGAGCATCTTTCAGGTATATTCCAATGAGTGGAATAGCTGGGTATTGAGAAGGCCTATTCCCAATTATCTGAGAAAGTGCCATGTTGACTTCCAAATTGGTTGTACAAGTTTGCATTTGCACAAGCAATGAAGAAGTGTTCTCCTTTCTCCACATCCACAACAGCATGTGCTGTCACTTCAGTTTTTAATGTTACCCATTCTGATGGGTGTAAGATGGAATCTCAGAGTCATTCGGATTTGCTTCTCTGATGATGAAGGATGTTGAACATTTATTAAAATGTTTCTCAGCCATTCAATATTCCTCTGTTGAGAATTTTCTGTTTAGCTCTGAACCACATTTCTTAATTAGGTTATTTGGTTTGGTGGTTTTCAATTTCTTGAGTTATTTATATATTTTGGATATTAGCCATTTGTCAGATGTAGGGTTGATGAAGATCTTTACCCAGACTGTATGCTGTCACTTTGTTCTGTTGACAGTGTCCTTGGCCTTATGGAAGTTTCCCAGCCTCATGAGGTCCCATGTAATAATTGTTGATATTAGAGCCTGGCCTGTTGGTGTTCTGTTCAGGAAGGTGTCTTCTGTGCCAATGATGTCGAGTTTCTTCTCCAATTTTTCTTCTAACAAATTTTGTGTATCTGTTTTTTTGTTGAGGTCTTAAATCCACTTGTACTTGAGTTTTGTGTATGGTGATGAATATGTGTCTACTTGCATTTCTCTAGATGTAGACATCCAGTTAGTCTAGCACCAATTGTTGAAGATGCTATCCTTTTTCCATTGTATAGATTTGGATTCTTTCTCAAAAATCAAGTGTTCATGTGTGTGTGGATTTATTTCTGGGTCTTTGATTCAATTCCATTGATCAACCAGCCTATTGCTATGCCACTACCATGCTGTTTTAATTACTGTTGCTCTATAGTATAGCTTGAGATCAGGAATGGAGATTCCTCTGGAGGATATTCTATTGTACGGGATTGTTTTAGCTATTCTGGGTTTTCTGTTTTTTTTCATATGAAGTTGAGAATTAATTTTTCAATGTCTTTTAAAATTGTGTAGGTATTTTGATAGAGACTGCATTGAATTTGTTAATTGCTATTGGTAAGATGGAAAATTTTACTATGTTAATTCTTATAATCCATTAACAAGGGTGATCTCTCCATCTTTTGATATCATCTTCATTTTCCTTCTTAAGAGACTTGAAGTTTTTTCATACATGTCTTTCACTTGCTTGGTTAGAGTTACACATGGATACTTTATATTACTTTTGACTATCAGAAAGGGAGTAGTTTCCCTAATTTCTTTCTCAATAGGATTGTCATTTGTATACAGGAAGGCTACTGACTTTTTGAGTTGATTTTATATCCAGCCACTTTGCTGGGCTTATTTATCAACTGTAGGAGTTCTCTGGTGAAGTTTTGGGGGTCACTCATGTACTCTATCATATCTTCTGCAAATAGGAATAATTTGACTTCCTCCTTTTCTATGTGGATCCCCTTGATCTCCTTTTGTTGTCTTATTGCTCTAGCTAGAATTTTAAGTACTATATTGAAGAGATATGGAGAGAATGGACAGCCTTGTCTACCCCTGATGTCAGTGGTATTTCTTTTAGCTTCTCTCCATTTAATTTTATGTTATCTATTGGCTTGATGTATATATCCTTTATTATCTTTTACTATGTGCCTTGTATCCTTTATCCCTCCAAGACTTTAAACACGAATGGGTGTTGGATTTTGTTAAATGGTTTTTAGCATCTAAGGAGATTATCATGTGGTTTTTTTTCTTTCAGTTTATTTATATGGTGTATTACATTGAAGGATTTCAGTATATTGAACCATTCCTGCATGCCTGGGATGAAGCGTACTTGGTCATGGTGAATGACAACTTTGTTGTGTTCCTGGATTCAGTTTGTGAGTATTATATTGAATATTTTTCCATCAATGTTAATACGAGAAATTGGTCTGAAATTCTCATTGATTATTGGGTGTGGGAAGGACTCTAAACTTTGTCACAGGTAAAAACAATCTTGGCCGGCTTTACCCTTGAACACATTATGGAAACTCCCAGAAATAGACTGGGTGGAGCCATCCTGGGCCTAAAATTCAGGAAGCCGACCTGGGAACTCCAACTAGACTATTGCTTTTCTAATCGACCCTCAATAGAAAAAGGAGACCACCCTTCACATGTAAAATAGACAGGCAGAAAGAAAAGAACCACAGCAGGGTAAGACCGGGATTGAGTGCATGTGGATCAGAAAGAGGATCAACAAACAGGCTGGACCAACACACAGGCCAGAGACAGCTAGGGACCCATCCCATGGAACCGATACCGGAATGAAGGTTCACTCTTTTTTCCTTTAACCTTTTTTCCCCTCTTGTGTAAGCTAGCTGGGTTGTATAATAAAGTTTAATTGTTAAAAAATAAAGCCTACAGTTGGGTATTTGTGAGGTTTAGGTATCAAGGTGACTGTGGCCTCATAGAATGAGTTTGGTAATGGTCCGTCCATTTCTATTTTGTGAAGTAGTTTGGAGACTATCAGTATTAGCTCCTCTTTGATGGTCTGGTAGAATTTTGCACTGGCTCTGGGTGTTTTTGTTTGTTTGTTTATTTTTTGTTTCATTTGTTTGCTTTGGTTGGGAGATTTGGATGACTGCTTCTATTTACCATGTTTTTCTAATCTTGATTCAACTTTGGCACATGGAATCAACCAAGAAAATTGTCCATTTCCTTTAGATTGTCGAATTTTGTGGTGTATAGGCTTTTGAAGTAAGAACTAATGATTTTTTAATTTCTTCACTCTCTGTTGTTATGTCTCTCTTTTCATTTCAGATTTTGTTGAGTTGGATAATATCTCTCTGCTTTTTAGTTAGTTTGGCTAATAGTTTGTCTATGTTGTTGATTTTCTCAAAGAAGTAGCTCTTGGTTTTCTTGACTTGTTGAATTGTTTTCTTTCTTTCTAATTTATTGATTTCATCCCTGAGTTTGATGATTTCCTGCCATCCACTCCTCTTGGGTATTTCTTCTCCCCCCCCCTTGGGCAACCAGATGTGTCATTAAGTTGCCTATATGAGATGTTTCCAATCTCTTTATGAAGGCACTTACTGCTATGAACTTTCCTTTGCACTGGTTTCAATGTGTCCCATAAATTTACATATATTGTACCTTCATTTTCATTGAATTTTAGGAAGTTCCTAATTTCTTTCTTTCTTTGTTCCATGACTCAGTAGTCATTGAATATATACTTGTTCAGATTTCATGTGTGTGTAGGTTTTTTGTTATTTCTATTGTTGTTGATTTCAATTTTAGTCCATGGTATTTTGTTAGGGAACAGGGTATTCTTTCAGTCTCCTTGTATCTGTTGAGGCTTGCTTTGTGACCTATTATATGGTCAATTTTGGTGAAGGTTCTATGAGGTGCTGAGAGGAAGGTTTAACCTTTCATATTTGAGTGAAAAGTTCTGCTAGATCCATTTGATTCATGACATCAATTTTTGTCATTATTTCTCATTTCACCTTCTGTTTCATTGTCCTACCCTTTGGTCAAATAACAGTGTTAAAGTCTCCCACTATTAATGTGTGGGGATCAATGTGTAGTTTAAGCTTTACTAATGTTTCTTTTCAAAATACCAGTGCCCTTGTATTGGGGACATAGATGTTCAGGATTGTGATGTCATCTTGGTTGAATTTTCCTTTGATGAGTATGAAGTGTCCTTCTTCATCTCTTTTGATTAATTTTGGTTGATAGTCTATATTATTAGATATTAGAATGGCTATACCAACTTGCTTCTTGTGTCTATTTTCTTATAAGTCTTTTTTTTCCAGCCTTGTGTCTGTGATGTTTTTCTTGAAAGCAAAAAACATTTGGTCTTGTTTAGATATCCATTATGGTAGTCTGTGTGCTTTCATTGGAGAGTTGAGACCATTTATGTTGAAAGATATTAATGAACAGTGATAGTTAAGTCCCTTCCTTTTGATGTTGGTTGCAGTAGAGTGTTTGTGTGTTTGTCTGGTTATGTTTTGCTACAGTGAAATTTTCTATTTACTGTGTCATTCTGGTTGTAATTTGCCACTTTGGGTTGTAGATTTCCTTGTAGTTATTTCTGTAGGGCTGGATTTGTGGATAGGTAAATGTTTGAATTTGTTTTTGTCATTTGAATATCTTCCTTTCTCCATCTATGGTTATTGAAAGTTTAGCTGGCTATAGTAGTCTGGGTTGGCATCTCTGGTGTCTTAGGGTTTGCAAGACCTCTGCCCAGGCCCGTCTGTCTTTTATGATTTCTGCTGAGAAGTTGAGTATAATTCTAATAAGTTTGCCATTGTATGGTATTTGGCCTATTTCCCTTGTCATTTTTAATATTTATCCTTGTTCTGTACATTTTGTGTCTTGATTATTATGTGACAGGAGGATTTTCTTTTCTGGTCTACTCTCTTTGGTGTTATATAGGCCTCTTGTATGTTTATATGCATCTGTTTCTTTAAATTGGGGAAATTTTCTTCTATGATTTTGTTGAAAATATTTTCTGGGCCTTGGAGACAGGCATCTTCTCTTTCCTGAATTCCTATTGTCCTTAGGTTTTTCTTTTCATGGTGTCCTTGGTTTCTTGGATGTTTTGTGCCAGGAATTTTTTAGATTTAACAACTTCTTTGATGGTTGCATCATATTCTTCTATTATATGTTCTATACTCATGATTCTTTCCTCCATCTCTTGAATTGTTAGTGATGTTTACCTCTGCAGTTCCTGTTTTCTTCCGTCAGTTCTCTTATTCCTGGCTTTCTTCTGTTTGTGCTTTTATGATTATTTCTGTTTTCATCTTCAGATCTTGAAGCATATTAGTTATGTCCTTCATCTGATTCTTTGTATTTTCCTGAATTTCTTCTAGTGATTTCTTCATTTCATCTATATAGGCTTCTGTCATGGCACTCTAATGTCCTCAATCTGTTTGGCTACATCTTCCTGTATTTGTTTATAGATTTATTCATTTCCTCCATTATCATCTTTATTATTAAAGATGTGAGGTCATTTTTTGTGTTTCAATTGTGTTTGAGTTCTCAGGGTTGATTCTTTGTGATAACTGGGTTCTGAAGATGCCATATTATTTGGGCTTTTGTTGTTTGTGTTTTTATGCTGGCCTTTCTTTAACCATCTTGCTATTTCTGATGTTGGGCAGTATTTTCTGGTATCCGGCAGTATTTTCTGGTGTCCTTCACTAGCCGTTGAGGGCAGTTCCTTGGTGGGTGTCTATAGGCCAAGACCCCTCCCTCACCTCTGGGAATCAGGGAACCCTTCCCTAGATCAGGCAGATTATCTGGTTTCTGTTCTTGGGGTCTTTCCTCTACACCTTGGGCTGCTCACTGGGCCAGCAGATGCTGGTGCTAATGCTTTGCAACCCGAAGTTCAATCTGAGAGAGTGTAGGTATAGCCCATTATCCTGTTTTTGCCTAGACTTTGGAGGCCCTGCTTTTGGCAACTGGAGCCCTGGGACCTTGGTTCAGTCCTCCATAGACTGCCTACCATGCTTTAGCTGGAGAACATTTCCACAGCTCTCTGGCCCCCCAGTATTGACCTTGTGTCCATCCGTGGACTGGTGAGGTGCTCTGAAGTCAGATCTATCCAATATCCACACTCTGCCCTCATTGCTGTGCCAAAAGACACTGAAGCTGGTGCTCTGTAGCCCACAGTACAGTGAGAGAGAGAGAGAGAGAGAGAGAGAATGCAGGTATAGCCCGACAGGTTGGGCTGTGCTTTGGAGACCCTGCTGGTGGCCACAGAACCCTGAGGTTTTCTGTGGACTGGAAGGATGGTCTGAGGTCAGATCTACCAGTATTCTCCTGTGTCAACAGTTCCATATTCTGACACTTCACCGTCCACAGTTCTATCCCACCTACAAAGTCCAGAGCACAGATGCAGGTATGCATCTAGTTTCTGGGGACTGGGTACCTGTCCTATGTGGACTAGTTGGATGGCCCAAGGCCAGACCCACTTGTACTCTATACCCTATGGACCCCTCTCACCTAGGGCTCTCCAGGTCTTGTGGCCTGTATTTCCCAGCCTGGTCCCTAGGCACCGCCCTGCCCATCAGACACCATGCATGGTCAGCACTTGGATGCGCATCAATACATCCTTACAATTCTCTTTTATTTTCTAAAGATCTGCTGAGATTCAGTGGACAGACAGCTTTAGCAGCTCCACAATGTTAAGTATCAAACAAAATAAAGTCTTTGCCACCAAGCGTTCTGTAGACTTAAAACTTTGTGTGACAGGGCCTGTTTTTCTTTCTTATAAAGGAGATTATAAACAAAGGGATGATTTTTATATAGTACCTTATCCAACATGCAAATTTGGGTTCTCCAAATGCATCTGTATGAAGCATGGATGATTGTTACAAACATATTTTCTTGGCTCTCATTTTCCCTAGGATATAAACAAATACATAAAAAATAAAGGTTGGGAAATTTTCTCAGTGGGTATTATTTATTACCAACACTGAGAGACAGAGTTCAATATTTCAAAACCATGTGGTAAGCTCACAAAAATCAATTTTGCAGTTTGTTCTCTGACTTCAAAAGTGCACCATGGCACTTTACATGGAAGAACACACACATAATAAATAAACAAGCAAATGAATAAGTGTAACTTTAAAAATATATACTGATAACTTCCTATGAAAAATGTTCCATTATGACCACTTATCTGTGTTTACTTCTAAATTCTTTGTTTACTTATTGATGTAAATGTGCATATCAAAATTTATGCTTTAAAATAATTAAAATATTAATCCCCAATACAACAATATAAGGAGATTGAGCCTACCAGAAACTATGTGGCTCAAGAAATCTCCACTCCTATGGATTGATTAATATCACAATGAAAAGACTGTGGTGTGGGTTTTTCTTCTCCAATTTCTTTTTAATGTGAAGATGCAGCATTAAGTCCATGCTGCATGTCTTGACGTTGGATTTCTCTGCCTGTAGATCTGATAGAGAGTTTATTTTCTTTAAAAAACACAAAGAAGATGATGACATCAAAAAACCTCTTTATAGAAATGGCTTCAAATGTGACAAACAAGCCACTAGGCAAAATGTCCTCGTTTCGGCCACAGACAGAATTCTGCCTTAGAATGGGCAAGTTCAGATGCAAGCAAAGTTAATGGCCAATCTCTGCCAAAACAGGGTAAGCAAGTCCTGAAAAGTTTCTGTCTCACATATATGTGTGTCAAATATATTGGGTCAGAAGCCTGAAGATGATGCTACAAAGTTCTAGGGAATTTTGAGTGAACTGTTCAGCCAGCAAACTATCTCTGTCATTTTTTTTTTTCTTCTGAAGCTGCTAACCTGCACTTGCGGCTTACTCAGGTAATTAAGTTTTATTCCTTCTTAGGTCTCTGATGGGGTTGAAGACCAGACAGTTTAGTCTTACAATTAAGCTTAGTTGTTTATGGGTTAAGATGTTTTTAGTTCTACATAGATGTTTTATGTTGATTGAGATGAGCTATGATAGATAATGATTTTCTTTTCTTTTTTTTTTAATTTTATTAATTTATTCTTGTTACATCTCTATGGTTATCCCATCCCTTGTAACCTCCCATTTTCCCCTCCCTCCCATTTCCCCCTTATTCCCCTCCCCTTTGACTGTTCCTGAGAGGGATTACCTCCCCCTGTATATGCTTATAGGGTATCAAGTCTCTTCTTGGTGACCTGCTGTCCTTCCTCTGAGTGCCACCAGGTCTCCCCCTACAGGGGACATAGTCAAATGTGAGGCACCAGAGTACATGAGAAAGTCATATCCCACTCTCCACTCAAGTGTGGAGACTGTTCTGTTCATTGGCTAGGGGTAGGGGTTTAAAGTTTACTGCCTGTATTGTCCTTGGCTAGTGCCTTAGTTTGAGAGGGACCCCTTGGCCCAAATCTGCCTATCATAATGTTCTACTTGTAGGTTTCTAGGACCCACTGGATCCTTCTACATTGCTATTCTCCCATGGTTCTCTCATCTAGAGTCCCAATAGGATGTCCTGCCCTCTGTCCCAGTTTCCTGGTAAAGGAAGGCTTTCGTGGGACATGCCCCTTGGGCTAGTATGCAGATATAAGTGAGCATATACCATTTGAGTCTTTCTGTTTCTGGGTTAACTCACTCATTATGATCATTTCTAACTCAATCCATTTATCCACAAATTTTGGGAATTCCTTGTTTTTAATAGCTGAGTAGTGTATGTGTACCATAGTTTCTTTATCCATTCTTCTACTGAGGGACACTTAGGCTGTTTCCGTGATCTGGCTATTATGAATAAGGCTGCTATGAACATGGTTGAGCAAATTTTCTTGTTGTGTGCTGGTGCATCTTCTGGGTATATTCCAATCTATCTGGTGCTATCTCAGAAAACTGGGAATAGGGCTTCCTCAAGACCCAGCTATTCCACTCCTTGGAATATACCTAGATAATGATTTTCATTCAGAATTTTAGACTCACCAAAATAAGAAAGATGTTTACTTCAAGATTGCCAAATACAAATAGCCAAATCACTATGAATATAACATTTATGTAATTCCTGATGCTTTCGTGGTTCTTCTTGCTGTATATGTAGTTTATTTTATTTATGTGTAATAATATTAATGTATATGGAAAAAATAAATATGATAAAAATATATTTAAAAGATGCTAAAAAATAAGAACCCAGGCATGGAAAATCTGTTGTAGCAGTAGAAAGTATACAAAGTTGGGAAATATAGACCTCCCAACAATAGTTAGGAAACTGTCACTATTAAGGCTTTACTGCTGGGCTGGTAAGATTTCATAATGAGTGAAGCATTGGTCATGCAAGTGTAAGTATCTGTGTTTAGAGTCCATAACCCATATAAAGCCAGGCAAAG
>OU015749.1:66109332-66120205 GCA_907169655.1 Acomys percivali | reverse complement strand
GTGTGTGTGTGTGTGTGTGTGTGTGTGTGTGTGTGTGTGTGTGTGTGAAGTAGAATGTATAATTAAGGATTAGATCATGAAAATCAATTTGCAAGCTAAAACTTGCTGGTCATTATTTATGCCTGTAGGAATGTTCCCTTGGTTTAGTAACATATGACGAAATTTAAAGATCATACATGACATTTTCACAGATTTATTTTCCTAGATGTTTATGAAAGCTAATTACATGAAACTGACCCCTAGAAGGCATAATATTTTTCTTATGTTTCTTTTCAAATCTTTCCTTGTATTTTATTTAAACTATGTATTATATAAAGTGAATCTATTTATTTATCTCTTTCACTTAATTACCTAATCTTTAGATTAAAATGCAAGCTGAGGAAGGCTAACACTGAATGTCAGTGACTTAAACAAACAAACAAAAAAAAAAACCAAGATTAGTGGTCACAAAAAAAATATGAAGAATAAAGCACGAAGGAAGAAAGTATAGGCAACTTTTACCTGATTTCTTCTCTTTCAGGAAATGCTAGAACATAGGAGCAGTAGGATTGGGGTGTTGCTCTATCTTATAACTAGATGCTAGGCTACCTTTATCACAAGTTATGCAGCAATAAGTTACAAATAGGTTAAAAGAAAATTTGTAAGCCTCTTATTTTATATAATAAGCCAATAAAATATATTATATTATAAAATAAAACATGTCTTAAGGAGAATATCTCCTGAGTCACAATCCGAGGCAAAAATGAAACACACAATTTCTATCTAAATCTATTTATATGCTGCTTAGACCATGAAAAGGAGCAACTGCTCAATATTTCCTATGAGTATATTAAAATCCTCCCATTTACCATTTGCTTAAATTGAGTGTCCTTGCTGACCTTCACGCAAAAGTGTAATGGATGCTGACATTTGTAATCTCTGTTAAAATCCATTCAAACTCATTATTTAATAGGTAGGTAGAGGGTTGAGTTTCTGGAAATATGACTACAGTTTTAACAAGAAGTTCATACAGAGTTTGCCAAAACCAAATTAATAAATGGTGGTTGCTACCCGTTCATGACCTTTTTTTTCCCCATTTCATTGCTAAGAACTTTAAGGTGCCTCTAACTTACAACTACTGACTATGTGGGAAAGAATGAGAATACCTACATATATTCTTTTAGAATTAAAGGATCTCACTTGATTAACATTGAGAAAATTCTGATAACTCTGTATAATATAGCCCATATTTTAACATCACTTGCTATTTCTTTTTATCCATCAAAATAAAATGTTTTAGTCTATATTGTAATCTCACCCTCTAAACAAAAATAATTATGTGATACAAATTTTTGTAGTATCATAATTTGAATTATTTGGTAATAATGAATATTGGGAAACAGGTGACCAGAACTGTTTTTCTTAAAGAGCAATATCGGAGTTGCTGAAATCAATACTCTAAGATAAAATCATGAAATTTTGCTTAGACACTAATAAATGTGAATTCTATTTGAAGATTTATCATTTTGTGTATACATTAAGTAATATATATATATATATATAATTGATCATCAAGTTTAAATTAGTATATATTCTTGTGAATTGAGAATTTGTTATTAAACAGTACTTATATATAAGTAGCTCATCTTCATTACCTTGTAAATATCCAAAAAGCCACACTGGTGATCAAATCTGGTGTAGAGTTCATTGAGCATGCTGATCACCTGCATGGGAGTACACTGGGCACATATAGCTGTGAAGCCCACAATGTCTGAGAAGAGCATGGTGACATCATCAAACTTTCTAGCCTGCACTTGCTGTCCTTGCCACAACTGCTGGGCTACATCACCAGGGAAAATGGAGTACAACAGATCCACTGTCTTCTTCTTCTCTTCTTCCAGGGCCTGGTGAGTTCTTTCTAAAGTAGCCTTTAATTTATCCATCCTCTTTTTCAAGCCATCCTGGGCCTTTGCTTGCTCTCCAACTAAAATGACATCTCGGGTGGCATCGTGAATAGGGATGTCTGAGAGATGCAGTCCTCGGCCCATGAGTTCATCCAACTTGTCCACACATGGAGAACCCAAAAACAAAATGGAATTTGATTCTGGGACATGGATCATTTGTCCTTTGATTTCCATCACCTGTGAAAAGGATATAGAATTTTGATTAATCCTCCTCAAAACCAGGCTGAATAAATAAAGCATTACCTGATGATTAAGAGTAACAAAAGAACAGAAATATTTTCTTAATAACATGGATTATTTTGTTCATACTAGCAAATTTTCAACTGATTCAAAGCCAGTATAAGATTCATGGGTTAGAATAGAAATAACTGTTTTGTACCTTATGTATAGACAAGAATGAATATAAAATGAGATCAATGAGAAAATAATATAGAAAAACAATTTTTATTAAGATAGACTTATTCCCAGGTATATTGTTAACATGGCTTATAAACCAACTCAAACCATTTTAGCTTAATATTAACAGAATTAGGATAAATTCTCTTGTCAAAATAGGTGCACTTAATTGTCATTAAGATAGTACTTCCTTCAAAAACTAAACCTGGGAACTTAAGATGAATATCAAAATCTATTTAGCTTTATTTCATAACTTTTCAACCAGTTACAGTACTTGGGAAAAGTAACAGTCATCACAATGACTAGATTAGTGGACAATTTGGTAAGCTTAACAACAAAGTATTTAAATCAGGGATCTGTCAATAAACCATCTTTAGCAGAGAGTGCATAGTCACAAAACATACCACTGGTTATCAAGTTAGAATAGAATTAAAGCCAGTTAAGAAAATAGAATGTAGGGGTAAGTAAGGTAATTTCATCCCTCCCTTTTGCTACTATTCACAGAGTCAGGGAATTAACACTTAATGAAAAAACAAAAACAAAAATACTGAAAGCTCAGCTTGGAATCCTACTGAAAATGGCAAAATGGCAGAGTATATCCATAGTACCTGACTTCCCTGGTACAGTTATTTTGGTAAGACCAATATGCTCTAGTACACCTAGATAGAACAAAAGCTCTTTGTAAGTACCTGGGGCAATAAAAAGGGCCAAGTGCTGATCAAATCTGTGATTGCCTGTCATTCCATGTCACCATCTCTTCCCAAACAGAATGTTGTTTGATTATTATTCTCTCTAATTGTATATAAAAAGCCACTGACCACCTCACGGTGCTAGATATCATGAACATATACAGAGTAAAACTGCTTGTCATTTACCACACTCTCAGGGAAGGGAATAAACTGAACCTTGGCTTGATGTTATAGATTCGAAGAAATGAATTTTCAATGCTCGCTTCTACGGTTTCTATTGTAGTTCAGTATTTCATCCCTTCACTCAGTAATCTACCTTTCAACAGAGCAAACATTGAATGTGTTTATTTACTAATACTGCTCTGGATCACCAAAATAAATGAACAAAAAAAAAACATTTTCCTTTTCAAATATTTCATAGGATATTGGCAAACTCAGTCTATATAAGCCGGAAAATACTGTGAGGAGAAGCGATTTTCAATTCCACAACCAGGTGTGCTCTCAGAGGATAACAGGCCATCTTTGAAATCATTGTCTTGCAAAGTATTTCTGGGTTGATTCACACATTCCTGATATGTGTTCTGTGGCAAAAGTACTGTTAATGTCATATATTTTCTTACTGAAGGATAGTAAGGGCAGAAAAGGAGACCAGTTTATACTCTCATAGTTTTAAATTATAGTATATCTTCTGCCTGCTACTGGGACTCTTTTCCTCCTGTTGGTTACTTCCACTTTATAGTTTTTCTTTCATCTCATTATATTTTATTTTGAGGTGTTTTAGTTGTTATCTCTGATAAGACTGTTTCCAATGAGAGACAAAGAGGGAGTGAGTGCTGAGGGGAAGGGAATTGGGAAGGCAATAGGAGGAGTATGGAGGAGGTAATTTATAGTCAGGATCTATCTTCAATAAAGGAGAAATATTTTACTATTTACATAAAATTTAACAAAAGATCAAAAACCTATACACATGTTATAGAGCTGATAATCTTAAGTGGTTATAGCAAGTCCTGGTGTACCTGGACCTAAACTTCTAACCACTCTCTTATCTTTCACTTCATTCCTCATTCCATCCATCTTCCCATTTTCTTTAATTTCTTTTCAAGTCTTTATTTCTTATTTACTCTCTTTGCTTTTTGGACTTATGTGCCATTTATTTTCTTTCTTTTTTTCCTTTGTTCTTTGTTCTTCTTCCTGTCTGTGTCTCCTTGTGACATCACCTTGCCACCTATCTGTTTCCTCATTTGTTCTCCTCTTTGTCTTTCCTTTTACTTCTTAGGTATCAAATGGCCACATTTTCTATCATAAGTGACATTTTGGAGGCTTTGGTCCTTCATTTCGTGATTTCTTTCTAAAGAGATAAACTGAAACTATGATCAATTCATGTGTTTTTACATTAATAATGTTACTTAATACATAAGAAAAAGTATGAAAATAGCATTATTTAACATACAAAGAAACTGGGTTGTATAGTTTGTAATCTTTATGAATCTGAGAAGAGTAGGGGTAAAATATGACCAAAAAACATTGTGCAAAATTCCCAAAAAACAAATAAATATATACATAAAATAGTTTTTATTTATAAGTAGTGATTTGATAATTTTTTGAAATTTCTAACTTCTACAGACCTTGGAAGAAAACACTATAATATATATATATATACACAGAAGGCTTACTTAGGAGAAAGAAATGTAAACAAATAGCTTTCTTTATATATAATTTTTGTTGGTGATTTCTTATTGAATTTAATTATTGAGCAAATTCATCTAAAACATTCATATCACTGTCATAAATCCATTTTCTCTAGGGTGAAAACAATATAAATTGTCCTTTCTAAATTATTTTGTTCATTATAAGTTCTTAAACCAACTATTTGCATTTATTAATTTAATAATAAAAAATACTCCTCTAGAAACCATAATTTTTATTCAGAGAAATGAGAAACATAGAGAACTGTTCCAGTCCACTGCCATACCACCCTGAAGGGACTGGATCTTGTCTGATCTTGGAAGCTAAGCAGGGTCGGGCCTCGTTAGTACTTGGATGGGAGAAAACTGCCTTAAATGCAAAGTCTTATTATATACCCAATAATATTAGAGTTTACTGAGATAATAGCCATAATAAAAAATAGGAACTTCACAAAACTGTAACATTTCCAAAGCTAGAAAACATAAAAAGAGATTATTTGGTACTGAAATATAATAAAGAATTAGAAATCATTTAATTAGAATTTTTGCTCAGTTAAGTCCAGTTATGCATTATTTCAAACACCAGGTTTCATTATGCTTAAAACAAAGATGCTGATATTGATTCTGATGAGGATGGTGTTTGTAGCAAAAAACATTTTCTGAGTGCTTGCTTTTTAACTATGCACAGCATTTAAGAAGCTTAATGGTTGGGAAAAAGAGAAGAGAACCGTTATGATTTTAAGTATAAATTAATGGAATGACAAAGATACTTTAAAGAAACATCCTCACCAAGCAGTTAAGAGTGGAATAATTGCAAATGAAGAAGAAGAAGGGAATACAAGTTGAACAGGAAGAAGTCCAAATATCTCTATTCACAGATGATATGATAGTTTACAAACTGATCCCGAAAATTCTGCCAGAGAACTCCTACAGCTAAGAAACACCTTCAGCAAAGTGGCTAGATACAGAATTAACTCAAAACATCAATAGCCCTCCTTATACGAATAACAAATCAGCTAATAAAGATATTAAGGAAACAACAACTTTCAAAATAGATACAAATAATATATCTTTGTGTAACTCTAACCAAGGAAATGAAAGATCTATATAAAAAGAACTTCAATTCTCTGAAAAAAGAAATTGAAAAAGTTATCAGAAGATCGAAAGATCTCCCAGGTTCACACATTGGTAGAATTAACATAGTAAAAATGACCATCTTACTAAAAAAAAATCTATAGATTTAATGTAAGTCCCATCAAAATGGCTGAACAATTCCTTACAGACTTTGAAAGAATAATTCTCAACTTCATATGGAAAAACATAAAAGAAAAACAAAGCAAAACCAAAACCCGAATAGCTAAGACAATCCTGTGCCATAAAAGATCTTCTGGAGTTATTTCCTTTCTTTATCTCAAGATACACTACAGAACAACACTAATAAACACTGCATAGTACTGGCACAGAAACAGACTTGTTGGTGAATGGGATTGAACATGCAAACATAAACCCACACACCTATGGACACTCAAATTTTGACAAAGAAGTCAAAAGCAGACAATGGAAAGAAATAGAAGTATCTTCAACAAATGGTGCTATTCTGACTGAATGTCTACATGTAGAAAATGCAAATAGATCCATATGTTTCATGCTGCATAGAAATCAATTTCAAGTGGATTAAAGATCTCAACATAATACACGACACAGTAAATCTATTAGAAGATAGAGTAGTGAAGAGCCTTGAACTCATTGGCACAGGTGATAAATTCCTGAGCCAAATACCAACGACTCAGGCTCTAGATAAACAATTAATAAATGGGACCTCATAAATCTTAAAAGCATATGTAAGGCAAAGGACACTGCCAACAGAACAAAACAGCAGCCAATAGATTGGGAAAAGATCTTCATTAACCCTATATCTGACAAAGGACTAATATCCAAAGTTTGTAAAGGACTCCAAAAATTAAACAGCAGCAAACCAAACAATCAAATTGAAAAATGGGGTACAGAACTGAAGAGAGAATTCTCAACAGAGCAATCTCAAATAACCAAGAAACAGTTAAAAAAATATTCAATGTTATCAGTCATCAGAAAAATGTAAATCAAAATGTGCTGTTGCACCTCAGGTAACAGCACATGCTGGCAAGGTTGTGGAGAAAGAGGAACGCTCTTCCATTGCTGGTGGGAGTTTAAACTTGTATAACTACTTTGGAAATCAATTCGGTACTTTATCTACTTCAACACCCAACTGTACCACTTCTGGACATATACCCAAGAAATGTGCCACCATATAGCAAAGACATTTGCTCAACTAGCCAGAAGCTGGAAACAACCCAGATGTCCCAAAGAATGTGTAAGGAAACTGTGGTACACTTACACAATTGAATACTTCTCAGCAATTAACAACAAGGAAATTATGAAATTTTCAAGCAAATGGAAGGCTCTAAAAAAGACCACCCTGAGTGAGGTAATCCAGACCCAGAAAGACATTATATGGGCTCACCTATATGTGGATATTAGCCATATAGTACAGGATAAACAAACTACAATTCACAGACCCAAAGAAGCTAAGTAACAAAAAGGGCCCAATGAAGATACTTGAATCTCACTCATAAGGGGATATAGAATAGATAGCAGAAGTGGTTGAAGAGAGGGAACAGGATACGAGAAGAAATACTGGGGTGAATGAGCTGAGATAAGGTATGAAGAGGGGATGTGAGAGGCCGGAAGGCTTATAGAGGAAAGAGAGAAAGTGGAGGGGAAGCAACTTTGAGACAAACTGGAGACCTATAACAGGGTAAGATCCCGGAAAGATATGGGGGTTACTCTAGCTGAGACCCTTGTAGCAGTACTTATGGAGACTAAAGAGGCCCCAGTCTAACTGTACAAGATTCCTAGCAGCGGGAGGGGGAATCCAACCCTCTCCCAAAAAATTTGAACCAAAATTTGCCCTGCCCACAAGACGTTCAAGGATAAAGATAGAGCAGAGATTGAGGGAATGTCCAACTAATGCCCAGGAGAAACTGAAACCCAACTCATGGGGGAGAGTCATCCCTTGACATTATTAAGGACACAGTCTTTGCTATGTTTGCAGATGGTAGCCTAGCAAGGCTGTCCTCTGAAAGGCTCCACCCAACAATGGAAGGAAACAGAAGCTGAGACTCACAGCCAAACATAGGGCTGTGTAGGGAGCCTGGCTGAAGGATGGAAGGAAGGATGGAAGGAAGGATGGATTGACTGGGACAGGAGGTCCACAAAAAGACCAGCAATGCCAAATAACCCAAGGACGGGAGGGCTTGGGGAGACAGAAGCATCAACCAAGATCCATGCATGGACTGGACCTAGGCTCCCTACACATATGTACCTAATGCACAGCTTAGTCTTCATGTGGCCCCCTAGAAAGAGGAGTGGATCTTTCTCTTTCAAGGTTTCTGTTGCATGCCTTTTGGTCACTTCTCCTTGGCAGGGCTGCCTGGCCAGAACACTATGAAAGAGGAAGTACCAAGTTCAGACTTAACTGGCTATGCTGTTAGTGGGGATGGGCTCCTTTTTTTGAGGGGTAAGGGAGAGGGTATAGGGAGAAGAGGATGGGAGCAGAGCAACCAGGAGAAGAGGAAAGAGGGGATTATGATTAGGATGTGAAGTGAATAATTAAATTAATTAATTAAAACAAAAGAGGAATAATTCATATAGATATTGATAAAGTAGTTATTCACCTTATTATCTAGTCACATTCTGGGTGTGGCTTTAATCTTTCAGTTCTCTGAGATATAATTTATGGAGTGTCTTTGCATCATCAAGAGTTAAAGGAATTTCTTTTCTTAAAGAGTAATGATAACTTCCAAGAGACTAGTGTTGTTTAAAAAAAAAAAAAGAGTAGAAGCCACAAAGTGTCTGTGCAAAGAAGCTTCAATTTTGTATTAATGTTATTTCTCTCACCTGCTGGCATCATCATTGTTTTGCAGGGCTAATGCCCCAAGAAAGGATTAGCCTGACTCTAGAGGTACTTGGCCAGAAGGACCCTTTACAATGGCTGAAATGTCCTTCCTGTACATAACAATACCAAGGCACTGGCCTAGAAAAATGTGTTCTATATTTTCTAGCATCATTACCAAGGACAAGTTGGAGCAAAGGTGCATGATATTACCCAGTGAGGTAAAAACAGTGTAAGACAGATTCTAAAACTTGAGGTGGTAATGAACTCAGGAGCCATAAAAGCCAGCCAAAATTGTGAGCCAAACTTAATTAAAGAATGTTAATTCTACATTAACCATATTTAAAATGTAAAAGGATATAGAGTCTTCCAACACATAGGCAGACTATGTTGGACATAATAGGAAGGTAAACACTGATAGAAGGACCAGAAAAATCACAACTTGAAAGGAAAAAGATAGTCAATTGATGCCAACATGAAATTGAATCAGATGTTAGAATTACCTATCAAGAATTCTAAAACTGTTCGGGAGTCAGAAAAATTACAGGACAATCAGAAAACAGCTTAAACTATACAGGGTTCATATAGGTTCAGAGAGACTGAAGTGGCAAGTACAGGTCCTGCGTGGATCTCCACCCAGTCCTCTGCATGTAAGTTAGGGAGTATTTGTGAGACTCCTAACAGGGCAAGCAGATGTAGCTCTGATCTTTTGCCTGCCGTTGGAACTCTTTTCCTCCTATTGAGATGTTTTGCTGGACATCCTTACAAGGGATTTCATCTTGTCTTGTTGTGTCTTGTTTAGTTGTGTTTGGTTGTTGTCTCTCAGCATCCCGGTCCTTTCTGAAGAGAAATGGATGGATATTATTTCTGAGGGAAAGGGGAGGTGGGAGGATCTGGGTAGAGAGGAAGCTGTGGTTTGGATGTAGTGTATGAGAGAAGAATCTATTTCCAATGAAACAAGAGAATATTAAATATGGGGCTGTAGAGAGAGATAGGCTGTTAGGAAGACTTGCTGTTATTGCAGAGGATGTATATGGTTCCCAACAGTCACATGGTTTCTCATCACGCCCTGTAACTTAGACCCCAGGGAATCCGCCATTCTCTCGTGACTGCTCCAGACAATAGATTCACACATGGTACACATAGTGTATACATGCAGGCAAACATTAACAGAACTAAAGTAACAGTAATATGCTTCTGCAGGTAATTACAAATAAAAATTTTAAAATATACAGAAAATCTCAGGAGAGCAATAAAAAATACAACTTTAACCAAATGGAAAAAATGGAGTAACATAAATAGAAGTTTTCTGGAACCTGGAGGACAATACAAAGCAAACTTTACATTTATATCTCAATTTGTATTATGAGAGTCTTACATATACAGGTTTCAAGGGGTAAAAGAAAGTGTGTTAGGTGAAATAATAGGAAAAAAAGTTAAAATGTAATAAAAGTCCTAAATATGAGAATCTACATACCAAGTATATCTCAAATGTGTTAAAATAAAAAATATACCACAAGACTGAGAAAAATTGAGATTTTTGAAGACTGGATGCAAAGAACTCCTGAAGTTAGCCAGAGAAAAGTAAAACATTACTCATAGGCCACAGTCTGTTTAGTAATTCTGTTGGGAAAATTGGATACTCCATGTATATAAAAATTCAGTTAGATCTATATTACACATTATATAAAAATCATCTAAAGTCATTGGACTTAATCATAAAATGGAAAATATGAAACTACTGGCAGAACCCACAGAACAGGATGTGCTTTAACACTGATTTGGTCAATAACGTATTTGGATAGATCCCTGGGAGCATAAGCATCAAAAACAAAAATGGAACTATAACAAACTATGAATTTTTTATAATGAATAAGAAAATCCACAAAATGAAAAGAAGCCTAAAGACTGGGAGAAAAATTTACAAATCATATATTTAACAATTTCTTCAGATCAAAATATATAAGGATATAAGAAAAAAATAAACCAAAGGATGAAAGTAAGCATTTCTCAAAACAAAATGTATGAAAATCACTAACGCATGAATTCATGCATCTTTTCAATTAACAGAAGACAATATATACAATGGCAAACATCAGGAAAATTGGAAAAATAATTCTCCAGAATAGTATTTGAATACAATTAAATAGAGATAAAAATAAAAGATAACTCAGTACCTCATCTATATATGCACACAATAACCAGCAGCAATTATTGTTGCTAAGGATT
>OU015749.1:66089443-66105350 GCA_907169655.1 Acomys percivali | reverse complement strand
TCTCTCTCTCTCTCTCTCTCTCTCTCTCTCTCTCTCTCTCTCTCCTTGCAATTACATCTGGAGCAAGCCTGTACTGGAGGACAGACTCATCAATTTAGAGGAAAAACTGCGTTTTTTTCTAATCATATCATACTATCTGTACACAGTTTTTCACTTTAAAGGGAGGCTGTTCCGACTATTTGAGACTGCAGTTCCAGCTCCTGAGTCTGGAGTCTGACCTGCAATGCTAGCTGGCTAGAAGTGTCCTGTATTGAATAAAACTGGTACCAGATTTACTTTGACTTTGATGATGTTCTTTCCTCATTAGTTGCAGGATCCCCAAACAATTATAGAGGATAGGAAACAGAGAAAGCTGGGAGAAATTATGCAGTTGCAGTTCCTTCTTAATCTGCTCCTAGTTATTTCTAAAATGATTCATTCACAAAATAATCTAAAAATAATAAAAATGAGAAGTGGAGCATTATGGGACACTTTAATACCAACTTTAAATGCTAAGACAGGAATTTCAGAAGTCTAAGATAGATTATCTAATAGATCCTGTCTTGGTATACAAAAAAGTAACATGCTTCTTGCTGGTGTTCAGTAGGGATATCATAACCTAAAACATTAGCACTCAAGCTAGAAAAGTCAATGCAATCTAAGCATGAAAAGTTTAGATGGCAAATTTGTCAATATCACAAAAATGACGCCATTAAGGAGAAAAGATATTAAAGAAATTTGAAAATAGCTGTTTAATACAAATTCTAAAAGAAATAATCTATGAACATAATTCTTGAGATAAATGGATAAATTTTAAGATAATTTATATTTAGGATATATGTTCAGAGTTAATTGTTGAGGTTTAGTAATAAGACTGTGATTGCACAGATGAACTTTGCTTTTAAAAAATACAGACAGAAACTTTATAGCTAAGGGTAGAAATTCATTTTAAATAGTAAAGCTTTATTAATTGCTGAAAGTTTGAGGATACATCTTGCTGGTTTCCAACGGTTTTAAGGCTTTAAATATTCACAGTTCAGGAAAAATGACACCTAGCTCTAAGCCCACACATGAGAGACTGAAATAGGAATACTCAACCCAGAAGACAGAAATGTGCCAAGGAGCAAGAAAACCTGACCAAAAAAACAAAGCAAACCAACTGCATAATGTAGTTTAAGACATAAAGGTAGCTGATGTAAGACCATGGGTTTACTCTCCAGTATTGTGTACTTTAAAAAAATAGAAATAAATGTGAGATTTTGTTGGCTGGTTATAGAGCACAGTTGACAGTGTGTTTACTCAGCATCAAAAAATTCCAGCACCTCATAAGTTGGTCAGGATGTCACAAGCCACAGGACAACTCAGAAAGATTGCATTGTGTAACTGTACCGCAATTTCTTTATCCATTCTTTGGTTGAGGGACATCTACATTATTTCTACATTCTGGCTATTATGAATAATGCTGCTATGAATGTAGCTGAGCAAATGCCCTTGTTTTATGATAGAACATCTTTCAGGTATATTCCCAGGAGTGGTATAGCATGCTTTTGGGGTATCACTATTCTCAATTTTCTCAAAGCGCTCCAGATTGATTTCCAAAGTGGTTTTACAAATTCGCACTCCCACCATCAATAAAGGGTATTTCCTTTCCTCCACATCCTTGCCAGTATGTGCTGTCACTTGAGGTTTTGATCTTAGTCATTCTGATTGGTGTAAAGTGGAATCTAAGAGGTGTTTTGATATGCATATCCCTGATTAATTAGTAGGGCCATTGAATATTTCTTTCTTTTTTCTGTCTTCCTCTCTTTCTTCCTTTCTTTCTTTCCATTGAATATTTCTTTATGTGTTTCTTGACCATTCAAGATTTCTCTGTTGAGAATTCTCTGTTTTGCTCTGTACTTTACTTCTAGTTGGATTATTTGCTTTGGTGCTGTTTAATTTCTTGAGTTCTTTATATATTTTGGATATTAGCCCTCTGTCACATGTAGGGTTGATGAAGACCTTTTCCCTATCAATCTCCTGTCATTTTGTTCTGTTGACAGGGCCCTTTACCTTACAAGAGCTTTTCCATTTCATGAGGCCCTATTTATTAATTGTTGATCTAGAGCCTGCACTGTTGCTGTCCTTTTCAGGAAGTTGTCTCCTGTGCCAATGAGTTCAAGGCTCTCCACTTTTTATTCTAACAGTTTGAATGAGTCTGGTTTTATGTTGACATATTTAATCCACTTTGACTTGAGTTTTGTGCAGGGTGATAAATATCAATCTATTTGTGTTTTTCACTGGGAGACATCCAGTTAAACCAGCACAATTTGTTGAAGATATTGTGTTTTTGTAAAACCCTACTTCTAAGGAAAATGGCTATTTATTTCACTGAACTTAGAGAAATCAAATTAGTGCCCACCAAGAGCACTTTACTCCTCATGAATATTGTACAGTAGGAATCACAGAATAGGTATTCTGCATACTGTAGAAGATAAAGATAAACACCAATACAGCTATAACATTTTCAGTTTACAATGGTGATCTGCCTACATGGTATGCTTGTGCAAGTGGGACGAAATATATAGGAGTAATGCATCATTGTGTAATTGAATTTAATGTCCACTCTATGGGATGGAACCTAAGACAGATGATGCTTGCATGATCAAGAAGCTAGTTCTACATAGGCCAATGAGCTAGGGAAAAAAACAAATTCTGTTGTTCTGCTAAAGAAATTTTTCTATACACATAAATCAGCATCTTGTTCAACATTAATAATATTTCCTTTTGCAGTGGATGGGAACAAATAGAAAGACCCACAACTGGAAAATGTGTAGTGAATGAGAGACCTAGGAACATTCAGTCTTAAATGGTTTGTGTCCATCAAATTCCTTCCTTCAGGGCTTAATAACTTTGAGGAAAAAGAGGCAGAGAGTTTGTAAGTGTCAGAGGATATGGATGCTACTAAAGATACAGTGTATTCTAGACACAACAAGACTGATTCATATGTTAATTTACAGATGATGGCAGCACACACAGGGTTTGCATAGGTCCAAGTCAGGAGGGGTCCCAGCACTGAGGAGGGAAATGAACATTTTCTGCTATCCTAAACCAACAAGGTATCTCCTGTTAACAAATGCTCTTTTAAAAATTAATTTTCTTCGAGAACAAGGCAAGGCTGCCCACTGTCTCCATAGCTCTTCAATATAGTACTTGAAGTTCTAGCCAAAGCAATAAGACAACAAAAGGACATCAAGGGTATCCAAATGGGAAAGGAGGAAGTCAAACTATCCCTATTGGCAGATGATATGACAGCGTACATAAATGACCCTCAAAATTCCACCAGAGAACTCCTACAGCTGATAAACACTTTCAGCAATTTGGCTGGATACAAAATTAACTCAAAAAAGTCTGTAGCCTTCCGATACACAAATGACAAGCTTTCAGAGGAAGAAATTAGGAAAGCCATACCCTTCACATTAGCCACAAGCAATATAAATATCTAGGAGTTACTCTAATTAAGCAAGTGAAGGACTTGTTTGAAAAAAATTTCAAAACTCTGAAAAAAGAGATTGACGATGACATGAGAAGATGGAAGGATCTTCCTTGCTCATGGATCGGGAGAGTTAACATAGTAAAAATGGCCATCCTACCAAAAGCAATCTACAGGTTCAATGCAATCCCTATCAAAATACCTACACAATTTTTTAAAGACATTGAAAGTTCAATTCTGAACTTCATATGGAAAAACAAAAAACCCAGAATAGAAAAAACAATCTTGTACAATAACACGTGCTCTGGAGGAATCTCCATACCTGATCTCAAATTATACTATAAAGCAATAGTAATTAAAACAGCATGGTACTGGCACAGCAACAGGCTGGTTGATCAGTGGAATCGAATTGAAGACCCAGATATGAATCCACACACATATGGTCACTTGATTTTTGACAAAGAAGCCAAATCCATTCAATGGAAAAAGGGTAGCATCTTCAACAAATGGTGCTGGTTTAACTGGATGTCTATGTGTAAAAAAATACAACTGGACCCATATTTGTCACCTTGCACAAAACTCAAATACAGGTGGATTAAAGATCTCAACATAAAACCAGAGACACTAAGTCACTTAGAAGAAAAAGTGGGGAAGAGCCTGGAACATATTGGCACAGGAGACAACTTCCTGAACAGAACACCAACAGCTCAGGCCTTAATGTCAACAATTAATAAATGGGACCTCATGAGGCTGAGAAGCTTCTGTAAGGCTGGAGACACTGTCAAGAGAACAAAGCGACAGCCTACAGACTGGGAAAAGATCTTCACCAACCCTACATCTGACAAAGGTCTAATATCCAAAATATATAAAGAACACAAGAAATTAAACACCACCAAACCAAACAACCCAGTTCAGAAATTGGCCTTGGAACTAAACAGAGAATTCTCAACAGAAGAATATCAAATGACCGAGAAACACTTAAAGGAATGCTCAACCTCCTTAGTCATCAGGGAAATGCAAATCAAAATAACTCTTAAGATTCCATCTTACACCCATCAAAATGGCTAAGATCAAAAACTCAAGGGACACCACATGCTGGCAAGGATGTGGGGAGAGAGGAACACTCCTTCATTGCTGGTGGGAATGCAAACTAGTACAACCACTTTGGAAATCTATCTGGTGCTATTTCAGAAAACTGGGAATAGAGCTTCCTCAAAACCCAGCTATTCCACTCCTTGGAATATACCCAGAAGATGCACCAGCATACAACAAGAAACTTTGCTCAACCATGTTCATAGCAGCCTTATTCATAATACACAGATCATGGAAACAGCGTAAGTGTCCCTCAGTAGAAGAATGGGTAAAAAAACTGTGGTACATATACACTATGGAATACTACTCAGCTATTAAAAACAAGGAATTCCTGAAATTTGTGGATAAATGGATAGAGCTAAAAATGATCATGAGTGAGTTAACCCAGAAGCAGAAAGACTCAAATGGTATATACTCACTTATATCTGCATACTAGCCCAAGGGGCATGTCTCAAGAAAGCCTTCCCTTACCAGGAAACTGGGACAGAGGGGAGGACATCCTATTGGGACTCTAGATGAGAGAAGCATGGGAGAATAGCAAAGTAGAAGGATCCAGAGGGTCCTAGAAACCTACAAGTAGAACATTATGATATGCAGATTTGGGCCCAGGGGTCCCGCTCAAACTAAGGCACCAGCCAAGGACAATACAGGCGGTAAATTTTAAACCCCTAGCCAGATCTAGCCAATGGTCAGAACATTCTCCACAGTTGAGTGGAGAGTGGGATATGACTTTCTCACGTACTCTGGTGCCTAATATTTGACTATGTCCCCTGGAGGGGGAGACCTGGTGGCACTCAGAAGAAGGACAGCAGGTCACCAAGAAGAGACTTGATACCCTATGAGCATATACAGGGGGAGGTAATCCCTCTCAGGAACAGTCATAGGGGAGGGGAATAAGGGGAAAATGGGAGGGAGGGAGGGAAGAATGGGAGGATACAAGAGATGGGATAACCATTGAGATGTAACAAGAATAAATTAATAAAAAAAAAGAAAAAACAAAACAAAAAAATTAATTTTCTTTAATAGCGTCTCACTGGGTATACAAACCACATTCAACGGCAGGCCCATGCTAAGTAGTAGATGGCAGCACAAAATGAACTCAGTGGTGTTTTGGAAGATTTTTTTAAATCTCATAATGAATTATTTGAACATGCTTTACTTTACTGGTTCTTTGGTTGTAAATTATCCTTCTGACTTGCTGTTTTTATACGTTCTCTGTGAGTTTATATTTCTCCATTTATGTATAAACTTCTTTAGTCTTCTTTTTCTTTAAATATATGTTTGTTTTTACTGCTGCTTTTGTTTTTCATGGGAGGGTGGCCACCATAGGATTGGTGGGGAGGAGGAGAGGATATAGGCATAGAGTGGGAAATAAAATCATAATCAGAATGTATTATTTAATATTTTCAATAATGTGAAGGCTCCCATAGTTCCCATAGACTCATAGATTTGAACGCTTGGTAAACAAGAAATGGAAATATGTGAAAGGTTTGGAATGTTTGGCCTTGTTGGAGGAAGTGTGTCGCTGGAAGTGGGCCTTGTGGTTTTCAAAAACCCAACCCAGCACAGTGTCTCTCTTTACCTGTTGCCTGCATATCTGGATATAGAACTCTCAGCCACTTCCCCAGCATAATGTCTGCCTGTCTAGTGTCATGTTCCTTGTCATAATGAAACTAGAAACCTCTGAATTATAAGCAAGCCTAAATTACATGGTTTCCTATGTAAGAGTAGCAATGGTCATGGTGTCTCTCCATAGCAATAGAACATCAAAAAAGACAAAAAATATTTAAATGTATAATTTTAATTCCATGACATATTCTCCATCCAAAATCTGAAAATGAATAAGAAAGATAGTTGCGTTTTGAGATTTTGCTAAAATAAACTTTCTCTATTTCCCAAAACCAAAACAAACAGCAACAATAAACAAAAAGAAAATGTTATATTACTGCTCATTCTATATGTGTGATGCTTCTACAATCTAAAGCATTTTATGGAATTTTTTTAAACTTCAAAATATGTATGAGGAGTATTTGTGTTCTTAATGTTACAAAGAATTCAATTTCTTCCAGTCCAAGTATGCTTGATAAAGGAACTTGTCTTTCTGGATAGAAACTATTTAAGGATACTCTTATAAGAGAGTACACAGTATCCTTAATCCTAATTATTCTACAGTTTTCTAGACTACTTATAGAGTCCACCCAAAGGGACTATTATTCATCCTCTCATATTTGGTGCAGACTGGTATGTAGTTTCCCAGCTAGAAGAACATTCATGAATTTATATTTTTAGAGGACTGTGTTATGTCTTTAAATGGAGAATAACCTTTCTGTCTTTTATTTGAAACGTTGTGCCAAATATTTAGATACGTTTTTAAAATATTAATTATTTTTCTATAACATATATTCTCTAAGTTTTAAATTAATATTTGTGATTTTATATACATATATTATTTTTATTTTATGCATTTATATTTTATAAATGGTAATTGATAAATTATAAAAGAAAATAAGACAACACTGTAGAAATTCAGAGGGGATAGCAATTAGTATTTTGTAGATTAAACTGCTGTGCAACTAATAACAAATTGTGACAAGTAGTTATCATGGTAAATATATTTGATTGGAGGAAGCTCAAGAAATAAAGAACAAAAACAGTGACTGGTGTCATTTTTACCTCTCCCAATACTAAAGCTACATTTTAAAACCTCTGCCAGATATCAACAGGTATGGTCACAGAATTAATTTATATTGTTTCAAAGGAAAAGTGGACTCTTGGGGTGATGAGCTGGCTCATCTGGTAGAGGTACTTACTAGTAAGCTTGATGGCCTGAGTTTGATCCCTGGAACCCACACGTGGAATGAGAAAAATCAATTCCCACAATTTGTGCTCTAACTTCCATCAAACTCAGGTCATGCACTGCAGAGAACCACAAATTTAGCATGTTCTGGGCTCTTGTGACTGCAAGGTCCACACCCTGAATGACATCTCCTGACTCTATTTTTAATAATAATTCCTAGAAGAAAAAATTAACTCTTAAATATACAACTTAGTGAATATTACAGTTGACTTCACAGCTGAAAAATCACTACTAAAAATGAATTCTACAACATGTTCGTTACTCAAAAATGAAAGCTGCAATCAGCTCCTGGGTAATCTTCCCTAACCTACCACCAGTGTCACCCGAGCATAGGAAACTACTGACTGGCTTCTTATCCCCCAAGATTAATTTTTGTGACCATTTTCTCTAAATGGAATCATACTTTCATGTTTTAGTTTGTGATTTTTATAACTATAGAACATTTATTTAGGCCTGTGAATGATTTGGATATAATTTCTGTTAATGTTATAAGGTAGGGATCCAAATTTACCCTTTCTTGTGAAGATAATTACTTGTTCCTCCTTAACAATTTGTTGGGAAAAGACAATCCATTCTCTCTGAATTGTAGTAACATTTTCCCACAAAATCAATTGACGACAAGTGTAAGAACTTATACTGAAATCTGATTTTTATCTTACTGATTTCTATGTCAATTGTCATTACAGCACCCCAGGGCCTTTATATATAGCTCTGCAATAAATTTTATGATAATTAAATATAATTACTTTAAACTTCAATGGTATTTTAATACATTAGTCTTCTTGTATTTCCAAATAAGTATTTTAAGTATGTAGGTTACTCTTCATTAATACAAAAGTATACTATTTTTTAAAAATATAGCTTCTATTTTATTTTTAAAAATACATTGAAACTATAGCTTATTTGAGGTAGTTTTTCCATCTAGTCAACTTTAAGCCTTAAAATACATAAAATGATATATCCTTACATTTTTAGGACTTTAATTTCTTTTAATATTTGTGTATAAATCCTGGACTTGATTGACTAAATTTATTTCAATTTTCTTTTGGTTTTTTGAGACAGGCTTTCTCTGTGTAGCCTTTGCTGTCCTGGACTCACTTTGTAGACCAGGCTGGCCTTGAAGTCATATCAATCTACCTGCCTCTGCCTCCCTAGTGCTGGGATTAAAGTCATGTACCACCACATTGTGATGCTATTATAAATAAAATTCGTTGTAGTTTTCCTTTTGAACTGTTCTCTAATATTCTTTAGAAATACAATTTTGTTGGGCAAGTGATATTAGGTCATGCTGCACTGAGAAGTTATGTTTTTGTATTACTTTGCCGACTCCTTTAAAAAAATCAATAAAGATAACATTATACAATCTGAGAATACAAACAATTTTACATTCTCATATTTGCTTTTGGTGTGTGGGTATTTCTGATTTTATGGCACATTTAAGAAGTTTTCACTTCTATTTATCTTGGTAGCTTATGAAGGCTGATATTAATTCTCCTTTAAATATTAAATCACCATCTTGCTCTCATTTTGTGAAAGTAGCATGAGGACAGAAAGAATTGTTGGTTTTTTTTAATCAGTGAAGATTATGTTTATCTGAATTTTTTCAACTAAAAGATTATATAATTTTTGGTTATTTTCTTATTACTCTCTACAACTACAAGTAAAACTGTCAATTCTACCTGTTGTCAAAGATTAATTTGTAAATCTAAAATAGTAGAATCAAACTTCTCTAGTCCAAGCATGCCATTCTTTTAGACTCTGTTACATTTATAGTTTATTGGTACTTTCTCTCAAAGGATACTGGAAGTTTCTGTTATATGTCTAAAAAGCAAGTCCAGCAGGTTAATCTCTGTTGTACAAGTATCACAGTACTCCAACTGCATCAAACTAAAGCTCATACTTAGAACAATATATACTCAAGTTGCTCTTCTCCACATTGCTGCTCTTGTAATTACCCATTTACTGGGTCACTTGCCTTTATAAGAAAATCAAGAGTTTTTTGGATATGATGGTCACATAATCTGAGCATCTTAGATTAGTCCTCTTAGTGTTTTTACTCTAAGAAGTCAAAGCCAAAAGTGAAATAATTGGCATATTTCTCCTAAAATGGACTAGTTACTGTTTACAGAATTACCTAAATGCACCACCGTATGTTCATGTCCACACTCATCGCTAACAGTAAATGGAATATCCTATTCATGTCTGAATCATAAGACCAGTGTTAGTCCTCATTTGAATCAGTTAGGCTGCTATAACAAAACACCACAAGTTTAAACTATTAAGCTTTATGTCTTATGCATTTGTAGATTTAGGAACGAAAAATTAGAGTATCAGTTTTTACAGGCTTAGGGCTTTTTGTGGTGTCCCCACAGGCTAACAGGTTCTGTGATCTTCTCTTATAGGGATCTCTAATCCTCTTTACAGGTAACACACTTCATGACCTGCATTCCTTAAAGGATCCAGTTACAAACAGCATCACACTTTCAACAAATGAACATAAAAACGTCGAAGATCCTGTCTAGTGTTGTTTACTTCTTATACATAAATCACATAAAACCTTGCTTATGCTATGCCTTATCTGCTCTCACAACTCCAACTCCCACAATACCTTCCTTATCATAACTCTTCCTTTTACACAGCCATATTATTTCTGTCAAGAGGTTTCAAAAGGGGGGAAAAGCTGCAGTGAACCCAAAACGTCTGGTTTATATAGTGAGTCTCTGGGAGAGGGCAACCCCACCTCTACGTAGAGGGTAGGCCATGCCAGCCACACCCTGAAGCAGGACCTAACAATTATCACACCTGAGATCTTCAACAATTACAAAGATTAGATTGTAGAAAATAAGCTTTATGTCCTGAAGACCAATATAATTTTAGAAGCGTTATGGCTACCAATCACTTTTTAAAGTAAGAATTAGTATTGATTTCCTTCTGTGTCCTACTTATATTCTATCTTACGAATAAATAAATGAATGACTTTATTTGTCAAGAAACAAGAAGTACAAAAATAGTTTTGAATAAAGAACAATTTGTAATGTTGAAAATCTCTAGCAATATACTCTAACCGAGAAATTAGGGCACTAAAATAGCTACACATACTACCTATTTAATATATTCTAGGCACAGTTCTAAATGAACAATTTCATTTAAGCCTCAAAGGTGTCCTATGGTACAGGTAGCATTTTGTATTTTTTTGGTAGGCAACAAAACTGATACTAACCACAAATAACCAAAAATATGAGAAAAAACAAGTTCAACTTTTCAGCCATAATCCAAATCAAAACTACACTGGCATTCTATCTTACTTCAGTCAAGGAAACAAAACCCAAAAAATGCCAATGAGTATCAAGGGAAGGGAAAGAATATCCCCGATCTGTATTTACTATTAATTTAAATTAGTTCTGCCACCACAGGTAATCAGAATGGAGGTTCCTCATAACATTAAAAAATACAGCTATCTTATGATCCGGGTGTACCATTCCTGAGGATATGGTTGTTTTAGTGAGTGTTCTATTGCTGTAAAGAGATAGCATGAATACAGCAACTCTTACAAAAGAAAGTATTTAGGTGGGGCTTGCATACATTGTCAGAGGTTTAGTCCATTATCACCTCGGTGGGGAGCAAGGCAGGATGGCAGGGGAGAAGTAGCTGAGATATCTACATTTAGATTCACAGGCAGCAGGAAGAAAGCCACTGGATTTTGGTTGGACTTTTGAAACCTCAAACCCATCCTCACTTGCACTCATTATTCAACAAGGCTACACCTACTCCAACAAGGCTACATGCCTTAGTCCTTCTTATGGAGTGCTACGACTAATGATTAAGTATTCAAATACATCAGCCTATGTGGGGCCATTCTGACCAAATGCCTAAAACAAGCAAGGTGGCCTAATCTACATCCATTATAGCACCATTCACAATAGCCAAGAAATGACACTAGCCTAGATACCAATCAACAAATGAATGGATAAAGAAAATGTGGCAGCCAGGGAATGTGAGCCAACTACTGAGAGATACCTCTCAGTTGCATTCATCACACCAATGTATATCAAAATCCCTAGGGGACTGCAAGTGTTAATTGAGGATGTGGAAAAGTTGGAACCCTTGTGTAATATTGAACATCTTCTCAAATACCTGTTGCTCATTTTTGTATCTTCTTTGGAGAAATATCTTTCCCAATTGTTAATAAACTTGCTATTATTCTTATTATTGTTTTCTATTAGTCTTAACTTTTAGGAGTTTTCTATATATTTGAACATTAACCTCCCACAAATAATAAAATTTAAAAATTACTTTCTCCACCCCCCCCCAAAAAAAAGAAAGAAAAAGAAAATGTGGCATGTATACACAATGGAGGTTTTTGTTTGTTTGTTTGTTTGTTTGTTTGTTTGAGATGAGGATTTGAGACAGGGTCTCTCTGTGTTAGCCTTGGCTGCCCTGAGCTCACTTTGTAGTTCAGGCTGGCCTCCAACTCACAGCAATCCACCTGCCTCTGCCTTCCGAGTGCTGAGATTAAAGGTATGACCACCATGCCCGTGTCACAATGGAGCTTTAATAAAATGTAAAAAGGAAAGAAATTATGTTCTTTGATGGATGCTACAGATGATCATGTTAAGTAATATATAAGCAAACTATATCATACACATATAAGAAATATCCAAATAATTTCAAATTAGGGGATGTAGGGGCTTATTTTTCTTTCAAAAAAATAGTAAAGATTGCATCATCACCAAGGCAAGAACTTAAAGTAAGGAGCTGAAACAGGGATCAGAGAAGACACTACTTACTGCTTCCTGCCCCCTCTATCTTGTTCAGCTGGTTGTCATAAAGCTCGGGTCCAAGGGTGTCACTGGTGATAGTAGACTGGGACATATCACAACAATTAGAAATCAAGAAAATGCCATAAATGAGCACACAGGTCAGTTCAATGGAGGAAATGGAGGAATCAACTGAGATTCTCTCTTACCAGGTATGTCAAGCTGACAGCCAAGAATACTTTTTAAAAACTGTTAAAAAGGAAACAAATTGGTTAGGAGTGCATCATCAATTGGGAGCTATAAAGTAGCTCCATTTACACTCAGAACTAGAGTCCCAGACCTCTATGACAACTGGCCATGAAAGTGCCTAGGACTGAAGAGTAACTTAGAAGGATAAAGTGCAAAAATGTAGCAATATTTCACCAAAACCTTCACTGCTCTCAGATAGTATTCCAGCCGTAGCTCCAGGCCAAAAGAAACAAAATCATTAAACTGACAGCACATACCCCACTTTCCCTAGGTCATGTTTTTAGATGTGCAGAGTTCCTTTAACCCTGTTTAGATAATAGGTTTTTACAAACCAGTTGGAGGCTGAGGTAATTATACCACTGTAGATGTTGACAGCTGTCACTATGCTCTGGCATGAACGTGAAATAGTTCCATTGGCTTGTATACTCAGTACTGACGTGGTGTGCTGGATCGCTTTAGGCCAACTATACATAAGCTAAAGATAACTGTGAGGATGAAACACAATTAAACACAAACCAAAACAATGTCTCCATAGGATTGAGCTACAGACAAGACTATATACATCATTATTTTAATTAGATATTGGTAGGCACAGGCCATTGTGGGTGGTGCCATCCCTGAATTTGTGGTCCTGGGTTCTATAAGAAAGCAGGCTTAGGAAGTCAGAGGGAACAAGCTAGTGAGCAGCACATCTCCATGGTCTCTGCATCATTTCCTGCCTCCAAGTCCCTGGCCTGTTTCAGTTCCATTCTTGACTTCCTTTGATTATGAACTATTATGAGGATGTGTAAGTAAAAATAAATGGTTCCCTCTCCAAGTTGTTTTGGTCATGGTTTTCATCACAGCAATAGTAACTCTAACCTGAAGACACCTGGTTATGCTGTTTAAGAGAACCAGGGAAGAACTTTGAGCTCTATAGCCTAAAAGCACTCCCTGCTCATCTTCTGTTTCATGAGAGTGGGTGAAATGTGACCAGACTGCCCTTTGCTCCTGTCACCCTGTCTTTCCTTCCACCATGGAAAACATCCCTCAGGCCGTGTAAGTCTTCCAACATTTAAGTTGTTTTAAACAACTGGACTCTAAGACAGGTCAGATTTATGAAACTACCACTCAATGGTTCAGTAACCCAACATTACATGTGAGTGTAAGTAAAATATAAAATCTACAAACTGTAAATTAAAATTAATTCTGCACTTCTTTTGTAGTAGAATCTTAGAAAAGTGGTTTGATTTGTTACAAAAATATAATGTAAAACTGAAGTTAATAAAACTAATTAATAAAGTCAGATTAAAATTGGAAGACAGTGTCTTTTTTTAAGATTTATTTATTTATTATTATGTACATAGTGCTCTGTCTGCATGTACATCTGCATGCCAGAAGAGGGCTCCAGATCACATTATAGATAGCTATAAGCCACCATATGATTGCTAGGAATTGAACTCAGGACCTTTGGTAGAGTGGTCAGTGCACTTAACCTCTGAGCCATCTCTCCAGGCCAGGAAGACAGTGTCTTAAAAAATAATGTAGACACCAACAGAGGAAAAGAGATGATGCTGACTTCTTGACTCCAATCACATGCATATATATGCCTGTGCACACCTGTGCATACACATACAGAAAGTTCTCTTTTAGTGCCATTTTACTACATATTTGCTACTCACATGGAAAATCTTCAAACTAGAACAAGAAGTGCTGAGCTCTGCCTAACCCAATAAAGCTGAGTCACTTTCTAGCTTTAACATCATATTTTTTTCACATGGGGATCAAGCCTCAAATTTTTCAACATAATTTTAATGCTTTAAGTTATAACTATGTATTTACACACAATTTTTAAATTGCATTTTTAGAGTGGTTCAAATAAGAAGTATGGTACCAAACTGAATTATCTGTAAATAGCTTTATTTACAATATAGCTAATGAAACTAAACAACTATGTCTAAAAACATTAATTTCAAAATGAATTGGTTTTGTTTAATTTATCGTCTTTTTTTTACCTCATTCTATTAAATAACCACATTATACATCTAATGTATACCTTTTATTCCAGTTATAGGTCTTTCTGTCATAGATGTTCATACTTCATTAAATAGCTAACAGCTTTTAATAGTATGGGAAAAATCTTCAAATTTTGGATAAAAATTATATATATATATATCTACCCAAGGGTTCAAAGTACCACGCTGTTTCAGTTAATGAAACATGGATAAGTGACATTACTAAAATGAAGCAAGACTCTAATATAAAATATTCTACAAATTATCAAACAGTGTGTGCAATTTATTTAACAAATACTTTAATGAATATTGCAAAGCTGAATTTGATTGATTTTGTAGTATGTCTTGGTACTTAATTTACAAATGCATTTATTGTTCATTTGTGTATAAATTAGATACACACATATTCCAATTTTATTTTAAGTTATAACTGAACAATATTAATAAAATAATTTGGTGGTGATAAAAATTTTGTTTCCTCTGGGGTGATTTTTCTATCCTTGACTAAAGATTACTTTGTAAATTATCTCAAATGGCTGAAAGACATTTCTGTTGCCACCTGTAAGATTTGCAGAAAGAAAATTCAAATTTGGGGCACCTTTTATCAGTCTCATATCTTTCCTGCCCATAACTTCCTCTGTTTGCTCAAATATATTGACTTGTCTACCTTTATAGGAAGTGTCATCTTCTCTCACATCTGCATGATATATATTGTTCTTTCTGTTTGGGTTTATCTTTGATTGATTGAAAAGTTTACTTTGATATGGAAGGGTAGCCAAGTACCATGTTTCATGTTATATTAACTTAAACTCAAGGCTATGGTAAGTTTCTCTTGGTTTTCCCTAGTACTAAGTGCACTCATATTTATTACACTTGTCACTATATATTGAATTGATGTGTTCATTGGCCTAACAACCTCACGTATCTACACTACTCATGTTTAAGACATATATTTTTCTAATGTCCAGCTTATACTAAATGCTTAATTTGCAATTAATAATTATCTTTAAATATTTGGATTGTAGGATGATGAAGAACTAGAACACTTAAACATTACATTAAACCAGATGAAACTTATTTTGAAGTCCTGAAACATTTTGATAGTATGACTACTAATCCACTTTCAATAATATTTTATGGGGAAAAATTAACATGCCACTATAAGATTTGAAACTGATATGTTTGTGTAATTTAAAAATGGGATCGCAGTGAATTGTGATGCTTAAATCATATTGATATGTTCACTCTTTATAGACCGGGAAGTTTAATTTAAGAAAAGCCTTTGAAAAGTATTTTCCCCAGATCTGGTGGCTATAATTACAAAACCAAAGCTTTATTAAAGTTGTGACATGCCTAAAATTTTCAGTGGAAAATCTGTTCTTTGACTTCATCATAGCCTCTGCTATTGCACACAATTTTTTGTTTCCAAGGAGACCAGAATGTGAATCCTGCCTAATGACCATAAGGAGGTGTGTGTGTGTGTGTGTGTGTGTGTGTGTGTGTGTGT
>OU015749.1:66016250-66072682 GCA_907169655.1 Acomys percivali | reverse complement strand
TTTTTTTTTTCATTTATTCAATGTTGGGGCCTGAAATGAAGAATAAAACAGGTGGAGAGGAATGGAAGAAAGAAGAACACACAAAGTAGCTAACACCAGCTACATTCACTAGCATCTTCTACAAAACATTTGCTAAACAAATGTTATAAATTTTCGATAATCAACCTCACACTATAGAAGCAGAAAGGATACTACACATATGAGCCAGAAAAGAAATAAAGACATAAACTATATAAAGTATTGATTAATCTTTCTAAAAGGTTTAAATGTTCCAAATACTATTAAGAGAAACAAAAGATAAGACACAGATGGAAAGAAATATTGTTAGATTGCAAAAAACTCAACCATGAAAAGACACGCAGCCTACATTGAAAATAAGTCAAAAGATTAATAGCCAACCCACAGAAGAAGATATATAGAGGCAATCAAATATAAATCAAGATTCTGTATGATCATGGAAACACAGATAAATAGAACAACAATGACTAAAATCCATAACCCCAACAACATCAAGTGTTGACAAGAATTTGAAGCAGTGAAGACACTTGTTCCCTGCTTCTGAAGACAAAAACTGCTAAACAGTTGGATGAAAGTTTGGCAGTTCCTTTAAAAGATAAGCAATTCTTATCACATGACTCAGCAATTATCTTTCTTGAGATTTCACCAAATGTGTTAGAAAAATATGTATAGATGAAAACTTGTAGATATTCCAGTAGTTGTGGGACCTGGAAGAATGAAGCCAGTAAACAAAAAAGACTGACCTCTCATGTGATAGGCAATTTTATTTAGAGAATGTGACAATTTATTCTTTGATGCTTAAGAAGAGTCAAGTAAGTAAAGGGAACAATCACAAGGACAAGATATATATGACAATAATATGTTTTTGCATAAAGGTATATAAACAAATAAAACTAACCAACTTCACTAAAAAAAAACTGAAGACAACTCACTTCTATCTGATATACTTAGTGGAGCACAAAACCATATTTCAAGAAAATTGGATGCATAAAGTTATTGTGTAGTTCTGGTTTTGGTACCACCTATGTCTGGTGGCAATTGCTCTGAGAATCTCCTTCCTCAAGGTGGTGTAAACACTGCTCCCCAATTCTGCACCAATATGCCAAGAAAGCAGCTTATATTCAATTACTAAACAGGGGAGAGAATAGGGCTGGACTTCCTGCCAGCCAGAGGAGGGGGAATTACCAGAGAAAGTAGGGGATTCAGGCAGGAGCAGAGAACCAGGAGACATCAGGAGAGAGACACTGAGGCCAAGGAAAGCTGCAAAGTACAAGAATATATGGGATGCACTCTGGGAGGAAACAAAATTAGCTTAAAGGTTTAAGAATATATTCATAACTGCTCAGTTCTTGTGTTGTGATGCTTATTATTAGCAAAAATAAAAGGTCTCAAATATTTGTATGATAGCTGGGTTAAGAGAGCAACTGAGAAACAAACACAGTTATATAATAATAACCTTACCTTAAGCAAAGAATTCTGTGTTTTGTTTTGTTCTGTTTTTAATTCTGTGGTTTTAAAGAAACTGAATACACAATATTTGTTTCCTTGGAGTTTTCTCACAAGCATTCAATTCTCACACAATTATATTTTTGCACTGTTTCAATATAGGTGTTTATAATAGCTTTATTGAAACTTGCCAAGCATTGGAAGCAACCAAAATGTCCTTCCATGGGTGTGTGGTTAACAGTCATAAACCCAGACAATGGGATAATACCAACAATAAAAACAAATAAAGCATCAATCCATCAAAGGACAAAAAGTAATTTGAAAATTATATTGTATAATTTCTTAGTTTATTTTCTATTTTTATTATAATAAAAAATAACAAAAAAGAGCATGGGTTTCTGGGAGTTTAGAGCTCCAGTTCAAACTCTTATAAATAATACAAAAAATTTACTACAGTATAAGCAAGGAACTTTGGGGGAAAACTGTATATATAGAGCCATCTGTGTGATAAATGTTACTCAGGTAAAGAATGTTAATAATGGGCTAGGCCAAGAATCCTGAAGGCAAGAATTATGAAAAATATTTGTACCTTCAACTAGTTTCATCTGTGCTCCTAAAAGATCTCTGAAAAACAAACCTCTTTAAGATGTACTGTTACTAGTACTCTGTAACTCTCTTAGCATAGTAGGCAGTGTGTCAGTCTCATAATCTGAAAATGTAGTCTAGTTTATTTAGTATTTGATCACTTTACATACATAATACCGCAGTAAAAATTAAAAGAAATATGGGGGCTACAGACATAAAAATTGTCATGAAGTCTCTGAAATACGAATTTTTCTTTTTATTTATTTAATTTAATTTTTTTTTTTTTTTTTGCCAGAAGATAGGAAGAAGTGTTATTTTATAACCAAAGACAATACAATGAGACAAGGGATGATCTGGACATCAGTCCATATAATAAAAAAGCTGCCATCTTCAAGCTGAATATTTTAAATGAAGATTTAATTTTTGTACATTTCCATAAAGATTCAAGAAATGTATAATCATGAAAAATATACAGTAAAATATAAAAATGGAAATGCCTGGCTCATGTGTCTGTCATTAGCATGAAAAGAATGGGTGAACCTCATGTATTTTAAATTAATTCAGTCGTAACTAAATGACATAGGCTTTGTCTATGTATTGCCAAACCAATAGTCACAGAGAAAAGAAATTGAAGCAACCAATTGATGTCTATTCTGCTAAGATAACACTTTCTTCAAAAAAGTAAAGTATTTCTAAATATTTCCTTCAGTGTAAACTAACAAGGACTATGTATTTCTAAGAAATATTCTTGCTTATTGTGTATCCTTTGGTCTAAAAATAACACCCAAGTATTGAATTTTGCATATTATTTATGCAGGATGTTCTTGAAAATCCTGAAATATATGCAGAGCTTATGATACACACAGTTAATCAATTATAATATCTGGGAAATGCTAAGATTATTTTAACAAGCAAAACAGGATTATTACATAATCTATGGTTGTATAGCTCAACAGAATTGATAAATTGATGACAGAATATAAATATTTAATAAGCATATCTGTAGTGCAGGAAGATTTATAGATATTTTTAATGTTAAGCTTTATTTAGTTTTTGAATGATTACTGTGAATACTTCCTAGAGTTCTAGTTTTCCTGTATCCATAATAACTCTCAGTATGAGTAAACTTACAAAAACTTTAAGAAAACAGCTTTTTAATAATAAATTGCCATAACTTTAACTTTAAAAAAGCACATTTTTTCCAGAAAGCTTATATAACTTGGCTTCTTGGAGTAGAAAAGCAGACATTTAAAAATGTTAAGGTGAATCCCGGGGAGTTCCAAGATGAGGCGCCTATCACACACTGTATCTGATCTACTGCAAGGAGCCCAGGGACCTGAATGGAGCCACAGACTGCTAGATCTATAGAACTCTAGGTGAGTAGAGACCCACACAGTGCAGACCACCAGCAGGCCTGGTCCCGGGTAAAGCAACAGCCCACGGAAGTCAAGAACCCACTCTCCAGATGCTGGAAAAGAACCCACCTGTGGGCTGTAGCTGGCCTATAAAGCCCGAATACAGTAAGTGACCCGGTGAAACACTGGAGCCCCTGGCCTGTAGAAGTCTCAGGGAAGCAGGTGAATCTGTCCTTGTACCCCTTCCCCTGCCCCACGCCAATTAGCAGAGAGCCCTCAGAGCTGTGTGGAAGCACAGGTGGCTGGGTCCACCTACCCCAGCTAGAGCGCACAAGCTGCCCCCTAGCCGAATGGGTCCAAATTGGAACCGGACATAGCGGATGACCCGCAGACTTGGGCAATTAGAACCCAGCTTGAACAGTTCCCACAGCCCTGGCAGGATCTTTCATGCTCTCGGGAGAGGCTGACACCCCTGAGGTGTTTATACTCTGGTCTAAAAGGTGGCCACATCTCAGTGGATCTGATATGGGTGGGGTGTTGAGTACAGGGCTGTGGGAAACGCAGGTAGCTTGGAGCAACTTGCCCAGCCAGAGAGCACCACCTGTGGTCTGGGTCCCCAGTACAGCTGCTCTGAAACACAGCAGTAACTTGAAAGGGACCATGCAGAAACCTACCACTGCTGACCCAGTTCAGAGCTTAAAGTGTAGAGCAAAGTCTCCAGGAGTGGAAACCAGCTTGCAGAAGTTTCTCATATCCTCTCAGGGCCTTCTTAATGTGTAAAATATAATCAAAATAATATCAAAGTACTGTTTTTTTATTCTTTCACTGATGACTTCTCTTTTTTGTTTCTTTTTTTAATTTAATTAACTTACTCAGATTACAACTCAATTGTTATACCATCACTTGTATCCTTCCATTCCTCCCTTCCTCCCACTTTCACCCTATTCCCCTCCCCTAGGTCTAGACATGAGGGGGCCTTCTCCCCTACATATGGTCATAGGCTATCAAGTCTCATCGTGGTAGCCTGCTTATTCTTTCTTTGAGTGCCATCAGGCCTCCCCACCAATGGGAGGTGATCAACAGAGGAATATTGAATGGCTGAGACACATGTAAAGAAATGCTCAATGTCTTTACTCATCAGAGAAATGAAAATCAAAACAAATTTGAGAATCCATCTTATATCCATCAGAATGGTTAAGATCAAAAAGTCACTGATGACCTCTAAGCATGTGGAAAAGTATATTGTCAAATGCCACCAGAAATCTAACGTCAGATTCATAGAATTATCTAAAGAACATTTAGTGTATCTTGGCTATTTATCTGTTGTCTTCCTTGAGTAATCAGACATAAGAATCCTTATCCAACTTCAAGCATGCATCCATTGGTTGTTCTGCCCTGCAACTCTGATTTTATTCCTTTTTTTCTTTCAATGTCTTTAAAATACACAATCTTTTTTTTTCTGATTTTTTTCTTTAGTCTCTAAACCTCTAAAGGAGAATAAATAAATCCATAAAGTAGTAACTAAATCTGAGCAAAGTAGCAAGAACAAGATGGTGGTAAATAAATATTAAACCATCATTACATTTTTGGAAAGATGTAAAAACATGCATAGCCTCTTTCTAACCTTTTGACATCCAGTCAGTTTTATTCTACTGTTCTGACTCTTACTGGCCATATTTAATTTTCTCAACTTAATTTTGTAGCCCCTCTATTGAGATTCAATCTAATTTTGACCTTACTGAACCTTCTCTGGAACAATGATGATACAAAGTTTCTTTGTATTACATTTCATTGCTATATCTCGCATTATGATTATACTGTGACCAAAAAGCCATGACCATGCATAATTCCCAGGAATTTCACTTGTGTGACCTGTTTTTCACTCTAAAAATGTTTTTTTTATAATTTTCTCCAATGAGTTTTGACTTCACCAGAACAAAGTTCCCATTGCTGGCAAACCCATGAGGTTTTTTTTTTTCTATTGTTTATTTTGAATCATCACATTTATTTGACCCTGGTAGAGTTTGTAGCTATCTATTTAGATATGTGGAACTTTGTTAACTAGTTAAAATTATATGAGAAAGTATAAAATGTAGATCTGTGATTTTTAAAATAAAAGCTCTATATATCTATTCCACTTAAAGAGGGCCAAGAAGATGTCAAAGAAGAGAAAGTGTTAAATAGCAAACAGAGTTCTGTGAAGTTTGTCATTGTCCTTTTAATTAATCATAAACTTTATAATATTATGATCACAAATAAGTAAAGTTTTCTACAATAGTTTTCATATATTTTATGATAATATTCAAAGATCCTGCCAATTCTCAGCTGATAAGAGGAAGTCATCATTGGTATAAAACAATTTCTAGGTTGCTCAAAAAGCAGTTCACCCAATATAGCTTCTCAACCATTATTCAATTGAAACTATATGTAAATAAAGAAACTCAAAGTAACTAAAATAAGACCCAGCTTTACCAAGCAGAAAGCTAAGTGTTACAGAGCTATCATAGTTTGTGGGACTCTGCTGGAAAAGGTTGAAGTTTAATATCTTTGAATATCCATTTGCACTTGGTCTATGATGATGCACTCCCTTTCCTCAATGGAGTTCCTACTCCACCAGATCTTGTATGGAATGCCACATAGCTCTCAAGTAAGGTTATAGGCTCTACCCTTTCCTGATAAGGAGCTTTTTCAGTAACCACAGGGAATTCCTGGAATTCCAGGGAATACCCGACCCTATGCTGAGGATATCCTAGCCTCCAGCAAATGACCTTTAACCATACCTAGAAGATATTCCCTCACTCATAGGATAATTAAGTACTGTGTTTTCCTTTTTATGATAAGACCCCATGCTAATGAATGTAAAGAAAAATTGCACTACTGTATGTAGATTAAATATCCTGGCACTTCTAGCCCCAGCAAATCAGACACATTCACCCTCAAACCCCTCTGCACTGTCCAAGGTTAATAAATAGAGGTTGGCCAGCTTGTTAGCTTTCTTGCTTATCATTGCTCCACCATGACCATCTGAGACTCTGTTTATTCTGGGGGACCACAGCTAGGCACCCAGTGTCAGGCAGTGATGACAGCAATGCCTTAGCATCCTTTGGCACTTGTTCCATCACTTCCAGATTGGTGCTTACAATGGGAAAAGAGCTGCTGGTCCTCTGTCTCACAGAATCTGCATTCTTTTCTGGCTGGGCTGGTTTTGGGCTTCTGCATCCTTCCTCTGTGTTTAGCATGGTAGAAAGGGCTGTAACATTTGGTATTATCACAGGCTTGTGGAGCTCCACTGTCATCTTATATCAGCCATCTCATTCTAGTAGAGCTAAACTGTAACACCCATGGAAATGCATTTTCCACTTCCCCCAATAAGACCAGGAACCTGGCCTGGCACCCAGGTCACAGGCCTCACCCTGAGCACTCTAAGCTGCATCTGAACAAGAAAAAGATCTTAGGGACCTTTGATATCAAGGACTGCCCATTCTCATGCAGAAGCAAGCAGTGCCTGTATCAATCTGCCAATATGGGACCCAGGCCACCAGCCAGATGCTGAATAACAATAGTTTAATCTGAGTTTTTTCAAAGCAACCATATTTGTTTGCTGGTGTCTGCAAAACAAGAACATTGCTAACAAGAGGCTATACAGAATAAAGGCAAGGTGTTTGATAGCCTTCTTTCTCTGGACCTCTATTCCCTTCAGAGTAAAGTGGAAAATTATATTTCACAATGTAGGGTGTAGAGTATATCTGGGTTTTCCCCTAGTTTTCTTTTCTCAACACTCATTTTTGTTTGCTAAATGTTTAGAATATATAATGTGTGTGTGTGTGTGTGTGTGTGTGTGTGTGTGCGCGTGTGTGTGTGTGTGTGTGTGTGTATGTGTGTGTGTGTGCGTGCGTGTGTGTGTATGGGAATATGGGTAGGTATATGCTAGAAGTTCATAAATATTTTTGGATATGTTTACCAAGAAACAGTTTAAAAATCAATTTTGGAAGTGGCCAGTACACAGACCTTATCTTAGCACTTAGAATGTAAAGGATAGAAGATCTGGAATTGCAAACCCCAAACTGTCTCCAAAAGATAATAAGTGAACTAAGGGCAAAATAGGTCAATAATCATTTAGATGTTTTTTAATTTTCATATGAATTAATTTTGACACAGAGGTTTTTTTTTTCATAATTTGTAACAGAAATCCAACCTCTTCATATATTTAGGCACCAAGAAACAGGATTTGTAGCTACATAAAAGATACTAATTTTCTCATACTCACCACTAAATACATGTCTATCTTTGTCTGAAGTCTACCATAAATTTAATAAGTTTAATTGGAGAATAAAGTCCTGAAATACATGTGAAAAAGCAACAGATTTCTGTGACATATCCCCCTAATGAAAAAGAATAATGCCAACTGGCATAAAAATAATTAAATGTAATTATTTAATATTTTAGAAAGATCAGACTCCTGCGATAGCCCCTGCTCTGGAAAACAAAATATTAAAATGTATAAGCATTTCAGGTTGCTCTAGTGTAGCTCAAGTTACTTAATTGAGCTAGACTGCAAAATTGTTTCAAGTCCTGGTTGTCAGAAAAGGCAGGAAATGAGACACAAACTTAAAACAGAAATGTAAAACACTGAGGTGCTAGACAAAGGAGAAACCTTTCATGTAGCTCTGCAGGAGTCAGTAAACATGAGAAGATTAAAACTCATATTTCATTTACTTTATTTAATGCCTAAACACTTTAGAACAAAAATAGACTGTTAAAATGATTTTTCAATGAAAATATGATGCATAATCATATCTGCCATGGGATTAATTAGCAATTAAATAACAATGACTAACACCAGACTTAGTGTCTTAGTCAGTTCCCATTTGAATAAAAAACTACTATGGACTGAGTTTCTTAAAAAATACTTTCTTATAGATAAGGCTGAAGCTAGAATTTTAGAGTGTTAACATGGTCAAAGCCAGGTATGGTCTCTTCTAACTAGAGTCAGACAGCTTTTCATTGAGTCTTCATATAGTAAGCAGAGATCCAATATCTCTCCCTATTTCTAGGAAAGCAATTCTATTGGATCAGGTTTTCATCAAGTAACTACATTTAATTTTAATTACTTTCCTTAAAGCCTTACTTATATTAAATACTATGAAATGTTGGAGCTCAAAGAAAAATGTGGAGTGAGGGGACACTACTGCTTACAATGTTTAGAGTGTTAAAGTCCAACGAATATTGCTGGACAAAACAGAATAAAGTGATACAACATCACTTAGCTAGGGATTGCAAGATAAAGCTAAGGTACTGAAATTGTATTGTTAAGTAAATAAATTTATCCACATAATTTTCAAAAAATACATAAACAGAGCCTCAAATCTTTTAGGTAGATGGCTGAGTGAAAATTACAATTAAATACATATAAAGAAAATATACAGATAAAAGCACTCTGGCCCCATGGGGGCTCACAGAGACTGAACCGCCAACCGAAGATCATGCATGAGCTGTACCTAGACGCCTTAACATATGTAACAGATGTGCAAGCTGGTCAACATGTAGATCCCCTAACAAGAGGAATAAGGGCTGTCTCTGACTATGTGGCTTGCCTCTGGATCTCTTTCCCCTGGCTGGGCTGCTTTGTCAAACCTCAATCAGAGAAGATACCGTTCTTTAGTTCTGGTTTGACTTGAGATCCCATGGTGGATTGCTATTTCTTGGGATGGGGGAAGAGAACATGAGGGTGAAACTGGGAGGAGAGGAGGGAGGAGGCTGAAGTCAAGCTGCAAAGCGATTAAGTAAATAGATAATGGGAAAATTAGCTTCTACCTTAAAAACAATCTACATATCTATTGGTTTATGTACAACAAATGAATTAGAAACCAAATTTGCATGGTAAAAGTAGCATTAGAGAAAAATTAGGAAAATGATAATGAGGCCCCTAACTAAAGTTTGAAGAAAAGAAGAAAACATCAAAGCTATCAACTATATTCCTTGTCAATTAACCCTTTCATTACTAAAGCATATATGAGTATTTAACAGTTTCAGTGGAACTCAGAAATTTCACCAGCAGATTTATTTAGAATAAGAATGAGAACTACGTATGTCTGTCTAGATAATTTAAGCAGATAATATGACAGAATAGCATTTATATAAAATAGAATGCAATACACTTTTAAGAGAAACATCTATGTTATACAGAAAATGAGTATAGAATTTGGTCAAATAATTTTTTATTGTTGTTGTTCCTGTAAAAGAGCTACTTAAATGGAGAAGAATTTATTTTGGCGTATAAATTAATATAGTTGAAGCATGGTGTCATTTGTTGAGATAGCTGGATCCATCAATAATTTCAGATTGGACTATGAAACTTTCTCCAGCAAGGCTATATCTATAGGAGTCTATGGGAGGCATGTTTACTTAACCAACATAGACTTACGGGGAATGTTGTGTGGGAAACACTTCAACTTTTGCCTGGTGGTCATCTCCACTGTTTACAGCATATTAGCAATCCTAGGCTAATGATGGAAGAGAGGAAAGCCTCACTGACTTTCTGAATGTGGTGGCAGTTTTCTGATGATTCCTGGTTGTGTATGAAAACTGAAGATTCTTACGGGTCCTCTTCTTTTAAGATGTAGACATGAATGTCTAGAATACACTTAAAGTTTAACAAGTATTTGTTTAATCAATGAGCAGAGGTGATGGGAGAGAGAAGGGGAATGTCTAAAGAGAACTTGGAGAAAGAATATTGAAGAATTTTTGGAGAAAGCATTCACACTCTCAGAAAAACACAGCAAACATGAGGGATACATGCTGTATAGCAGAAGACCTTGCTACACAGAAATAAATAATACTACACTATATAAAAAGTTAAAATTTCCTCTGGAATAAACAATTATTTCTGCAGGCTCTCAATACTCAAAGAACTAAACAGCACAATAACTTAACAAAATTATTGACCCTTACAAACTGCTCTCACCAGTGGGTTCCAAGATGGCGTCTATCAGTATGCACTGTATCTGATATACTGGGAGGAGATCAGGGACTTGAATGGAACCACAGACTGCTGGATCTTAAGAATTGTAGGTGAGTGGGGTCCTAAACTCCGCAGACCACAAGTGGGCCTACCCCAGGACAAGCAACCGCCCAGAGGTGCTAAACCCACTCCCCAGACTCTCGAGCAGAATCCATATGTGAGCTGCAGCCAGCATATAAAGCACAAATTTGCTCTGTGGGGAGGTGGTATTCTGGGGCCCCTAGCCAGAGGAGTCTCAGGGAATAGGGTGAAACTGCCCTTGGATCCTTCCACCCACCCGATGCCAAACTGTGGAAGTCACCCGCCCAGGGCAAGTGAAAATACAGGCAACAGGGCCCACCAAAAACAGCTAGAGCCGGCGTGCAGCTTACGGGCCATCCTGGGCCCAATCTAAAGCCAGACACAACGGACTGAGCCTGCAAACAGGGGCAATTAGAAACCAGCTTGGACTCCTCCCACAGGCCCAGCAGGATCTCCCACACTATTGGGAGATGTGGGGAATGCCTGCAATGTTGAATCACTGACCTAGAGGGATCTCTAAGCATCCCGGCTTACAGGGTAGCAGAAAGTGCAGGCACCTTGGATCCCACCAGCAGCCTCAAAACATACTGTCTCTGGCCCATGGCACACAGATCCTGCACTCTCCAAAGGACAGAACCTAGCTGAATCAGCTCCCACAGGCCCGGCAGGATCTCTCCCACTATTGGGAGACGTGGGGCATGCCTGTAGTGTCTAATTGCTGACCTAGAGGGAGGGATCTCTGAGTGTCCTGGCTTGCAGGGTCATGGAAAGTACTGGCAACTTGGAACCCACCAGCAGTCTGAAAGTGTATTGTCTCTGACCCAAAGCACACTGATCCTGCACTCTCCAACAGACAGAACCTAACTGGTTCAGCTCCCGCAGGCCTACCAAGATCCCCCATGTTCCTGGGAGAGGATGGATGTTTCTACAGGGCATAGAAGCAGAAGTAAAAGACAGCTACAGCCCAGACAACTGATCCAGCTGGGGTCTTGGCTACAAAGCAACAGGAAGGACAGGCAGCGGGGACCAACCTACCCAACCAGAGTGCTTGTGTGTTGCCCATGTTCTAGGGCCCCAAACTGCTTATTTGAATTACAGCAGTAAGGTGAAAGGGTCCAAACAGAAATCTACTTGGCTGACTCAGTCTGTAGCCTAAAGTGTAGAGAAAAATCTCCAGGAGTGTAAATCAGATCACCTGCCTGTTCCAGGGAAATACTCACTGATCTCCACAGGCAAGGGCATCTGACCTATAATCAGTCATCACCTATCCACTCTCAAACATTGAAGGTCATTAGAAGCTACCTCCCAATATCAGAGACACCAAAATGACAAGAGGACAGCGAAAGAATGCCAACAAAACCCAAAACAGCTTGGCATATCCAGATCCCAGCAATTCCAATGAAAACAACTCAGAGAACCCCAAAACAATCAAAATACAAGAAAATGACCTCAAGTTCTTAGTAAGGAAGATGATAATGGAAAAAAATGAATAAAATCTGTAAACAACTGCAGGACGAGGCAAAGAAGAGGGCTGACGATTTAAAAGAGTCATATAAAGAGACGCTAAAAGGATTTCAGAAAAATAAAACCAGATGAAGGAAATCATTAAAACAGTTCAAGATCTGAAGATAAAAATGGAAGCTCTGATAAAGGAACACACAGAAGAAAAATGTGATCGGGAGGCATCAGAGAAGAAAGCAAGAAACTCAGAAATGACCTTATCTAACAGAATGCAAGACATGGAGGAATGAATATCGGGACTTGAAGATACAACCATAGAACTCGAAAAAACTATCAAAGAAAATGCTAAATCTGAAAAGATCCTGACAGACAATCCAAGAAATCAAGGCCACCATGAAAAGTTGAAACGAGAATAATAAGTATTGAGGAAAGAGAGGACACCCGACTCCACAGCCCAGAAAATATGTTTAACAGAATCATAGAAGAAAATTTCCCCAGTTTGAAGAAGGAGATGCATATGAGCATACAAGAGTCCTACAGAACACCAAATGGAATAGACCAGAAAAGAAAATCTTCCCACCTCATAATAATAAAAACACAAAATATACAGAAAAAGGAAAAATATTAAAAGCAGCAAGTGATAAAAGCTGAGTAACATATGACGGCAAACCTATCAGAATTACTCCCAACTTCTCAGCAGAAACCACGAAAGCCAGAAGGGCCTGGACAGAGGTCTTGCAAACCCTACGAGAGCACAGATGCCAGGCAAGATTACTATAGCCAACGAAACTATCAATAAACATTGACAGAGAAAACAAGATATTCCATGACAAAAACAAATTCAAACAGTACCTACCCACAAATCTGGCTTTACAGAAGTTACTAGAAAACTCCACCCCAAAGGGTCAAATTACAACCAAAACTACATAATAAATAGATAACTACACCATCACAAAATCACAGCCTCACAGCTGTAACAAACAGTAAAAATGAAGGGACTTAGCAGTCACTGGTCATTAATATCTCTCAGCATCAGTGGTCTCAATTCTCCAATAAAAAGCCACAGACGAACTGAGTGAATGCATAAACATCTCCCAACATTCTTCTGCATTCAAGAAACACATCACAACCACAAGGACAGATATTGCCTCAGAGTGAAAGGTTGGGGAAAATATTTCAAGCAAATGGTCACAAGAAGCAAGCTGAGGTAGCCAATCTAATATGTAATAAAATAGACTTTCAACCACAATTAATCAAAAGGGATGAGGAAGAACACTTCATACTCATCAAAGGTAAAGTCAAACAAGAAGACATCACAATGTTGAACATCTATGCTTCCAATACAAGGGCACCCACATTTGTAAAAGAGCTATTAACAAAGCTTAAACGACCTCTCGATCCCCAAACATTAATAGTGGGAGACTTCAACATCCCACTTTCACTGAAGGATAGGTCTTTGAATCAAAAACTAAGCTGGAAAATAACTTCATTTACCAATGTAATGAATCAAATGGATCTAAAAGATATCTACAGAAATTTTCAACCAAATGCAAAGGATTATACCTTCTCCTCAGCACCCCATGGAATGTTCTCTAAAATTGATCACAACAATTGATCACAAGCCTCAACAGACACAAGAAGACTGAAATAATACCTTGTGTCCTATCAGATCACAATGGTCTATGGCTGGACTTCAACAACAGAAATAAGAAAAAGTCTACACACACATAGAAACTAAACAACTCTCTACTTAACGCCAGCTAGGTCAAGGATGAAATAAAGGACTTCCTGAAATTCAATGAAAATGAAGGAACAACATACCAAAATTTATGGGACATAATGAAGGCAGTGCTAAGAGGAAAATTCATAACACTAAGTGCCTTTAGAAATAAAATGGAAACATCCCACATAAACAACTTAACGACACACCTGGCAACACTAGGGGAAAAAAAGAAGCAGAAACACCCAAGAGGAGTAGACATCTGAAAATAATCAAACTCAGGGCTCGTATCAATAAATTAGAAACAAAGAGAACAATTCAAAGAATCAACAAAACCAAGAGTTGGCTCTTTGAGAAAATTAATAAGATCAACAAACAGATAGCCAAGCTAACTAAAAGACAGAGAAACACTATCCAAACCAACAAAATCAGAAATGAAAGGGAGACATAACAACAGACACTGAAGAAATACAAAGAATCATAAGAACCTACTTTAAAGGCATATATGCCACAAAATTTGAAAATCTAAGGGAAATGGACAATTTTCTTGATCAATTCCACTTGCCAAAATTGAATGAAGAACAGATAAACAAGCTAAACAGTCCCATTTCCCCTATCGATATAGAAGCAATCATTGATAGTCTCCCAATCAAAAATAAAGCCCAGGGCCAGATGGTTTCAGCGCAGAATTCTACCAGTCCTTCAAAGGGAGCTAATTCTTCAAGTTATTTCAAAAGATAGAAATGGATGGAACAATACTAAATTCTTTCTATGAGGCCATAGTCATGTTGATACCTAAACCTCACAAAGACCCAACAAAAAAAGAGAATTTCAGGCCAATTTACCTTATGAACATTGATGAAAATACTCAATAAAATACTCTCAAAACGAATACAACAACATATCAAAGACATCATTCACCATGACCAAGTAGGCTTCACCCAGGCATGCAGAGATGGTTTAACATATGGAAATCCATTAATGTAATCCACCATATAAACAAACTGAATGTAAAAAAAACCATATGATGATCTCCTTAGAAAGCAGAAAAAGCATTTCACAAAATCCAACACCCTCTCATCTTTAAACTTCTGGAGAGATCGGGAATACAAGGCACTTATCTAAACATAATAAAGGCTATATACATCAAGCCAATAGCCAACATTAAATTAAATGGAGAAATACTCAAGGAAATCCCTCTAAAACTGGAGATCAGACAAGGCTGCCCACTTTCACCATATCTCTTCAATATAGTTCTTGAAGTTCTAGCCAGAGCAATAAGACATCAAAAGGAGATCAAGGAGTTCCAAATGGGAAAGGAAGAAGTGAAATTATCCCTATTTGCAGGTAATATGATAGTGTATATAAGTGAACCCCAAAATTCCACCATAGAACTCCTAAAGCTGATCAATACCTTCAACAAATTGGCTGGATAAATGACAAACATGTGGAGGAAGAAATTAGGAAAACTATATATAGAACTCTTCTTGAATTACAACTATACCCTTCATGATAGCCACAAACCACATATAATACCTAGGAGTAATTCTAACCAAGCAAGTGAAGGGCCTGTTTGATAAAGAAACTTTAAATCTCTGAAGAAAGAGATTGAAGATGACATCAGAGAGGGATCTACCTTGGTTGTGGATCGGGGGAATTAACATAGTAAAAATGACCATCTTACCAAAAGCAATTTACAGATTCAATGCAATCCCTATCAAAATACCTACACAATATTTTAAAGACATTGAAAGATCAATTCTCAACTTCATATGGAAAAAAAAAACCAGAATAGCAAAATAAATCTTATTCGATACAAGAGCCTCTGGAGGAATTTCCATACCCGATCTCAAGCTGTACTATAGAGCAACAGTTATTAAAACAGAATGGTACTGGCAGAGCAACATGCTGGTTAATATTGGGAATCAAAACAAAGACCCAGAAATGAATCCACACAAATATGGGAACTTGACTTTTGACAAAGAAGCCAAATCTATTCAATGGAAAAATGATAGCATCTTCAACAAATGGTGCTGATCTACCTGGATGTGTATGTGTAAAAAAAAATGCAATTAGAACCCTATTTTTCACCATGCACAAAATTCAAGCCCAAGTGGATTTAAGACCTCAACATAAAACCAGACACATTAATTGGGTTAGAAGAAAAAGTGGGGAAAAGCCTGGAACATACTGGCACAGGAGACAACTTCCTGAACAGAACACCAACAGCCCAGGCCTTAATGTCAACAATTAATAAATGGGACCTCATGAGGATGAGAAGCTTCTGTAAGGCTAGAGACACTGTCAAGAGAACAAAGCGACAGCCTACAGACTGGGAAAAGATCTTCACCAACGCTACATCTGATAAAGGTTAATATCCAAAATATATAAAGAACTCAAGAAATTAAATACCACCAAACCAAATAACCCAATTGAGAAATAGGGCTCAGAACTAAACAGAGAATTCTCAACAGAGGAATATCAAATGGCTGAGAGACACTTAAAGAAATGCTCAGCCTCGTTAATCATCAGAGAAATGCAAATCAAAGTGACACTGAGATTCCATCTTACACCCACCAGAATGGCTAACATAAAAAATTCAACTGACACCACATGCTGGTGAGGATGTGGAGAGAGAAGTACACTCCTTCATTGCTGGTGGGAATGCAAACTAGTACAACCACTTTGGAAATCTATCTGGCACTCTCTCACAAAACTGGGAATAGGGCTTCCTCAAGAACCAGCTATTCCACTCCTTGGAATATACCCAGAAAATACTCTATCACACAACAGGGACATATGCTCAACCATGTTCATAGCTGTATTTTTCATAATAGCCAGAACATGGAAACAGCCTAAGTGTCCCTCAGTAGAAGAATGGATAAAGAACCTGTGGTACATTTGCACTATGGAATACTATTACGCTATTAAAAACAAGGAATTCCTGAAATTTGTGGACAAATGGATTGAACTAGAAATGATCATAATGAGTGAGTTCACCCCGAAGCAAAAAGAAACAAATGGTATGTACTAACTATATCGAGACACCAGCCCAAGGGGCTTGTCCCATGAAAGACTTTAATTACCAGGAAAATGGGTCAGTAGGGAGGACATCCTATTGGGACTTTAGGTGAGAGAAGCAAGGGAGAATGGGGAAATAGAAGGATCCAGAGGGTCCTGGAAACCTACAGGAAGAACATTATGACTGGTGGATCTGGGCCCTGGGGTCCTGCTCAAACTATGGCACCAGCCAAGGAAAATATAGGAAGTAAACTTCGAACCCCTACCCAGACGATGGTCAGGACATTCTCCACCGATGAGTGGAAAGGGACATCTGACTTTCATACAAACTCTGGTGCCCTATATTTGACCATTGTCCCCTTGATGGGGAGGCCTGGTGGCACTAAGAGGAAGGATAACAGGTCACCAAGAAGAGACTCGATACTATGAGCATATACAGGGGGAGGAGGTCCCACTCAGTCACAGACATAGGGGAGGGGAGTAGGGAGGAAGCAGGAGGGAGGGAAGGATGGGCGGATACAAGTGATGGGCTAATAACTGAGGTGTAATATGAATAAATTTATAAAATATTTAAATAAAATACAACCAAACTGCTCTCACCAAGGTTGCCCAGAAGTAAGTGTCTACTGTGAAGAGGAGTGCCCAGGTAACTGCACAGAACTCCAGAGATGCAGCACTAGTGAAACATTACCAGTATTGTGCCCAGTTTTGCAGTTATGCCAATGCTTTTGTGTCACACATACTCCTGTAAATAACCCCAACATTATCATTGGTTCACCACCTAGGTTTGGGTGCAATTCCAAAATAAAATTAAATACATGGCAATCTAGTAAAAGAGGAAAGCACATAGTACCCAAAGCCCACATATCATTTTATACCTGCTGCAGTTACTTTTTCTCCAGTCTTGCCATCAGTAACAAAAAATAATGTCCATTATAGGTTCCCTTCCTCATCTGTGAAAGTATAGATTTACAATAAAGAAAGACAGAACAGAAGCTGCAGCTCTGCACCTAGTATTCCTCAGATATGATAATATTCTTCAGATGCCCAAACATTCCTTTCATATACAAATTATAGTTTGTAACTTCTGAGGTATGTAAGGATTGACAGGTCCACAGAATGAAGCCTAGATATGTATGTGATAACTAATATGCTTGATTTATCATCAAGAAATACTTTATACATCTTTGCATAAACATGAACTGTGCTTTGGAAGTATATTTTTCAAAGCCTTGTTTAAAAGCTTAAGCAAATGTATCCCTATATTTCACTTGAGAACCTAGAGGCTTCAAAAATTAAGTTTGAAATTATACCATATAAAAATTTAGACTATATTTTGTAACAAAATAACCAAACATTCTCAATATTTGGAAGTTTAAATTAATCACCTCATTGTAATTGGTTGTTTTAATAATCAGATGCATATATTTTAGCTATCAGAACTTGATATTTATTTTTGAGACTCCTATGTGTTGATCCAAACCTGCAGGAAATTTGCATTCTAAAGTCCCATGTCTCTTCTCTCCTCCAGCAAACTAATTGTCGAAAGGAATCAAACAATGTGGTTGGCACTGTGTTTCACTTGAACTCATTACATGTTTTCTATAGATCATTTTAGGTCATGAATTCACATTAATACCAAAATTCAGGTTGAAAACAGTATTTTCACCTAAATGTTGAACTATATTTTCTTTACAACTTTTCTCACCAAAAAACATAATTTGACTATTTAAAAAATGTTTAAAAAATAGTCTTGAAATGCTATTTTAAAGAAAGATTTATTTTGAGAGAACCAAAGATCCATTTATACCCAAGACTTTGCTCTTGTCATTTATGTTCCCTTCCTTAAATGATGTGCCCCTCTTAGTGCTCCAATACAACCTGAAATGAAGCCGCCCCTCAACTCTTTTTATACTTCCTATGGATCACACAGACCATCCCTTCCCTAGTCTCCCTTCCTCTCCCTTGTAATGTGTGTCAGCCCCTGAAGGAGGCAAACATCTCCTGCTCAATCACAAGCTACACATTCTAGATGACACAGTAGGCTGTTTGTGAACACTCTGCACTCTCTCTGTTCCTAGAAACAACTCTCTGTGTCTACCTGAATGCTTCAACAAACTGTGTTTTCCTAGCTTCCTGTTCCTCCTGTGTCGAAGAGCAGCAAACATTCCTCATGAAAGCAACAGCCTCTCAGGCCAGAAAAAGATAGCAAACAGCGAACATACTCTCTGAAAATGCAGAGAAAACAGAACCCAAGAAACAAAACACCTACCCAACAAAGACAAACCCAAAATCTGCACCTAGACCTATAATCGCTTCAAACCCAGATACCTACATGTCAACATAAGAGCATAACAAATACAAGCCAGGGCAATAAGTCTACACCAGAATTTACATATTCTATCTCACCAAGTATTCAATATTCCAACATAGCTGAAGCACAAGAAAAATACCTTTAACCAAATATACAAAGATGATAGAGATACTTAAAGAAAGAATGAATCCCTTAAAAAAATCTAGAGAAACACACATAAATAATTGGAAGAAATGTGTAAATCCCTCAAAGAGAAAAAAGCAAGCAAAACAAAACAGCAAAAATTAAAATAAAATAAAAATAGTTGACTGAAATTAATAAAATTGTTCAAAACCTGAAAATGAAACTAGAAACAATAAATAAACCACATACTGTGGAATTTTTGGATTTGGAAAATCTAGGTAAGTGAAGAGGAACTGCAAAGACATGCTTCATCAACAGAATGGAAGAGAGAAAATCTCAGGCACTGAAATCATGACAGAAGACATGCATATGTTGATCAAAGAAATTATTATGTCTAAAAAATTGCTGGAAGAAAACATCGAGGAAGTCTGGGATACTATAAAAAGACCAAACCAAGAATAATAGAAATAAACCCCATTCAAAGTCCCAGAAAATATTTTCTTTCTTTCTTTCTTTTAGACAAATCTGCTTTAATTACACAAAATGAACCCAGAAACATTGTGCTTTCCTCCATCTTCACTCATGGAGTGAAACAGAGAGTGGAACTTTCTAATTTGCAAACCAGATGTGCACATTTCTTTTGAATACCTAATACATTTTCATATTTGTTTATGCATACTATACATATATATATGTATATATAATATACTATAATATAATAGTAATATTATAATATAATATAATAACCCCATATCTATGAACCTTGATAAGATTAGAATATTTTATTGCAACTACTACTTTATCCATCTGAAGGGCAAAGAAAATATCTGAATTTGCAATAGCCTTCTATCTTAAACCCAAATTAATTAATGTATTTGTGTGATAGATAATCTTTCCTTGTCAACTTGACTGATATAGAGTCAACTAAAAGACAAGCAGCCACTTCACTGCGGGATTTTCTTAATCCGATTTTCTCAAGAAGGAAGCATGCACTAAATGTGAGTAGAACCCATGTAGAAGTGATGTTTGGCTTTCTGCCTGCATGTCTTCAGTCTACTGGCAAATACACCTATCCTGTTCTGCCATTGTTTGCATTTCTTCACTCATATTACCATCAGCTTCTTCAGGCTGCCAGGATGAACAAGATCAGTAAGCACTTCAAAGAAACATCCAGGCCTTCAGCACCAGAAGGGTACAGATGAAACAGTCAGTCTCATGGACTGCACAATGACCAGGTTCTCAGCCACTCCAGTATAAAACAGCCTTTGATAGACTACTTAGACACTAATGTAACCTAGCACAATAAATCCCCTTTAAATATGTCTTCATGCTATCACTTCTGTTCCTCTCAATAATTTTGACTATATACCTCAGAATAAGAATGTTTTCACAAATTATCAAAATTTGATTTTTGGGGGGAAATTTTTAAGGTTGACACTTTCCCGTTATTTTGAGTTCTTAAACACTTCAACCTCACTTGTAACCCACTGAACATTGGAAGAGGAGAAAAAATGTCAAATAGGAAAAAGGGTTGTGGACCTGTTTAGACATAGTTCCTTGTTCTAATTACACTCTTTGTCAGGATACCAGCAGTCCCAAGAGTCAACACCAAACAGCAACATGAATCCATAGATATGGCACAATCCAGCAGAAACAATAAGGTTCCACTTTTTCAACCTGAGTCAGGGGAAAGAGCCAGACTCAGCCAGAGTACATTGAGAAGTTCTCTGGAACATTTATCTATGCAAAGTGAAGATGCACAAAGCATTGCGTGGCAGAGTAGCGATGCAAAAACATTCTTCCACTATCTGTGGGGCTCCTATCTGTACTCCTTCCAAACTTCATGCACCCTCTAATGTGTCTGCTCCCAGCAAAACATCACATGCCCTCTCCAAAGACATCTTTCAGAAAAACACCACTGACACAACTGAGTTTTCAAAGAAACCAGAATTTTCCACTTCAGGAAATAGCTTTAGGATATGTGAAAAATGTTTGCTTTGTTGAATCTTCATGAGGAATAAATAATGAGTTCTATGTGGGAGCATATAGGCAAGGGAGGTTCTAAGAGATGGGTAACATATCACAAGCCACCTTAGTGGGGAGACTAAAAATTATCTCAATGTGTTCATTAGTCACTACTCAGGACCTCCAACTGATTTTCAAATTGGAAGGTAAATTACTGGCAACATGTTCATCAAATTTAGATCTATCTTGAACAGGAACAGTACATATAGCAAGAACATCTCTGACTCTGAACAGTTGTTGAATGCTGGAGTTAGGGACTACATGGCCCAGTTCATCAGCTAAATGTTCTCGAGGTATGACCTTCACATGACCATCATCCAGGGAGGTATCTTGCCAATTACTGGGAAGAGATGAACCAAGAACTTCTTTAATATGAAATTCCAAGCAACTCTGGAGATCATCAGGTGGTGTGTATGCTCAGCTTCCTAAGGTTGGACACACCAAGACAGGTTCTTTCTCACTTCTTCCACTGTTTCAGCCACTATTGGCACTTTCTCCTTTCTGGATTGAGACCAAAAGTCTCTATAGGTAGCCAAGGTAAATTTGCATAGCCAGTCTCTTCTAGCAAACTCACACACACACACACACACACACACACACACACACACACACACACCACCACCACCACCACCACCACCACCACCATCTTCGACAAGAATCCTCCAGAAAATATTTTCAACAAAATTATAGAAGAAAATTTTCCTAACCTAAAGAAGGAGATGCCTTTAAAGGTACAAGTAGTGTACAGACCAGAAAAGACAGTGATGTTGCTGTATCATAATGAAAACACACAGAACAAAGAAAGAATATTAAAAGCTTCAAGAGAAAAAGACCAAGTAACAAATGAAGGCAAATCTATTAGAATTAAACCTGATTTTTGAATGGAGATGCAGGAAGCTATCAAAAGACTGAAAGATCTCCCATACTCATAAGTCAGGAGGATTAACATAGTAAAAATGCCCATCTTATGAAAAGCAAATCTACAGATGCAATGAAATCCTCATCACAATTCCATCCTTAATTTTTACATGCCTTGAAAGAACAAATATCACCTTCACATGGAAAAATGAAAATCCCAGGATGGGATGTATTACCATCCTGTTTTCACACTGTGCTTCCAAGCTATACTAATAAAAATTGTATGGTATTGGCATAGAATCAGACATGATCATCAATTTAATCAAACTGAAGATACAGAAAGAAATTCATACACTTTTGAACATCTGTGTCCTACAAGCACATGGAAGCATTTTTATTAATTAATTAATTAATTAATTAATTCACTTTACACACTGGCCATAACTCCCTTCCTACTCTCCTCCCAATCACACCATCCCTGAATCTTCCTCAATTTCCCCCTTCACTATTCCTCAGAAAAGTGGAGCCCTCCATACTCATCATCTCAGCTCATCACGTCACATCAGGATTTGATCCTTTTCCGCTGTGTTCTGGCAAGTCAGTCCCACAACGGGGAAGTGATCAAAAAGCCTATGGCAGAATCCATGTCAGGATCAGCTCCCCTCCCCTTACTAGGAGACCTACATGCACCCTGAGCTGCCCATAGGCTACATCTGTGTAGGGCAATAGGTCCAGTCAATGCATGGTCCTTCATTGGTGCTTCAGTCTCCAAATGCCCCTCTGGGGCATGGCTCATTGGTTCAGTTGGTCTTCTTGTGGAGCTTCTGTTACCTCCAGGACGTTTTCTCTTTCCCCCCATTTTTCAACAAGACTTCTTATGCTTTGCTCCATGTTTGACAGTGAGTCTCAACATCTGTTTCAATACAGTGCTGGGTGGAGTCTCTCAGATGACAATGCTGCTAGGCTCCTGTCTGTTAGCATAGCAGAGTATTGCATGGAGGCAATATGTTAATGTTAATAAAATAATTATTCCAAAAGAGAAAATTAACAAAATAAATTATTAACTATATATTTTAATTCTGTTTGACTAAGATCATCTCTATCCAATATCAGAACAATGAATAGCTAGGTAAAAATTATTGTCATCAAGCTATGAGGTTGATTTCCTGTTTCTAAAGATATTATACTCACTCCTGTCCTTGAAGGTCCCAAAGTATCTCAGTATTTTTTGCATCACATATTTGCTTTTGTCAAATACATTCTGGAGACGACTGCCAAATATGAGGTAAGCATGTTAGATTTGAAGACATTAGTAGTATCTACATATAGCTGCAAGTATGTGGTTCTGTTGTAGTCCTTCTTCCAAGACACACACACACACACACACACACACACACACACACACACACACACGGAGGGGGGTGGGGTGGAGCAATCACTAAGAATATAGAATTTTAATTTAAAAATTAGATTAAACAATAGACAAAATATAACTGAGAGACTTGCTTCATCACAAAATTATTTCAAATAAAATATAGTTTGCCTCATCAGGTTATTGTTGACTAAATTCCAGATGGGTTTCCTAAAAACATCCAACACTTAAGGGTCAGAATATTTCTTAGCCAAAATAGACAATGAGAAACCTTGTTCTAACTACCCATCCTCTACAGCTTAAGCAAAGACTGGAAGTATGCTTTATTTGTTTGAGGTGTTGATTTGTATCAGATTAATGATAAAGAACTAATAAAAAATTTAAAAAATTCATAAGAGCTTTTAGGAGAAGCAGACAGACAAAATGAGTAAAAAAATAAGTAGTAACTCTGTTTCCCTGAAGCTTTGGTAGCAGAGACACAGGCTCTGAAATTAACCTCAGGAAGTCAGTACCTGAAGTATCCACTTCAGCTTGTCTACTGACACCACTATCTACTCACAGTCTGACACCTGCTTTACATAGCCAGTAGAATGCTCATTCTACTTTATGTTTCTACAGAGCTCAACAAAATTTAGTGCTAGAATTACTTCAGTATGATTAGTAAATAGTAGTAAAGCCATGTTGGTTCATGGTAGCTGCTGTATCTTATTATGAGGTAGCCTTCCTTTTGACTTTAAGGTGTTATAATACCAAGCTTTCACCCTTGCTATCCACTCCATGATAACAATGTACAAATATGATGATAACACTAAATGTGGAAATAAAATATTTATAAGCAAAACAAAGCATAATAACATTTTAAAAATTAAAAATCTGAGCAGAACATGAACATTGCATGAGTATTATGAATTATCTATTGCATGTGTACTTGAAGGACAAAGAGTAAATCAACTTCAGCTTTAATGCATAAAGACATTAGAAGTTGTCATCCCACCTACCAATACAAAAATAATGAACGTGCAGAAAATTAACAAATTTTAAATAAAAAATATAAACAAGAATAAGGGGTAGTTCCTCTTATTTTTATATAAGCACTAATCTAGAATTCTATATTCAGAAATGCTGAAAATTAGGACTACTTTGAAATAAAATAAGATGTCCTCATTACTAGCTTATTGCAGATGTACAATGCATCTCACTTTCTTTTTTTAGACATAGGTCAAAAATATATACTTATATGAAGAAAACAGAGATAAAAAACAAATAGATAAAAAATGAGATTTTTTTCACTTTTAAAATAGTATATATTCATTATATGAAATAGTAATAGTTACAATGAGTTGTATGGATATTTTATACAGACTATATCTTACAGGAAAGTGACAGTAACATCACAGTCTAGGAAAGCAGAACTATCCACAAAGCAGTGGTGTGTTGCTGGGAAGTGGATTTAGATTGCCTGTAAATATGAATTCAAAAGCCAAGGTAACCACACAGATTGAATTGTCTATAAAATGTACCACATTTTTGCACTGAATAACAACTTACATACTTGTATGTTTAATTCTAGTCTTTTATAAGATAAGAAGCATATTCTAAATACTAGAAGTATAACAAAGTGGTAAAATATGTACCTAACTTGAAGGAGATCCTGGGTTAGCACTACAAAAAAAAAATCCAGAACATGACCACAAGATTACTGAGCCACTTCTGCAAGTCAAGTAAGGTGGTACCGACGGTTGTGGTATTGGTTCAGAGAATAAGGGTATTGTCATAGAAGCATATGAATGTGAGTTAGGTCCCCAGCCATCACAGGAAAAAAAAAAGAGTACAGCAACATGCTTTATAATCTTAGCAATGGGGGCTGAGAAAGAAATATCTCCTAGACCCGCTGTCCAGCTACTTTAGCTAAGTCAGCAAGCTCCATCCTCAGTAAGGGCTCTGATAAAACTATGGTTGACAAATGGAAACAGACACACAACATGGATATCTGGTTTCCATATGCACATGCAAACATGTAAACATGTGCACAGTATATGCACATACACGTGGGCACACACAAGAAAACACACAAAGTAAAGAAAAGATGGCTTTTGCTCCTATACAATTTTTCTACACATAAATCAGTTAATGAATTGGAAAGTATGATACTTGGTTTCATACTGCTCATTTACATGGAAATGAACTGGGTGTTATAAGGAGCAATGTATCCTGCCACTCTGGACTTAGAAACAATGAATTATCAGTCTCAGAAATCTAATAAAATAGGAGCTTCTGTGGTCACAGGATTTTTCATTCCCTCTTTCACAGGAAAATTCAGAAAAAGGAAACCAAGAAAATGAAATACATAAAAGATTCAATCAAAGTGCATTCAGATCAACAGAGAACAGGAATTCCTCCTACTAAAGAATTGTCCCACTCCCTCTATTCACTCCTCAAATATCCAGATCACTACCATGCCTCAGCCAGCCTCTACTCCTCCTAATACCACCTTGTCCCTACTCCCAACTCCAGCAGAAATCTCCAGCTCAGGTGCAGATCATGCCAGTAAGAAAAGCAGGGAGGTGAACTGAGGCAAAGACTCACTACTGAACCAGAGACTACACTGAACACCAGAACTCCAGATATGCTGCCCACCTACAGACCTCTTTTGCCCTCTATGTGCCTCCACACATACTATCCCCAATTCCTTCTACACTCCTCATCAAGTAGTCTTAGCCCCTAACTGGAGATCCCTGCTGTAACAGAGTCTACCAGAACTGCAGGGCATACAGACAAGAGGACCAGAGAGAAAACAGAAACAAAGGAATAAAATATCTACCCAACAAAGACTAATCCAGAAAACTCACCCAGACTATAATCACCCCAAACTAGATACCTATACACCAGTGTAAGAACAAAATTAACAATAGCCTGGGCAATATATCACCACCACAGCCCATCAATTCTACCACAGAAATTACTGAAATTTCCATCATAGTTTAAGCACAAGGATAAGATCATAAAAGCAACTTTAGGACGATAATAGACAGCCATCGGGCTGTCAAGGTGACATGAACACATCCTTTTAATAAAGCAGAGAAAAACCCCAAGCAAACAGATGAAAGAAAATTAAACTGTTCAAATCCTGAAAACAGAAATGAGAACAATAAAGAAACACAAACTGAGGGAATTCTAAAAATGAAAAATCTAGGTATGTGAACAGGATCTACAGATACAAGCATCACCAACAGAATACAAGAAATGAAACATATAATCTTACTTGTTGAAGACAAAAGAGAAATAGATATATCAGTCAAAAGGAAATATTCAATCTAAAAAAATTGACACAAAACATTTACAAAATCCTGCACACTGTAAAAAGATCACCCTAAGAATAATAGGAATAGAAAGAAAAAGTAGCAGCTCAAAGGCCAAGAAAATATGTTCTGCAAAATAATAGAAAAAAATGTTCTAACCTAAAGAAGGAAATGACTGTAAAGATACAAGAAACATAAGAACATGGAGTAGATTGAACTAGAAAAGAAAGTCTCCTTTCCGCACAATAATAAAACCACTTCTCATATAGGACAAGGAATGAATACTAAAAGTTGCAAGGGAAAAGGAGCAAGTAACATATAAAACAGACCTATTAGATTTTTACCCAACTTCTTTTTTTTTTCTTTTTTTAAATTGAAATATAAAATCATTCATATTATATCTCAATTGCTTTCCCATCCCATGCATCCTCCCATTCCTCCTTCCCTCCCGCTTTCACCTCATTCCCCTTCCCTATGACTGTGACTGAGGGGGACCACCTCCCCTTGAATATGATAGTAGAGTGTCAAGTTTCTTCTTGGTAGTCTGCTATCCTTCCTCCAAGTGCCATTGGGCTGTCAAGGGGACATGGATAAATATGGGACACCAGAGTTCATGTGAAAGTCAGTCCCCAATGTCCACTTAACTGTGGAGAATGTCCTGTCCCTTGTCTAGATCTGGGTAGGGGTTTGATGATGGCTGCACGTATTGTCCTTGGTTGTTGCCATAGATAGAGTAGAACCCCTGGGCCCAGATCTGGCCATCATAGTGTTCTTCTTGTAGGTTTCTAGGACCCTCTGGATCCATCTATTTCCCTATCTTCTATATTTCTCTCACCTTAGGATGTCCTCACCTCTATCCTACTTTCCTGGTAAGTGAAGACTTCCATGACACATGCCCATTGGGCTAATGTCCAGTTATAAGTGAGTGTATACTATTTTACCCAACTTCTTAATAGATATTCTAAAAGACATAAGATTCTGGCGAGATATTGTGCAAACAATAAGAGTCTATACACCCATCAGAATGGCTGAGATCAAAAACTCAAGCGACACCACATGCTGGTGAGGATGTGGGGAGAGAGGAACACTCCTTCATTGCTGGTGGGAATGCAAACTAGTACAACCACTTTGGAAATCTATCTGGTGCTATCTCAGAAAACTGAGAATAGGGCTTCCTCAAGACCCAGCTATTCCACTCCTTGGAATATACCCAGAAGATGCACCAGCACACAGCAAGAAAACTTGTTCAGCCATTTTCATAGCAACCTTATTCATAATAGCCAGATCATGGAAACAGCCTAAATGTCCCTCAGTAGATGAGTGGATAAAGAAACTGTGGTACATATACACTATGGAATACTACTCAGCTATTAAAAACAAGGAATTCCCGAAATTTGTGGATAAATGGATTAAGCTAGAAATGATCATAATGAGTGAGTTAACCCAGAAGCAGAAAGACTCAAATGGTATATACTCACTTATATCTGCACACTAGCCCAATGGGCATGTCCCATGAAAGCCTTCCCTTACCAGGAAACTAGGACAGAGGGGAGGACATCCTATTGGGACTCTAGATGAGAGAATAGCAAAGTAGAAGGATCCAGAGGGTCCTAGAAACCTACAAGTAGAACATTATGATAGGCAGATTTGGGCCAAGGGGTCCCGCTCAAACTAAGGCCCTAGCCAAGGACAATACAGGCGGTAAACTTTAAACCCCTACCCAGATCTAGCCAATGGACAGGATAGTCTCCACACTTGAGTGGAGAGAGGGATATGACTTTCTCATGTACTCTGGTGCCTCACATTTGACTATGTCCCCTGGAGGGGGAGACCTAGTGGCACTCAGAGGAAGGACAGCAGGTCACCGAGAAGAGACTTGATACCCTATGAGCATATACAGGGGGAGGTAATCCCTCTCAGGAACAGTCATAGGGGAGGGGAATAAGAGGAAAATGGGGGGGAGGGGAGAATGGGAGGATAACCATAGGGCTGGGATAACCATAGAGATGTAACAAGAATAAATTAATAAAAAAAAAAGAGTCTATAGATACCAGCCCAGACTACTATAATCATAAAAAAATATTTTCAATCCCCATAGATGAAGAAAACAAGATATTCCACATGAAGTCAAAATCAAACAAATCCAGCCCTACAGAGGTACTAGTAAAAAGAAAAAATCCCAAAGAAATAAAAATAAATGCTACTCCATAAACCAAAATAAAGGAAGCATGTATATACCACACCACCAGCAACAACACAAACAAGATAACAGAACTTAACAATCATTGGTATATCTCAATACCAAAGGACTCAATTCCCCAATAAAAAGACACAGAGTAACATAATGGGTATAATAGCAGGATCTATCCTTCTGCTACTTGAAAAAGAAATAAAAACAAGACAAAACAAAACAAACTAACAAAAAACTAACTAAAATTTTAAAAAATCCCACTTTAACATCAAAGACAGTCATTACCTCAGAATAAAGGTTTGCAAAAAGATTTTTGAAGCTAATTTAGTCAAACCTAAGAAATAGGTGATGTGTCCATTCCTAACAAAATAGACTCCAAACCAAAATAACTCAAAAGAGACAGAGGACACTTCATATTCATCAAATGAAAAACCAACCAGGATGACATTTCTAGTCTTAACATTTATGCCCCAAACATGAGGATGCCCACATTTATGAAAGAAGCATTTTTCAAGCTTAATTCACACATTGGCCCTCACATATTGATAGTGCAAGACTTCAGTGCCCCACTCTGATGAATGTACAGACTAACAGACAAAACTAAACAGAGAAATATCAGAGGTAACAGATGTTATGAGTCATATGTACCCAACAGATATATACAGAATATTTTCCCCAAGCACGAAAGAATAAGCCTTTTCAGAATCTCAGGGAACTTTCTTCAAAGTTGACCAGATAGACAGGCAGAAAGCAAGTCTGAACAGATACAAGAGATTCGAAATAACCCTCTGCATCTTATCAGAACATCAGAGATTAAAGATGGATATCCACAACAACAGCAATAATAGAAAGCCTACAAACTCATGGAAACTGAGTAACTCACTATTGAATGACTACTTGGTCAAGGAAGAAATAAAAAAGAAATTAGAGACATAAAATTTAATAACAAGTGGTGTAAAACATACCCAAATTTGTGGGACAAAATAACAGCGCTAAGCGTTCATAGCACTAAGTGCCTAGTTTAAAAACTAATGGAAATATCTCAAGCACACATATGAAACCTCTACAACAAAAAGAAGCAAGCACATAAAATAATCAAACCAAGGGGTGATATCACTAACATAGAAACAAAAATAATACTACAAAGAAAGACTTAATGAAACAAAGAGGGTCAGTTCCTTGAGAAAATCAAAAAGATATACAAACCCATATCCAAGCTAACAATGCAAGAATATTCAGATTAGTAAAATCAGAAACGAAATTGGGATATAAAAAATCCAGAGAATCACAAGGACATACTTTAAAAACTTGTACTCCACCAAATTGAAAAACCTAAAAGAAATGGATATATGTTTTGATAGGTACCACCTACAAAAGTTAAATAAAAGTAACTCAAATTTTTTATGTAGATTCATAATCCCTATCTATCATCATACACAAAGCTCAAATTCAATTGGATCAAAGACCTCAACATAAAATCAGACACACTCTACCTGATAGAAAAGAAAATGGATATTAACTGTGAATCCATTGCCACAGGACACAACTTCGTAAACAGAATACCAATAGCATAAGCACACACAATAAGAGTGTATCCATCACTGAAACTGCCTGGCTGGCCAGGAGCCACAGGCTGGATAGCCTAATGAACTAGAATAAAACCAAACAGGACTGTCAAAAATCAATGAAACTATTCCTACTGATATCCTGCTATACTCGAGGATTGGAGCCGAGACCAATTGTCATCAGAAAGGCTTCATCCAATAACTGATGGGAGCAGTTGCAGAAACCCACCGCCAAACATTAGGCAGAGATCCTGGAAGGATTGTAGGACTTGGATGGCTGGAAAACACCAGGAGAAAACAGCGCAGAGAATCAATTGAGCATGGCTCATAGAGATTCACAGAGACTGAAGCAGCAATCATGGAATCTGCATATATGCTGTTATTTTAAGCTTGGAGTTTTTCTGGGAATTCTAAGAGTGAGAAATGGAGTTAAGGTGGAAGTGGTGGTTGGAGGGTACAGTGAGAGAGGTGGATATAGGACAACTGCATTCTGAATGTAATATATAAGAGAGAAAAGTTTTCAAAGAATTAGAAAGTTAAATCAGATCATATATCTGAAAATTACTTCTAAATACTGTTTCAAAGAACCATTCCTGTGACAAACATGAAAAGATGAAGGACTTGAATTTAGTCAAACACAATATACATTTTGCTTATATATTAAATTTAGACTGACAAATCATAATTGAGATAAAAAGCTCCTGTCACACTGTTCCCTTATATCAGTTATAATTAATAAGGGTTGAGATGGGAAATTTGTTTACCAATAACTGAAAATACCTTAGGTGCAATATCATCATTGTGAATGTGAAAATTATTGGTTATGATTTACTGAATGTCTCTCCTTCAAGGATAAACTGGAAAAAACAATACCTATCTCATTTGTGGTGAATGTTAACATAATAAACAGGCAGTCCTGAGGCTGGCTCAAGATGTACGCCTCTAAGAGTGGTTACATTCATGAGAGATTTCCCAAACACCTTCTATACTTCTGTCTCAACCAAAACTAGCTAAGCAAGGTGAATCATATGTTATAGGGTAAAATGCAATTTTCAAGTACAAAACCAACTGTTTTAGAAAAATACACCATACTAAAATTTTTATCAAAGAGAGCTAAGTAGCCCATTTTTATAGCAGGCCTCTGACCTGCTTTTATAAGAAAGCATACTAGGTTGAGAACAAGGTAGATTACAAGGGAGGTAGAGAAGAGTTTTCCAAAAGAATTCAATACAAAAGTATTTACAAAAATAAAACACAATGATGATGTAAAAAGACCACTAGCCCTCAGAATTAAAATATCAAAAACATTCATAAATGTATTTTTAAAAATTAATTAAATAAGATTTACTCTGAATTTAAAATATTATCCTATGAAGTAACTGGCAATAGGAGGAAATAATACAAATCAGGCTCTGCTGGCATGATGCATCTGAGCAAGAAAAGCTATGCAAAAAAAAGAAACCCATTGTATCTAGTAAATATCACTATGAAGAAAAGTAGAGCCTGAAGATTGAGCTATCGCTACTCTATGGAGATTAATAAAAGAATTCTCTGTATTGATTAGTATTAATGCTGAAATCTGAACACTGACAGAGTACTTGCTATGAAAAAAGATAGAAAAACAGCATTTCAGACCAAATAAGCAACATGTTTAAAGGCCCTGTGAAAAACAGAAGAAAGCTGGCAAATCAGGAAATGAGTGCTGAGTAGGCAGGAGACTTTCAAGAGAGGTGGTCAGAGCAAAGGGATCTGAACAAAGAGCCAGCAGACTACTTCAAGATTTGCAAAGGCCAATGTGCAGAGGAGATTGTCTCACCATACAAACCACATGATTTCTCCTCAAACATGATTATCTTTAAATCTTATAAATAATCTTAAAATAAGTTAAACACTTAGTAGAAAACAGGAGCTGCTCGGTAAGTTCAGGGAAGACTGGTTTATTTTCCTGGTGCTGTGATAAAATACTCAAGCAAAGGCAATTTAAGGAAGAAATGGCTTATTTCAGCTCACAATTCAAGTTACTAACCATCATGGGAATAGTCAAGGCAGAGGCCTCAAGCAGTGGTCATATGGCATGGTATGGCATATCAGGAAAAAGTTGAAATTTTGCATGCAAGTGGAAACTTTCTTTTCCCCTTCTATACAACCCTGGATTCCCTGTCCAGAGCTTGATACTACTGACAATTATGGTGGGTCTTCGCATATCAGTAACACAACCCAGACACCGACATTCTCAGAGGCTAACTTTAGACTAGATAGTCCCTCAGCAGTGTATCCCCCTGTATATGCTCATAGGGTATCATGTCTCTTCTTGGTAGCCTGCTATCCTTACTCTAAGTGCCGCCAGGCCTCCCCATCAGGGGGACATGGAAAAATATGGGGCACCAGAGTTCATGTGAAAGTCAGACCACACTCTCCAATCAACTGTGAAGAATGTCCTGTCCATTGGATAGATCAGAGTAGGGATTTGAAACTTACTGCATGTATAGTCCTTGGCTGGTGCCATAGTTTGAGCAGGAACCCTAGGCCCAGATCCACCCATCATAGTGTTCTTCTTGTAGGTTTCTCAGAATCTCTGGATCCTTCTCTTTCCCCATTCTCCCTTGCTTCTCTCACCTAAAGTCCCAATAGGAAGTCCTTCCTTCTGTCTCGCTTTCCTGGTAAGTAAAGACTTTCATGGGACATGCCCCTTTGGTTAGTGTCTCAATATAAGTGAGTATATACCATTTGTCTCTTTTTGCTTCTTGGTGAACTCACTCTTTATGACCATTTCTAGTTCAGTTCAATTGTCCACAAATTTCGAGAATTCCTTCTTTTTAGTAGCTGAGTAGTATTCCATAGTGTAAATGTACCACAGTTTCTTTATCCGCTCTTCTACTGAGGGACACTTAGGCTGTTTCCATGTTCTGGTTATTATGAATAAGGCTGCTATGAACATGTTTGAGGAAATGTTCTTGTTGTGTGCTGGAGCATTTTCTGGGTATCTTCCAAGGAGTGGAATAGCTGTGTGTTGTGGAAGCCTTATTCTCAATTTTCTGAGATAGTGCCAGATAGATTTCCAAAGTAGTTATACTAGTTTGCATTCCCACCAGCAATGAAGGAGTGTACCTCTCTCTCCACATCCTCACCAGCATGTGATGTTGCTTGAATTTGTGATCTTAGCCATTCTGATGGGAGTAAGATGAATCTCAGAGTTGTTTTGATTTGCATTTCCCTGATGACTAAGGAGGTTGAGCATTTCTTTAAGTGTTTCTCAGCCATTTGATATTGTTCTGTTGATAATTCTCTGTTCAGTTCCAAGCCCCATTTCTCAATTGGGTTATTTGGTTTGGTGGTGCTTAATATCTTGAGTTCTTTTATTATTTTGGATATTAGACCCTTGTCAGAGGTAGGGTAGCTGAAGATCTTTTCCCAGTCTGTAGGCTTTCACTTTTTTCTGTTGACCATGTCTCCTGACTTACGGAAGCTTCTCAGCCTCATGAAGTCTCATTTATTTATTGTTGGCCTTAAGGCCGGGGCTTTTAGTGTTCTGTTCAGGAAGTTGTCTCCGGTGCCAATGTGTTCCAGGCTCTTCTGCACTTTTTCCTCTGAGTTAGTGTCTCTGGTTTTATGTTGAGGTCTTTAATCCACTTGGATTTGAGTTTTGTGTGTGGTGACAAATATGGGTCCAATTGCATTTTTTTAAACATAGATATCCAGTTAGACCAGCAGTATTTTTTGAAGATGCGATCCTTTTTCCATTGAATAGATTTGGCTTCTTTGTCACAAATCAAGTGACATTATGTGTGTGGGTTCATAACTCATCTTCAATTCGATTCCACTGATCAACGAGCCTATTGCTGTGCCAGTACCATGCTGGTTTAAATACTGTCCCTTTATAGTACAGCTTGATATCAGGTATGGAGATTCCTCCAGAGGAACTTTTATTGTACAAGATTGTGTTAGCTATTCTGGGTTTTTTGTTTTCCATATGAAATTCAAGATTGAACTTTCAATGTCTTTAAGAAAAATGTGTAGGTTTTTTTCTAATAGGAATTGCATTGAATCTATAAATGGCTTTTGGTAAGATGGCCATTTTTACTATGTTAATTCTCCTGATCCATGAGCAACGATGATCCTGTCATCTAATGATGTCATCTTCAATCTCTTTCTTCGGTGTTTTGAATTTTTTTCAAACAAGTCCTTCAACTGTTTGGTTAGAATAACTCCTAAATATTTTAAATTGCTAAATTGCATGCGACTAATGTGAAGGGTGTAGTTTTCCTAATTTCTTCTTCTGCATGATTGTCATTTGTGTATGGGAAGGCTACTGACTTTTTTGAGTTAATTTTGTATCCAGCCAATTTGCTGAAGGTGTTTATCAGCTGTAGGAGTTCTCTGGTGGAATTTTGAGGGTCACTTATGTACACTATCATATCATCTGCAAATAGGGATAGTTTGACTTCCTCCTTTCCCATTTGGATCCCCTTGATCTCCTTTTTTTGTCTTATTGCTCTGGCTAGAACTTCCCATCCTATATTGAAGAGATATGGAGAGAGTGGGCAGCCTTGCCTTGTTCCTGATTATAGAGGAATTTCCTTTGGTATCTCACCATTTATTTTAATTTTGGCTACTGGCTTGCTGTATATAGCCTTAATTATGTTGAGGCATGGGCCTTGTATCTTTTATCTCTCCAAAACTTTAAACATGAATAGGTGTTGGATTTTATCAAATGCTTTCTCTGCATCTAAGGAGATGATCATGTGTTTTATTTTTCAGTTTGTTTATATGGTGGATTACATTGATGGATTTCCATATATTAAACCATCCCTACATGCCTGGAATGAAGCCTACTTGGTCATGCTGAATGGTATCTTTCATATGTTCTTATATTCGTTTTGCAAGTATTTTATTTAGTATTTTTGCATCAATGTTCAAATGAGAAATTGGTCTGAAATTATCTTTCTTTTTTGGGTCTTTGTGAGGTTTAGGTATCAATGTGACCGTGGCCTCATAGAATGAATTTGGTAGTGTTCCATCCATTTCTATCTTTTGGGGTAGCTTGAGGAGTATCAGTATTAGCACATCTTGAAGGTCTGGTAGAATTCTGCGCTGAATCCATCTGGCCCTGGGCTTTTTTTGGTTGGGAGACTATCAATGGTTGCTTCTATTTCAATAAGGGAAATGGGACTATTTAGCTTGTTTATCTGTTCTTTACTCAATTTTGGCAAGTGAAATTGATCAAGAAAATCGTCCATTTCCATTAGATTTTCAAATTTTGTGGCAAATATGCCTTGGAAGTAAGGTCTTATGATTTTTTGTATTTCTTCAGTGTCTGATTTTATGTCTCTCTTGTCATTTCTGATTTTGTTGATTTGGATAGTGTTTCTCTGCCTTTTAGTTAGTTTGGCTAATAGTTTGTCTATATTGTTGATTTTCTCAAAAAAACTAACTCTTGGTTTTGTTGATTCTTTGGACTGTTTTCTTTGTTTTTAATTTATTAATTTCAGCCCTGAGTTTGATTATTTCCAGATGTCTACTCCTCTTGGGTGTTTATGCTTCTTATTTTGTAGGACTACAGCTGAGTTTTTAATTTGCTTCGGTGGAAGGTTTCCAATTTCTTTTTAAAAGACTTAGTGCTATGAATTTTCTTCTTAGCACTGCTTTCAATGTATCAAACAATTTTGGGTATGTTGTTCCTTCATTTTCCTTGAATTTCAGGAAGTCCTTAATTTCTTTCTTTATTTATTCCCTGACCCAGCTGCCATTAAGCAGATAGTTGTTTAGTTTCCATGTATGTGTAGACTTTTTATTATTTTTGTTGTTGTTTTGTTTTTGTTGTTGTTGAAATGCAGCCTAAGACTATGGTGATCTGATAGGATACAAAGTATTATTTCAATCCTCTTGTATCAGTTGAGGCTTGCTTTGTGACCTACTATGTGATCAATTTTAGAGAAGGTTCCATGGGTTGCAGAGAAGAAGGTATATTCTTTCTTGTTTGGGTGAAAGGTTCTATAGATATCTGTTATATCCATTTGACCCATGGCATTGGTTAATGATGTTATTTCTTGCCTTAGTTTCTGTTTCAATGACCTATCCTTCATTGAGAGTGGGGTGTTGAAATCTCCCACTATTATTGTGTGGGCATCGATGTGTGGTTTAAGCTTCGTTAATAGTTCTTTTACAAATGTGGGTGCCCTTGTATTGGGAGCATAGATGGTCAGAATTGTGATGTCATCTTGGTTGACTTTACCTTTGATGAGTATGAAGTGTCCTTCCTCATCCCTTTTGATTAATTTTGGTTGAAAGTCTATTTTGTTAGATATTAAAATGGCCATGTCTGTTTGCCTCTAGTGACCATTTGATTGGAATATTTTTTCTAGCCTTTTACCCAAAGGTAATGTCTATCTTTATGGGTGAGATATGTTTCTTGAATGCAGAAGAATGTCTGATCTTGTTTATGCACCCATTCAGTTAGTCTGTGTCTTTTTATTGGAGAATTGAGACCATTTATGTTGAGGGATATTAATAATCAGTGACTCTTAAGAGTGTTAATTTTGATGTTGGTTCCAGTAAAGTGGTTGTGATTTTACGATGGTGTAGTTATCTATTTCTTATGTAGTTTTGGATGTAGATTGTGTTTTTGGTGTGGAGTTTTCCTTCTAGTACCTTCTGTAAAGCTGGATTTGTGGATAGGTACTGTTTGAATTTGTTTTTGTCATGGAATATTTTATTTTCTCTGTCAATGGTTATTGATAGTTTTGCTGGGTAAATTAGTCTGGCCTGGCATCTGTGGTCTCTCAGGGTTTGCAGGATCTCTGTCCAGGCCCTTCTGGCTTTTATGTTCTCTGCTGGGAAGTTAGCTGTAATTCTGATAGGTTTGTCATTAAATGTTATTTGGCCCTTTTCCCTTGTAGCTTTTAATAGTTTTTCTTTGTTCTGTATATTTTGTCTTTTTATTATTATGTAGCAGGAAGTTTTTCTTTTCTGATCTAGTCTATTTGGTTTCTGTAGGCCTCTTGAATGTTTGTAGGCATCTCTTTCTTTAGATTGCGGAAGTTTTCTTCTATGATTTTTGTTGAGAACATTTTCTTGGCCTTGGAGTCTGACATCTTCTCTTTCCTCGATGCCTATTATCCTCAGATTTCTGCTTTTCATGGTGTTCTTGATTTCTTGGATGTTTTGTTTCAGGATTTTTCCAGATTTACCATGTTCTTTAATGGTTACTTCAAGATATATGATTTTATCTTCTAGACCTGAGATTTGTTCCTCCACCTTTTGGATTCTGTTAGACATGCTAGCCTCTGTGCTGCTTGCCTTTCTCTCTGAGCTCTCACCTTCCAGTTTTTCTTCTGTCTATGTGTTTATTATTGAATCCATTTTCATCTTAAGATCTTGAACTGTTTTACTGATTTCCTTCAGATGATTGTTTGTATATTCCTGAGTTTCTTCCATTGCCTCTTTATAGGCCTCTTTTATGATTTCCACAGTTTGGCTGCATCTTCTGGCATTTGATTACGAATTTTATTTGTTTTCTTCATTATCATCCTCATTATTAAGGATTTGAAGTCATTTTCATGTATTTCCATTGTGTTTGAGTTCTCTGGGTTGTTTGCTTTGGGATAGCTGGGATCTGGAGATGCCATATAGTTTTGGGGTTTTTTGCATATGATTTACGCTATTCTTTAGTCATCTTGCTATCTCTGTTTTTGACAGGTAGCTTCTGGAGTGGAGTGGAAGGAATCTGAGGATAGATTCACCTATTTTCTCACGATTTCCCTAGGCTGCAAGCTCTGTTGCTTCACAAATCTGGATGGCAGGAGATCAGCCCTGTAGTTTGGGTCTCTCACACCCAATGATCCCCAGCTCCCCTTTATTTGTCCTGGGTCTCAGAATGTGCAGTGGGTCAGGCCTAAGTGACCACAGCCTTCTGGGTCCACTTGTGGCACCGGAGCTTTCCAGGCACTGAAGCAGATTGGGCAGAGGGGATCTGATGGCCACTCTACTCCCAGTCTCTCTCAGATTTTTCTAATCCCAGAGCTCTGATGCTCCGCTGGTCGGTGGTGCCATAGCATTTTGGGACCCAGGCCACTCACAGAGTCCAAATTAGTGTCACAGGGCCCAAACCGCACAAACACTGAGTACAGTTCACATCTCTGGACCCATGCAGGTCTCGGGGCCTAATCTGCGCACTTAGTCCAGTTAGCACTAAGTCCAACCAGGGTCACTGGCCCAAACCACACACTGAGCTCATTGAGTTCAGCTAGAGTCTCAGGGCCTGGAATTGAGCCCCAATCTCAGCTTGGTTCTCTGCGTCAAAATTATCCCCCAAGTTCAGCTAGGGACTCAGGGCCCAAACCATGCACCAAATTCAGCTAGGGATTCTCGGCGCAAATCATGCACCAATTCCAGTCATAGTTTCAGGGCCAGGACTGCACACCAAGCTCAGCCAGGGGCTCTGGGCCCAAACTGCCCACCAAGTCAAGCCAGGGACTCTGGGCCCAAATCATGCACCACGTCCAGCCTGAGTCTCAGGTCTAGGACTGCATGCCAAGCTCAGCCAGGGTCTCTGGGCCCAAACTGCCCACCAAGTCCAGCCAGGGACTCTGGGCCCAAACTGCCCACCAAGTCCAGCCGGGAACTCTGGGCCCAAACTGTGAACTGAATTCAGCTAGGGACTCTGTACCCAAACCGGGCTCTGAGCTGAGCTAGGGTCATGGGGCACAAATCTTGCTCTGAGTCACCTCTCCCACAACAATTTCCACCAGACACCATGCCAATCACCACTGCCGGACGATTCCCAGCTGCAAACCTCATCCGCTGCTGCCGCCACTCTGATCCAAGAACATCCACGCCCGCCCCCGCCACCCCCGGTGTGCAGAGGTATGCAGGTTTTCCGTATTTTGATCCTTTCAAACTGTGGAGTACTCCCACTGTAGTAGGGTGGGGAGTTTGGTGTCCCTGATTAAGAATTCCATGCAATTCCTGAATCATTTGCTGGAGCTTCTAAACACCGTTGAAGCTGCTCCTCACCATCTTGGATCATCTTCCTTTCTTTTAAACAGGTCCAGTAAAACATGTTCTTTAGTATATTAATGGTACCATTTCTGCACTTTTTATTAGAACACCCAGCAATGGTCCATTTTGCCTTCCCTTTAAGATTGCTAGTGAATTGAAATAACATACCCATTTACTCTTTCAATATATATATTTATATTTACTTTTAAAGTGATAGGAAACCAAATTTATTTGGTTTTGCTTTCTTGATATTTGAAAGTTATCTCTATTCCTTGTAGAATATCGCTTTCTGACATGGGCCTGTGTAAACTATATCCCTTCCAAGTGAACATATTCTATATATCTTAATTCATGTTTCCTTTAGTTGACAAAAAATAGCTTTTGGCAGAAGAACGTAAGGTCATAATATTCCCAGACGTTTTATGTACAACTCTCCTTTGCCTCCCTTGCATTCCTATAAATATGCAGTCATTCTTCCAGGCTAGTGCCACATCTGGATTCTTCAGTGGTTCTCAGATGGAAATTTTAAAGCATTATTATTATCTCATTCTTCTAGCGTTGGGAAAAATATCCCAATCTTCTATGTTTCTGAGAATGAGAGCTGAAGATTTAAGGCCATGATTGTGATTCCCTACCTCAGGCACATTCAATAGTTTTTATATTTCCTCACTTACAAAGTAAAGAAAAAAGCTTAAAACTCATGATACTTCAGTCACAACTAAATTGGGTTTGGTTTTCCAGCTCTTCTCACTAGATAGGGGGTATATTTAAGGACAACCCTAACTACAGGTCTCTTGCAAAATCAATTGCTAAGGAAGCAAGTAAAATTACAACAGTCTAGTTTTCCCCCAGACAGAAAATTCACAAGAACCATTCAGAAATACCCCAAGTGACCCATACATTAACGATAAGTACAATCTCTCTCCTGTACCCCTTACAAAAAACATACCTGAAGTTAGACAGTCCAGTTTTGAAATATTACTCATTTCTTTGTTCTAACTTGAAAATAATCACTTACTTGGCAATATTCAACAGCTTTATTTAACAAGAAATAGTGTATAGCTAAAGAATAGCAAAAACTACCTTAATCCTGTAAGTTGAACCTGTTGAAATTATATTTTTGATGACAAAATTCTAGTTAAGTCTTCTCCTGAAATCCTACAGAACAGACAAACATGGTAAGACTTTAGAAACTGAAATATTAGAGATTGAAAAAGTAAAATAAAACCATTTGTAACTAGGGCATATATTTAAAAGTCTGATTTACTGTTTACTAGAGGCTATTTAATGGGTTTTGTCTATAGAAAACTAAAACCATTCATTTCTTCTGTTATTATGGAAAATTATTAAATTGTCAGTCATTATATTGACAAAAATGCATTTATGAAATTAATTTAGTATTTCTAAATATTAAGAGTACTTAGAAATGCTATTCTCTATACTTGACAGAGATAATAAAAGTAATTAGGAGACAATTGTTAGTAATTACTTCTGAATACATATGTAAATATGAGAGTTTTTATGGTAATGAAAATAGGCTTATAAGTAAGGCTTATATATAGGACTTTCTGAATGACATAATAAAATGCTGTCTTCTGGACTTGACAGAATCAGTTGTCAAATAAATTTTAGTAACTAGGAAGACACTTTAAAACCATCAAGATAAAATATAATGGTCAACATTCACACACAAATAAACCTCAAAGGTTTTTTTAACTTTTTTTTAAATTAATTTATTCTTGTTTCAACTCAATGGTTATCCCATCCCTTGTATCCTCCCATTCTTCCCTCCCTCCCATTTTCCCCTTATTCCCCTCCCCCTATGACTGTTCCTGAGGGGGTTTTCACCCCCGTATATGCTCATATGGTATTAAATCTCTTCTCGGTAACCTGCTGTCCTTCCTCTGAGTGCCACCAGGTCTCCCCCTCCAGGGTACATGGTCAAATGTGAAGCACCACAGTACGTGAGAAAGTCATATCCCTCTCTCCGTTCAAATGTGGAGACTGTTCTGTCCATTGGCTAGATCTGGGTAGGGGTTTAAATTTTACCGCCTGTATTGTCCTTGGCTGGTGCCTTAGTTTGAGCGGGACCCCTTGACCCAAATCTGCCTATCATAATGCTCTACGTGTAGGTTTCTATGACCTACTGGATCCTTCTACTTTGCTATTCTCCCATGGTTCTCTCATTGAGAGTCCCAATAAGATGTCATCCCCTCTGTCCCAGTTTCCTGGTAAGTGAAGGCTTTCGTGGTACATGCCCCTTGGGCTAGAATGCAGATATGAGTGAGTATATACCATTTGAGTCTTTCTGCTTCTGGGTTAACTCACTCATTATGATCATTTCTAGCTCAATCCATTTATCCACAAATTTTGGGAATTCCTTTTTTTTTAATAGCAGAGTAGTATTCACGTCATGGAATATTTTGTTTTCTCCACCAATGGTTATGGATATTTTTGGTGGGTAAAGTAGTCTGGCCTGGCATCTATGGTCTCTTAGGGTTTGCAGGATCTCTGTCCAGGCACTTCTGGCTTTTATGGTCTCTGCTGAGAAATCGGGTGTAATTCTGACAGGTTTGCCACTAAATGTTATTTGGCCCTTTTCCCTTGCAGCGTTTAATATTTTTTCCTTGTTCTGTATGTTTTGTGTTTTGATTATTATGTGACAGGCAAAATTTCTTTTCTGGTCAATTCCATTTGGTGTTCTGTAGGCCTCTTGTATGTTTATAGGCATCTCTTTCTTTAGGTTGGGGAAATTTTCTTCTATGATTTTGTTGAGATAAGTTTCTGGACCTTGGAGTCTGATATCTTCTCTTTCTTCAATGCCTATTATCCTCAGGTTTCTTCTTTTCATGGTGTCCTTAATTTCCCAGATGTTTTGTGTCAGGAGTTTTCCAGAGTTTGCATTTTCTTTAATGATTGCTTCAAGATCTGTGATTGTATCTTCTAGACCTGAGATTTGTTCTTCCATATCTTGGATTCTGTTAGAAAAGCTCACCTCTGTGTTGATCACCTTCTTATCTGAGGTCTCACATTCTCGTTTTTCTTCTGTCTGTGTGTTTGTCATTGAATCCATTTTTGTCTTCACATCTTAAACTGATTTTTTTATTTCTTTCATCAAATTGTTTGTATATTCCTGAGTTTCTTCCATTGCCTCTTTATAGGTCTTCAGAGCTTGAACCGTTTTATTTATTTCTTTCATATGGTTGTTTGCATTTTCCTGAATATTTTCCAGTTCCACTCTATGTGCTTCTTTTATGTCTCTCACCTGTTTGGCTGGGTGTTCCTGCATTTGAGTACGAATTTTATTTGTTTCCGCCATTAATATCCTCATTACTAAGGATTTGAGGTCATTTTCTTGTATTTCCATTGTATGTGAGTTGTCTGGGTTGTTTTCTTTGGGATAGCTGGAAACTGGAGACACCATGTTGTTTTGGGTTTTTTTGCGTATGCTTTTACGCTGTCCTTTAGACATTTTGCTGTCTTTGTCTTTGTTGGGTAGCTTCCAGAGTTGGATGGAGGGAGTCTGATGATAGACTCACTTGTTTTCCATGATTTCCATAGGCTGGAAGCTCTGATGCTTCACTGTGTGGATGGCAGGAGGTTAACCCTGTCTTTTTGGACTCTCACAGCCAGTGATCCTCAGCTCCCCTGTGCTGTGGGTCCTGCAATCGTTCTGGGTCTCTGAATGAGCGTTGGGTCAGGCCAAGGTATCCACAGCCTTCTGGGTTCCCTGCCAAGTCCAGCCAGGGACAGTGGGCCCCAACCACGTGCCGAGCTCAGCTAGATTCTCAGGGCCTGAACCGTCTGCCAAGCTCACCTAGGGATTCTGGGCCCAAAATGCACACAGGGTCCAGCCAGAATTTTTGGGCTGGGACTGCGCACCAATTTCAGCTAGGGGCTTTTGGCCCAAAGTGCTTGCTGTGGTCAGTTATTGACTCAGGCCCAAACCATCCGCCCAGCTCAGCCAGGAATTCTGGATTCAAACTGCACACTTAGAGCTGGGACTGTGCCAAAAGCTCCACTAGAGTCTCTGGGCCCAAACTGTCTGCCAAGCACAGTTTGGGACTCTGGCCCTAATCCGCACGAGCTTCACTCGTGTCTCCGGGGCGGAATTGTTCACCGAGCTCAGCCAGGGACTATAGACCCACACTGCACGCTGAATTCAGCCCGGGACTCTGGGCCTATACTGCGTGGATAGTCCAGCCAGAATCTTGGGGCCGCCAAGCCTGTGCGCACAGCTCAACTAGAATCTGTGGGCCTAATCTGCCTGGCAAGTCCAGCTAGGGCCCTTGGGCTAAATCTGCGTGCTGACCTCAGCCTGTGTAAACACCCTAGAACTTCCCGCTGAGCTGAGCTAGTGTCTTGGGCAGAACTGCTTGTTGATGTGAGCTAGTGCCTCCGGTGGAACTGAGCGCTCTGCCCAGCATGCGTCACAGCAGGAGAACTGCGGCTGCACTGAGCTGGTGCCTAGGGTGGAACTGAGCGCTCTGCCCAGCCTGCATCACAGCAGGGGAGCTGTGGCTGAGCTGGGCTGGTGCCTCGGGCAGAATTGCTTGCTGTGCTGAGCCAGCATCTCCACGGCACTGTGCACTGAGCTGAACCTGGGACTCTGGGGCTGAACTGTCCGCAGAGTCCAGTTTGGGTCACAAGGCACCATGCGACCCAAATCCTGTCCAGAGCCCCCTCTCCCGCAGCAACTTCCACCGGCCACCACACCAATCACCTCCACGGGAAGGCTCTGAGCTGCAAACCTCAGACACTGCCACTGGTGTCGCTGGTGCCACAGGTGCCACTGCTGCTGCTCCGATTCGAGAAAATCCATGCTCCTCCTGTGTGCAGAGGCACGCAGGTCCTCTGCACCTTGGTCCCTCCAAACTGTGGAGCACTCCTGCTGCTGTGGTGTCAGGACCTTGGTGTTCCTGGCTCAGAAATCTGTGTAATTCCCTGAATTGTTCACTGGAGCTTCCAAACATGGTCCACACTGCTCGCTGCCATCTTGCATCATAAATCTCAAAGTTAATCATAAAATCTTAGAACAGAAACTTTTTATTTCCAACTGATCTGAGCTTACTTAGTATTCTATTTTGCTTTTTATTGCTATGATAAATATTGTGCAAAACAAGCTTAGGAAGAAAACAGTTTGCTTTGTTTTACAGTCTATTAGAGAGAAGCCAAAGTAAAAATGTAGAGGCATGAAATAAAGCAGAGACCACAAAGCAAAGGTTGCTTAGTAGCTTTTTCCCACATGTCTCACTAAGCTGCTGTTTTAAATATAATCAGGATCACATGGCCAGTTGTGGCACCACCCACAGTAGGTTGGACCAACTCACATCAATCTTAAATTTAAATAAAAATACCCCACAGGCTTATTTCAAGGCCAGTCTGATAGAGGCAATTCCATAGTTGAGTTTCTCTCTTCCCAGATGACTCTAATTTTTATAGAGCTGACAAAAAATAAAAATAAAAATTAAAAAAGCAATGTTGTCACTCACTACCAATTCAACGTGAGGTATGATATTTCTTGGGTGAAAAAAAGAAAATCTGTTTTATTAACGGGGATCTTGAGTCCTGTATCAAACTTCTCCAGCTCTTCCCAGGGAGGCTGTAGGCCTGTCTTGATGTTGTTCAGGTCAGCTTCTGGGAACACATAAGAGCTTGTTCACTGAAGGACAAGCTGGATGATACAGTCTCTGAGAAACATAACACATGAGCATGAGCTTTAGAAGCTAATGGTATTTACAATAAAAAAAGGACTAATGTAGAGCTGCCCTGATCTCCCAACACATATGGGTCAGGCTGTCCATACCTGCCTAGGAACAAAGGGCATGTTCTAGACAGAGAGACCCATCTACTAGGCATGAACCTAAAGGTGAATACCTTAACTCATACTGACTGACATTTTGCTTATTTTGCTAGAAAAAAACATAGAAGTCATTAGATCACATCCAGTACTTAAACATGTATAAAAATGTAGGCAAAGTGTAAAATTTTAAAATCTCATTGAATGTTTTAACAGGGTTGTTATTTTGGGACAGTTTTAATCTACTAAAGTAATTAAATTATTTCAGTGTTTTAAGTCTTTCTAACTGTTTGACATTTGAATTTATTTTTTAATTTGTTTTTGTTTGGTTTGGTTTGATTGAGGCAGAGTCTCACTACATAGACCTGGCCGTCCTGGAACTATGTAGAGCAGGCTGACCCTGAACTCAGAGAGATTATCATGTTTCTGCCTCTTCAGTGCTGGGATTAGAGGTGTAAACAATTTGGATCATCAGTGGTGAAGTATTTTTCCCTCTGACATATTGTTATGTTCAGAATCCTGTGAAAAGCATAGAGCTGACATTTTCTTTTACATTTTATAGTCAACCCAATACATGTAATTTCTACTAAAGCCTGCAAGTACTAAAGTTTAGCAACTCAGAATGTTAAGCAACATATACCTCAACTTACTCAGGACATACACAGTGTGATAATTGTGAGGCACCATGGGGAAAGCCACAAAGAAGGCATGAAAATCGCCTGTTTTTACAGTTTCTTCATGAGTTTCTCATCATTGTTTTCATATTCAGTAAACTCAATCTCCTATATCCTGAACTCTTCCAAGACTAGAACTTAAAGTAAGTTTTCTTCTACTCAACAAATACAACAACAACAACAAAAACCTCACAGATATTTCCACACTTCCAGTAACTGTAACATTCTAGCATGTTCTCTCTATGTGCTCACAGGGAGTGCTCTAGAAATATGATACTTAAGATGAAATGTAACACAGAAATTACTTCAAAAATGATTAAAGGAATATGACAATCCTGTGGAAGAGATGTCATTCTACTCTCCTGAATCTGCTCCTCAAAAATATTTTAGACATCTTTCTTGACCCAATATGACCTTACCATTTGTATCTTTCTGGTTTCCTTTCTAAAGTACAAACTGATCGTTATTTCATGGTCCCATACCAAATGTTCACAATTCTAAAGTTTTGACTATGAAGTGAATGCAGGGAACTGACCTTGTAGGCATGTGCATAAAGATCATGTATAATCACATATATGAAAAATTTATTGTGAGGCCTTGTTCATTGTAAGCAGATGCTAATCAGCTACTAGATAAGTTGTTAACTTAATAAACCGATCTCTTTCACTGTAAGCGTTGACACAGTGCATTGAGGTCTGTTGGAAGCTTATTAACAACAGGTGTCTTGTTTATCATTATGTCCTAAGTATCCAGCACAAAACAGCAGCCAAGGCAAAGTGCCTCTTGAGAATTAACAGAGTTACTGAGCTTATTAGAAAAATGGTCATTTGTCTAAATAAAATGGTGGGCTGGAGGACTAACACAGCAGTTAAGAACACTGGCTGCTCTTGAAAAGGACCTGAGTTCAGTTTCGAGAACCTACATGACAGCTTACAAACATTTGTAACTAACTCTAGTTTCTTTTGTTTTTTCTTTTTAAAAAAATTTAATTTTATTAATTTATTCAGATTACAACTCAATTGTTATCCCATCATTTCTATTCTCACATTCCTCCCTCCCTCCCACTTTCACCCTATTCCCCTCTGCTAGGTCAAAGACCGAGGGGGACCTCCTCCCACACTATACAGTTGTAGGCTATCAAGTCTCATCCTGATATCCTGCTTATTCTTTCTTTGAGTGCCATCAGGCCTCCCCACCAAAGGGAGGTGGTCAAATATGGAGCACCAGAGTTCATGTCAGAGTCAGTCCTTGATCTCCACAGAACTGTGGAGAATGTTGTATCCATTGGGTAGGTAGATCAGAGTAGGGGATCTGATTTGACTACCTTTTCTGGCCTCAAGTGGTACCAGCAACATATGTAGTACAAACATACTTGTAGCAAAAGATCTATACACATAAAATAAAATAAAAGTTAAAAATAGATAAAATGTTGCCATCAAGTATAATGCAGCCATCCAAATAGTATTTCTATGAAAGTCAAAAGAAGACAGAGAACTCTTAACACTTATCTTTATATCTCATGCATGGAATGTTTTCTTAATGGATCTGATTTCTAAGACAAATATCAGTAGATTATGATGCTACTAATACAGAATTATAATAAAAGAAAATTCCAAAATTTTATTTTCTATTTTTCTCAGCTATAAAGTAGAAATACCCATATTTTTACTTAAAAATGTTAATGTGATAACCAGACACAGTGACTTATACCTGTAATGTCAAAATTGGCTAAAACAAGAGGATTGACATGAGTAAAACTTAGTTTGTGTCTCTTAAAGTTTAATCCCAGCACTGGGGAGGCAGAGGCAGGAGGATCACTGTGAGTTCAAGGCCAGCCTGGTCTACAAAGTGAGTCCAGGATGGCCAAGATAACATAGAGAAACCCTGCCTCAAAAAAACAAACAAACAAAAACAAAAAAAAATAAAATAAAATAAATAAAACATCCCCAATTAAATTCTTACTTTTCTGAAAAACTGGTACACATGTGGTAGTAGTACATTTGGAGGTTCTGAAAACCTTAAGAGTTAAGACTCTAGAGGAAGTTGGTTTCGAAGAGTGGATGTGGGACAATGTATATTATCCCTCACACTTCCAGTCGCATTATTTCCTTCTTGGTTGACCAGGAAGTTAACTTCTCTACTCTGCTTCAGGCCCCTGGTGCCCTAATGATCTGCCCAAGTACATGAAGCCAAACAAACATTAGAGGGAACTCCCTGACACTATGTGTAATGATAAGTATTCCCTTCATCCTTAAGTTGTCTTATGTCAGATATTTTGGATTTGATAATGAAAAGGAACTAACAGTGTGTCCTTAAGAAATCCACAACTTAACTAAAAAGACAAAGCAATATACCCACATATCTCCATACACACATACACACACACACACACACACACACACACACACACACACACACACAGTGCTATAGTGAATGCTGCAAGACTGCTCCAGAGCTGAAAATGTGTTATATTCACACAATGTATATCTTACATATTTGAAATGAATCAAATATTTAATATGTGGTAATGTGCCAAAACTTGACTGACTATATGCAAATAACAATGGTAATAAAGAAGGAAGGAAAAGGCTGCTGGGGTGGCAGTATGAAAATGTGTAACATTCACTATAGAAACACAATAGAAAATGAACAAGAAGCATAGAAAGTCGCCTAGGTCGTAGGCAAGGATCACTTCTGACCTTACAATCATGAATGAAGGCCATTTTTTTACACTACGGAATACTACTCAGATAATAAATAAGGAAATCCTGAAATTTGCAAGCAAATGGATGGAACTAGAAATGATCATCCTGAGTGAATTAACCCAGACTCAGAAAGATACACATGGTATATATTCACTTATAACTGGACACAGGCCCAACAGAGACATTCCCTGAAAGTCTTCATCTAACAGGAGATTGGGATAGATACTGGGACATCCTATTGGGTCTTCAGGTAAGAGAGGTAAGGAAGAATGGGGAAATAGAAGGATGCAAAGGGTCCTAGAAACCTACAAAGAGACCGTTAAAGCTGGCAGATCTGGACCCAGGGGGGTATGCTCAAACTATTGTGCCAAGCAAGGGCAATGCATGCAGTAAACATAGAACCCCTATCCAGATCTAGCCAATGGACAGCACACTCTCTACAGTTGTGTTGAGAACAGGGACTGACCCTGATATGAATCCTGGTTCCCCCTATTTGACCACTTCCCCTTGGGGGGGAGACATGATGGCACTCAGAGGAAGAATAAGCAGGCTACCAGGATGAGACCTGATAGACTGTGATCATATGGTGTGGGAAGAGGTCCCCTTCTGTCACAGACTTAGGGAAGGGAAATAGACCCTAGAGGAAAAGAGGCAGAATGGGAAGATACAAGTTAGGAGATAACAATTGAGATATAATCTGAATAATTTACTAAAATAAATTTTAAAAAGGAAATTACTTTTTTAACCTCTTATTTATAACTCTATTTCTAGTCATGTATACTGGGAAGATCATAATGATGATTAAATTAGATAATTAGCTTAAGTAATCAGGTTATTTTATATTAGACTTTGATGTTTAAATATGGCCATTAATTAATAAAAAAATATTTCATCATGTATAATATTTTACAATTGAACTGTACTTTTAAAAATATCATCACACAGATTTCTATACATGGGACTAAAAAATCATTAAGGATTTCAAAATCATGTAATCATTACTTCACATATACTGAGTGGCTGCTCTTTAATCTCAGAGATAAAGTAAAGATCCAGGTTTGACATGCATGACTGAAAAATATTCGGACAGAAGACAGGAACAAATGGGTCACACATGTGACTGGCTAAATGAAATTCCAGGACATTTTTTGTGGGTCCACACTCACATACCCATGAACATGCCTAATCAGTCTGATATATTTTACAAATTTAATGTTAATTTGATGAAAAAACATTGAAGAAATGCATAAGGGAAGGTGGTAAGAAGCATGGAAAGCAATATTTCTTTTAAATTTTGATTTTAGCAAATACTGATATCTGCAATAAAGATAATTCAAACAACGGAATTCTATTTAAAAAAAAAGGAGACAAATTATAATGTAAATGTATACTAGGAAGGAGGACTCAGGAGCCAATAAAACAACATGAGTCAAGCTCTCCTGGATTCTGAAAGAGCTACATTACAGTACAGGTACGTTTTCATGAGGACAAAAATAGATAGGTTTTTTAAAATACCATTTCCAAAACAAAAGCAACACAACAAAGTTAAGATTTTTCTCTTTTTTGCAATATAGAGTAAACTGAGAAAAATAATACCTTTGCATTTTTGAGAAATATTATAGGAAGCAATAAGATGACATTAGAGTTTTCTATGTAGTTTTATAACAGATTTTAAAATATTTTAAGTTATCCTACTATTCCAGAAAGAACAGAAAAAGCTTTGGTGGATATATGTGTATAATAATTTGCTTATAATTAAAGAACAATCAATCATTTACATGTGACATTTAAAAAAAATTTAGCTTGTGTCCCAGGAAAGGGATTATAAATTCACACTGAAAATAAAGCAAGGAACAACTTCACATATTTTGTGTTAATTATGACTTTTATATATTTATATCTTGCCCAAATTTATTTTAGACTTTACAAAAATAAGAATTTTATAGAGCCTACAGCAGTTGCATCTTGCAAAAAATGTTGAAAACATATGTTTTCTGATATTACATCAGAATAATCTACTAAAGTTTATTTCGGACCATAAATTGTAGCATAGACTCTGTATCCAAATTCTTTCTTTGATGAAGGTACTAGTTATGCAATGATGGAAGGATTTCTTAGCCTTTCTGTATTTCAATTTTCTCATAAAATTTTGAAGCTTTGGGAAACTCATAAAAATACTTGTCCTCTTTCTGTAAACAAGAACCTAACTTTCTCAAAATTATAGAAAACAGATCATGTCAAATCCACATAAGAGGCTGGGCATTGTGACAGTGCTTACCTCACACAATTGTTAAAGAGGTTAAACAACGGTATGTACATGTTTGAACGTTCCTGGACCTAAGCGTTCAACAAGAACACGTTGCCATCATTATCAGCACCTCCATACTCTTCACCTTTGAAAGGTACTACGGTGTAAACATGGTATTGACAAGATAATGTATACATCGTTGTTAGCATGATTTAGTATTATTAAAGTATCTAAAATTCAAAGAAAGTTTTTAAAAGGCCTAGTGACTAAAATAATCTTTTAAAAATACATTAAAATATAGATTTCAACCCCTCTTTTAAAGAAACTCCTTGGGCTGGAGAGGTGGCTCAGAGGTTAAGAACACTGGCTGCTCTTCCAAAGGTCTTGAGTTCAGTTCCCAGAAACCACATGGTGACTCGCAATCATCTATAATGAGATCTGGTGTCCTCTTATGGTGTGCTGGTGTACATGCAAGCAAGAACACTGTATACATAATCAATAAATAAAACTTTAGAAAAAAGAAAAATATCACTTTACCTTTAAATTCCAATAAACTGCACAATGCTTCCTAATATCTACTGTGTTTGGTTTTATCTTACAGATATTTGCTCCTTGACAAGTCTTCAAACATGTCTTTTTTTCTACTGCCAGTCAATTTTATGCAATAAGGAGGAAATTTTGATTAAATTATCATCTGTCTTAGGGGAAAAACCAGGTCAACAGTTATGAAAGATAACTTTAAGTTACATGAAAGTAGATCTTTTAGAGTTTTGGTTAAGTCTAGTGGAGGAAACACAGGATGAATTGTTACATAAGTTTCAAGCCAATCTTAAATTTTAAAAAATATTTCTAATAGTGTAATAATAATAGTTTATATATACATTAATTGTTGGTCTAATAAGTATATATGTTACTAACATTCAAAATTGTCTTAAAATATACCAAAGTAGTATACCATGAAAATGTATTTAGCCAAAACAAGAAAATCACTGCAAATGTGAAATAACAGCAATGATAAAGGCAACATAAGATTAAGTTACTGAGTATCAGTTTTTAATTAATTTATTAATTTTTGCTGGGCACATAGTTTTAGAAAAAGGCTTTAGAGGAAAAATTTTTCCTCCTCAGGAAATAAGATATGAGCCTTGCTCATATTATAGTGAACAATTCAAACCAGATCCATTTAATCATCATTTCTTTTGGAATTACTGAATTAGTGGATGAGGGAAACAGAACCAGTGCGTGAATGCTCCATATTTAGACATTGAGAAGTCATTTAACACATGTAAAATTTAAATAATTTAAATTGGTATATAAGCTAAACATTGGCAGCAGCCAAAAGGACACTCTGTGAAACACTGATTCTTTTCAAAGAAATGCATGAGGAAAACTACAAAGATAAATCATATAAGACACCTATAATATAATGTTCTCTTAAGAAAACAAAGCACATTATTACAGTGTCTAATAATCCTTATCTGAAGTAAAAAAGAGATCTTTTCTCTTATTGTGATAAAATTATCAATTATCTTATGTAATTTAGTACTGTAGATTCAAGCTAAAATAAAAGTCACTATCTACTTACAAATGGAACACTGACAGATATGAAAATGTGAAATCGAGTATGCAAGCCCATTAAATTAAGATGAGTATAAAGAAGCAGAAAATAGGACGCATACATAATTTATTTGATTTTTTATAATTTAGGGGGATAAGTAAGAACTCAGAGCTTCAGAAGATTTTGTTTCCTTTGGGGGTAATACAAGAGATAAGTATTACATACAAAATGGTATAGTGTAGATTATATCACAGTATAATAAGTACATACCATACAAAGTCTCTAAAAGCCTAGAGATTATTAGCACACATTTTATGCATGTATTTATATTTTATCTAAGTTCTGAGAAATTTAAACCTGGTCCTTGTGCTAAAAAGGCAGTAAAAACAGCCAGGCTGAATCATTAGCCACTCAGGATTTCTTAAATGCAAAATGTTTGCATAGATTTTCTTCTAATTCTTTTTTGTGGCAATTATAGTATTAAATATAAGTTTATTGTATTCATTATAGAAATGCAGAACTCAAGATGCTATAAAACACAGTGTAAACTTTTTATATGTTTATGAAGACATAACAATTTTCACATTTGTTGATGGGCCAAAATGGATGATTTCCTAAGCTCTTGTTGATGGGCCGATGGAGAATCATCAATTATTTTATAATATTGAAATATGAACTTAAAATCTCAAGTTTGACATTTTAAGCCTTTGAAAGATCTGTATATGTAATCACAACATCAGAGATAAGCGAGAAGTGAGTTCTTAACTCCTTTAAAGAGCAGGAGTAGAAGATTAGCTTTCTTCCTTTGATTGTCTCTTGCAAATAAGGTCAAAATTTTTATACCTATAATAAAATACACACAGCCTTCTGTAAGAAGAGTAGAGAAAATGAATCAAGGCCTTCATTGTATTTGAATATAAGTGTTCCTTCTTTTCAATAAATAGACTGTAGTAAATTTTACTCCTTATGTCATACATCAAGAGCAGAGTATTAAAGACAATAAAGAGCTGAAGATAGAATTTTGCAAGTATAATAGAAGCAGATCTATCTAAAATGAGATCAGTCTTCAACCTCCAACACAAGTACAATGAGAAATGGCTTTAATTTTCTAACTACTATACAAGTCAGAAGATAAACTTGTTAAAGTTCCATACCCTAATGATTTCTTTTCAATTTCCTTGATGTTTAATTTCATGAGTGCTGAGAAACATAATTAAACATGTTTCTTATAAAGTACCCTAGTAATTTGAAATGTTTTTAAAAGACAGTTCTACTCTGTTTAACTAGTCATGACAGATCATTGTCATTGTATATTGAGAAGTGGGAATTTGCTACTAAACTTGAGACTCAGACATATGTAGCATAACAAAGTATTTCATTGAGTTAAATTTTTGAAAGGCATTGTCTTCTAAGCTTTAAAAAAATGAGGAATTAACATGGAATTATAGCTTTTATAAACTAGCCTGTAATAATGGTATACTATTTTATCACATGTATGCTGACAGATGCAATACAAAACTATACTAGAGTCTCAAACTTTATTGCTTGAAATGAGCACAAGACATTTACCATAAAGAAATTTGCATTTTCTGCAATACTCTTTAATAGAATTCCACCATCTGATTTTTATTTTTATATTTGAGCTCTTATGTATTGTGTAGCTGATGACTTCCCAAACCAATTACATTCATCTCTAATATTTCTAATTTTTGGATTGTCCATATACATATGTGCCATTTTCACTTTGCTAGACCAGCACAATTTCTTACTACATTCTAAGTCTTAGCCTTATACACACAGGTATATTGCCAAAGAAGACTTTCTATATAGCAAATGGAGACATCACAGAAAAGGACAACTGGACACACTGATGCTATCAACAGATCTGGGTATCCCGAGCCTAATTGATACATAAATCTCAGGTACTGCTTCTATGGTTCAGGGAACATCAGCAAAGGTGGGGCTGAACAGCAAGGGTACCAGGGGGTCTATCGTAAAATAATCTTTTGTAGAAATGGCTGTATAAATAAAACCAGAACAATGCAATATCAGTGGACATGTTAATGTGGAAGGGTAAACACCTAGACAAATAACTACAGGCAATTAATGACTGCTTTTTCAAAAATAGTCTCTCCCAATGATGAGCTCCTCTATTGCTTGTCCAATACAAAGTGGTCAGCCTTGAGACCATATAAACAAAAACAACAAAGTGGCTTCAGTAGGTTAAGGTGTGCTTGTAAAATGTTAACCCATATTTAAATATTTTTCTATAGGAATAAATGCTATTTAATTTTAAAATAAGAATTGAGCTGAATCCAAACAAAAAAACTGAGGTTAGAGATAGAGTTAAGTTTAAAGATTTTTTAACATCTCTGCAGCCTTTGGTTCATTGACCATTAGCCCAAAATAGAAAAAGAAAGAGGGTTTAAATGAGGAAAACACCCAAAGGAATACTGAGTGAGTGTTTGGTGAAAAAACTGAAACAAATCTTCTGTCTGGAAGGCAAAATAATGACATGTTATTTTTACAAGAAAATGGAAAGGAACTAGAGAAGATTAAGGACTATGAAGTTGGCAAAGAAAATGAGCTCTAAAAATGAAAATTGTTCAAGGTCTCACAGACAATACATTGCCAAGTCAGGATTTAAACTTGAGATTTCTCACTTGAGAGGAAATATTCTTCCTTGATGGTACATAATACTTGAGTGCTTATTCAAAACTGGTAATAGACCAGGAACCATGTAAAGCTGATTATTTCAATTATAACCATTATATATCATCATGATAACCATGTGCAAACAGAAAGATGTGCACCTTAAATCCCAATTTAAAAGTTGTTTTACCAACTGGAAATTTAATTATGATCTGAAATCTAGGTCCTTTAGAGCACACTGCATGCAAAGGAAGGCAATGAAACCTAGTATATTATGTTGCACTTGTTGTGAAATCTTTATCTGACTTGCATATACTTCAGGAATACAGGCAGTTACTACAACCATGTGAGCCATTTTATACAACATAAATAACAAGAGAAGCACCAAGCTCTGGATTGTACTTTGTCCGACATCATGTAAACATTGCTAAGCCAATATGTGTTCTCTTGGTTAATGTATCCTGTGGTGTTATTACAACAATGCAATGTCATTAAATGCCTTTCAGTGGCTGAAAGATTTCAATTTTTGCTCAGAGAAAATAGCCATGGCGTCATTGTCTAGTTCCAAATGCCAGATACCATGTAACAACCTGGCAAAAACTCAATAGCCAGAGAAAGCTTTTTGTTGTTATTCAAACCGAAGCTATGCAAAGAAAGGATAAAGTCTATCATAAGAGAAGATTATGGTAAAATATTGAATTAGTACTAATCAATAACGATTTAGACATGCATTTCTAGAGACATTTCAGAAAAAGTATTCTTTACAAATATTTTGTATGTAGATGAGTGTATATATGTGAATATGGTATGTGTATGTGTGTGTATTGTGTGGACATGTGTTTGTGGGTGCACAAATTCTGCACACTGATGCAAATGTCAAAAAGAATGTCAGTGTCTGATCTATCACTTTCTACCTTATTATACTGAGACATCAATATATCTCATAAATATAGATACAAAGGTACTTAACAATGTATTATTAACTTAATTCAGCCAGCAACAGTCAAAAGAATTATTTGTCATGACTAAGTGAGATTTATGCCAGAACTTGAATTTCAGTTCAGTTTAAGAAAATCAACTGAGATAGTATATCATATTACCCAAATATATGGTTAAGGCACATAGGCATCTTAATAGACACAGGAACTAGGCTTTGTACAATCCAATGATCACTCTTGAATTTTTAAAATAACATCTCAAAATACTAGGAATAGAAGTTGCTCAGCCTTGTCAGTAACAATAGCTAACTTCTAGTTCAAACTTTTCTACCATTTACACTTACTTTTATTGCAAAGGTTGCATTTATTATAATGAGTAAAGGATGCATATGAAAGTGAGAACTGAGGAGTGAAAAGAAAAACAACCACCTGGGCCCTCAGATTATAATATTATACACAAAAAAA
>OU015749.1:65995690-66011402 GCA_907169655.1 Acomys percivali | reverse complement strand
AAAGGTTAAGTGTGAAGGAAATTATTAACAACAGAAAGTTGTTGAGATGTAATTGAACAAAGGGGGCAATGTTTCAGCCTCAGCAATCAACAGAACTTTGCAACTTCAGCCACAAGGATATAAAAAAGGTGTTGAATCACTCTCTGTGGCTAATGAGTCACTGAGGCTAGGCCTCTATCAATGGTGTCCCTGTATGGAGCACGAAAGATGCAATTGGTAGAAGCTGTGAAAGTGAAACCTCAATTGCTTTGGAGGCCTCAAGATGCTGGAGATGCCAGAGTCATAGGATACCTGCAAAGGAGAACTGCAGACAGAGTATGGAACCAGCCTAAGAGAGAGTGTTGCAGTCAACAGTGCTGAAAGGGGTTGAAGACATGAAGAACACGTTCACTTTTGACATGGAGCTGCAGAGTTTGGTGTTTGCTTTGCTAGCTTTAGACCTTGATTTGTTCCAGTAGTTCCTCACTATGCTCCTGTAAATGTTGTTTTTATTACCTCAGATGAAGGGATGAGGAGATGAGAGCCATACACAAGCTTTAGGAATATTTGGCGTCTGCTGAGCCCAGAGCACTTCTATCTAACTATCCCTGGGTATAGGCCTGCATGCTTCTACTCACTGTACAATCTAATCTTCTGCAATCCAAGACCTTTAAGGTTTTAGTTTCCAGCTTCTGTCTGATAACCTAGGCCTAGAATGTTTTTAGCATCTAAGACTTACTGATGAATAAACTCAGCCTTTTTACTTCTTCCTGAACTCTGGCTGGCTAGTTCAACTCAGATGTTCTGGCTCACAACTTTCAATAAGGTGACTCAAATTGTCTTCTCTCAGCTTATAATTGAATTGCTCTGCTTGGAAAGACTGAACTACACAAACTAAGATGCACTTAACTGCACTGCACCAAACTTTACGACTTTACTATACTCCTGAACTATATTGTACGATAGCCACAAACTCAAATTTATTCCAGTACTCTCCTCCACTGTACTATTCTCTCTCTCTCTCTCTCTCTCTCTCTCTCTATCTATCTATCTATCTATCTATCTATCTATCTCTCCACTGCTCTTAAGGAGGGAGGGAGAGAGAGAGAGAAAGAGAGAGAGAGAGAGAGAAAGGGAGTTGGGTGTATCCTCTCTGACTCATTCTGTCAAATCTTTCTGATTCATCACTTTGTCTCCCCTTCAATTAAATGTCACTGTTCAGGAATAAAGGTGTGTACTAAAGACATGTCTCTATTAACCCAGAGTGGTTAATGGTGTATTCAAGCCAAAGGGATTGAAGGTATGTGTTTCAGCTATATCAGACAGAACTACATCTTTGGATGTAATCTCTTGCCAGAGTAGCCATGTTGCTATATTAAAATTTCCCTACATGCAACCTTATCTCACTTTTGGAATGGTAATATATATCCTGTCCCACTGTATATTGGAAGCCTGGGAACTGCCTTGTTTATTCTGATTTTACAGGAGATTACAGTAAGAGGTTGCCATAAGTTTCAGAAGAAACTATGAACTTTGCACTCTTAATGTGTTGGATTGTGGTAGACTATGTGACCATTTGAAGTTGGACTAAATGCATTTTTTAAATATGATATGGCTATAAGCAGATGGGGACCAGTGAGTACAATGTGGTACTTTGAGTAAGAATATTCCCCAATAGGTTCATATCTTTGAATGCTTGGTCATCCAGGGATAGCACTATTTGAGAATGAGTAGAAACTGTGGTCTAATTTAGTAAATATGGTTTTGTTGGAGAAAGTGTGTCACTGGTGGTGAATTTTGAGGTTTCTAGGGCCCAGATCAGGCCCATTGGCTTTCTCTCTTCTTTCTGCCTACTGATCTAGATGGATACTTCTCAGGCACTTCTTGAGTACCATATACACCTACATGCCACTATGCTCACTGCCGTGATAACAATAGACTAAATCTCTGAAACTGTGAGCCAACCACAATTGACTGTCTTCCTTTTAAAAAGTTCCATGGTCATATTGTCTCTTCATAGTAATAGAACACTGAGTAAGGTACCAGGTTATCCACTTTTAAGGATTGGCTTACAATAAGGAAAGAAAATAATTAAAGGAAAGATGAGCTTCAAGATGAAAACAGGAATTTTGCCAACCTTACAAATCTATAAGCCATATAGCAGGATCAAGTGTATAATTTGGAGTTGAGGAAGCTGACATTATTTCCTTTCTGTCTCATCAAATCACTCATGAGCATGGTCAAAGGTCATACATCTAACCAATGACTAAGAATGCAGAATTATAATGTGCATATTTTATCCAAAGCGTTTTAGCTAAATCTGCAACTGTTTTGCCATCTGTAGCTCAAGACTAACTGTCAGATTTATCTTTGTAAAAGCAGCTTAGAGTTCATTACTATTTAGTGCATAAGCAAAAAATAAAAGTTAATAATGAAACACTTCAGTGTTAGATATGGTAATAGAGTCCTTAAAATTAAAAATAAAATATGTGAAAAATAAAATAAAATATAAGAATAGTTAAAAGGGACTTTCTTATCAAAGCTCACTGACGAAGCAGAGGCTCCAGGCACAGAGAGTAATCTATCAAGGATAGATTTTATGAGGCAATGATTCATATCAATCTCAATTTAACAAGAAGCACATAATTTTCAAGTTTGATTTTCTTTCTTCTTTGCATTTTTCTAAAAAAAACTATGTACAAGGTATTTGGTGACATACCAATATAAAAGATTATTCACTGTTCAAGAGGTTATGCTATTAAATGAGTAAATTTAAACTAGAAACAACGATAGCCTCATAAATTCTTCATTCTGGCAAGTATGAGTGAGTGACCAACAATTTAAATATGAGGTTGAACAGATAACTATCTCATTCTAATTAGAAATCTTGCTATCACATTATTTTTAAACCATCATCAACATATATAAATGATAATTGCATTCTCTCAATGAGCACAGCTTCTTATTACTGGAATTGGCAGGGGGCCCTGATATTTGAGTCATCATCTCATTATGTCTCTTTGTTATCTTGGTACACCAATTAAATAGAAATCTAAGCACAGTGAAATTTGGGAGGAAAAGTCTGAAGCAGTAATTTTAAATTACAGGGTTTTTTCCCTTAAATCTGTAGAATATATAACTGACATTTGAAATATCACATCTCATTCAGGCACATTTTAAAAGGCTATCTTTAATTTTAAGACCAAAAATGCTTCAAAATCTTTTATTCAAATATTGAACTTCTATAAAACAAAACTGACAGTTTGAATGTTATCTAAATGTGAAAGTTAGAATAATTATGGGTTTAAAACAATTATAATATAGACAAAAATACAAATACAAAATAAAAATGTCTCTCATTCAAAATGCAAAGTTTATCACATATACAGCATATATATGCTAAAATATTAATATAATGTCTTTATGTCATCAGCAGTATTATTAGGACCAATAATACTAATTAGTTAAACTTAAATATATAAATGTGCTAAGTGGGACTCTATGTCTATCCTCAAGTAATTTCAAACCATTGGACTTGTATGACAAAAATGATATGATGAACTTTCTACATCACTTGATTTACCCATTTGAAATAAATGTATACTGTGTATCCTTCTGAAATGCTTTCTTTAAAATTCTCCATTAAACTTCAATTCATAAAACTAGTCAAGAACAAAGACTTTTAAGAAATGATTAGCTATGGTTCCCAGGAGACATTTCTTCTTTTATTTATCATTGCAGACACGTCAGAATATGGGTAGATTATTCATTTACACAATTTTTTGTTGTTTCTATCATCTTCCTCCTTGTACATTCTAAACATCAGTGGTTTGCCCAAAATCACATATAATTCAAAAGAATAGCCTAAAGTAGATGTTTACCTTGAGATAAAAATAGCTCTGTTTATGCTGAGAGAGATTGAAAACTAAATACAAATATACTCAAAGACCCACCCTGAATATTGAGATGATTTTTTCTCATGGATTAATGTAAGTGTATCACCAAAAGATAAAAGTAGTCACAGCTGATTTTTCTTACATTTAATATTGACATTACTGTTGGCTTTAAAAAAAATGTATCTGAGAGACAAATGTTTGCTTAAAGTCAATTATCTTGAATTATATTTCTGCTATAATTTTATTAGTTACTTACAGTTTTATGGCCATGACGTCCAAATAAAAACTCAAAAAAATGAAAATCTACAGTGAAAATGTTATGCATTGTGTTCTATCAAAGAATGCAGTTGTTTAAAAAGATAAGTCTCCATTTGAAAATTAAAATTTAATTAGTTCATACCCAACTTTGGGAGACTATATTTCCTTTTCTTTCAACACATACACATGACCTAAACGAAGTGTTCAGAGACTGTGAAATTTAAAAGAGATCATAATCACAATACAGACAATTTTTCTGTTTGTTTACTTAAAGGTAAGTCAGGCAATCATCACAATTTTTAAATGTCTCTCAGAATTTGACTTCAGTCTATGAAAACCCATTCATGGGTTGATAATGTTAAACGTTTCTGAATCCTATCATTTTGTAATTTATATGACTCGTATTAATAAATATCTTCCTTTTATGTGCTGAAATAAATTAATGGATTAGGTAGACATTAGGATTGGGAATACAGCCAAATCTTTCCACATACATCCAGGGACAAGTAATCTCTAAAATGGCACTTAAAGCTCTCTTGCCTAAATAATTACAACTACACCCTGCATGTAATTTATTTAAATTATTATTCATTCTACTAGATCCTGTCATCCATTTGGAGTCCATAATTACTTACCTTATCTTCATTCTCTGTACCAGAAGCTTCAGGCTTGGTCCTTATCACAAATGGGGTAGACAGCCGTAACAAGACCCTCTCAAAGGTGGTATTATTAACCTTTGGCGAGACAATCTCAAAACAGTCCTCAAACTTCATCACTTTGTGAGTGTCATATCGAAGCTGTTTCCTTAATCCCTCCCCAAGTTGGAGGACTGCCATGTTGGGGTCAAACATCAAGTGGAAGGGGAAAGCTCTGCAGAAGGTGTTGATGCTGATTCTGAGGTCTGCGGGAAGTTGGGAAGTACCCTGTGGGGTATCCTTTGTGATCTGAGTATTTTCACGTTCTTTGATAAGGAAAGTAAGACAGCTACAATTGCTTGGGTTTGAACCATCAGAGCTCAATTTCTCATTTTCAATTTGTTCCACTTCCACATTCAAACGATAGATTCTCTTTCCTGCAGCCTTAATCATTCCCAGCATTGCAAACCCCACAGTATGGTGAGGGTGGAAGTAGTGAAGCATGAGAGTTCCTTCTGGAAGTTCTTTACATAGGAAAGATGGTGACTCCAGAGTGGCCTGTTTCCCAAAAGAAGTCCTAATGTGTTCCAGCAATGCATCAAAGCCATTGAAGAAATCCTGCAATGTGCCACCTACAGCTCGAAGGACTCTCTCATTCTCATCAAAACATATCTTAAAGAATTCTTCACCAAATCTTTCTTGAATGTCTTGGAACTTCAGTCCTAAAGGTAAAGGAAAAAAATGTTAGTAACTTGAGCTATAAGCAATTGGCTAATATAGCTTTAAAGACACACATCTAAAGAGGCAGCAACTGAGAGATGGAAAGATGGCTCTGTGGTTAAGAGAATGTAATATTCCTAAAGAGTACCTCAGTTAGTTCCCAGCACATACATCAAGTAGCTCAGAACAGCCTCTAATTTCAGAACCAGGGGAATCTGATTCAGGCCTTGTGGCCTCATAGCTACACACAGGCACACACATATCCATAATTAAAATTGAAAACATTAAAGTGATAATAAGCAAGTGAAGCATAAGGGAATGGCAGGAGAAGTGAGAGGGAAGGACAGAGAGGAGAGGATTTGGGGAAAATTCTAGTAGTGATGTAAATAAATAAATTAGTTAATGAGAAAAATAAATATTTTGATACTGAGTCTTTACATTCGTAATATATGTAGTCCTATTATTCAATTTCCTCTAAATAAGCAAAGGTGTTGAAGTACAGAGAGAGCACTTTGATGTCCAGCTTGGCAGCTGATGGACATTCCCTTACTGCTCGAAATACTCTAAGCAAAATGACTATCAATCAATTACTCAGCTGGGTTGAACTTATACATATAAACACCTCACAGGTTCCTTGAGAAAGTTACAAAAAGAGTTTCTTTGATTTCTTAAGGTATAGCTTCAGCCAGAACTGTTCAAACAAGATGTCAGGATATAAATGGAGGCTGCTAAGGCTTACTGATTAAATTATCTGGGCCTCCCTTTCTGCTGTTACAAGGACCAAGAAAAAGTGTCTATTAAATGATATTTTCTTATATACATTCAGTAACATTAAATGTGAGCAGAAGACAGGCAATTTTGGCAGAGAGAGAATGGTGGGGTAAGCAGCAGTTGAGCAGTTGGTAAATCACAGTGTGAAAATGTTAATGCTGCAGGTTAATCCCTGAAGAAGAATCAGATGAACCATCAGAGAGTGGTGAGGGTAGGAAGAGCAAGAGACAGTAAGCAAGGGCGGAAGTTGAGACTGAAGAAGGACAAAAGGATGTAAGAGTCCAGAGAACATAAATGAAGGCCTTGATTTCCAGAAGAGTTCCAGAGGACTGTCAAGTCTTTAGGACCAAGAGACTGAGAACTGTCACCAGCCAGTGGAAATAGTTGAGAAATATGAACTTCCTAAGAAGACACAAGGCCTGTAATACTTTTAGGGCTGAGGGTTCACAGGTACCACTGCCTGCATAAAGAACATGCCTGGAGAATGTGTCACCTGCTACCCTCACCACATCACCACATTAGCTCACTGCTGCCAAACACCAAGAAAATTAAAGCTGCCAAAAACTAGAATTTAAAGAGATTCTTGCCTACACATAATTTCTATCCAGATAAAGAAAAAGCTGGCCAATAGGTAGTATCTACATCATGATCATTATGAATAATCAAAACTAAAAAAATTGAATGCTGACACGTCAAGATAATGCCTACATTAATGGCAGTATTCTTCATTACTGTGAAATGCTCAGGTGACCCCATTCTTATAAAAAAACTAGTCATAATAAACATTCCTTGTTACCTATCATGTGTACTTCCAAAAATATCCCACCAGTGCTTCTAGACTTTCCAGAAACTTACTGTCCAATGACTTCAGGTCTTTGAACTAAGAGCAGAAAAAGTATTGCTTCTTACCATCTCTGATGCTCACAGCAATAAAAATAACCTCATAGTTAAGTGGAGTAGACAGATATAAAGACAATACAATATGCTTATGGATGTAATGTTCTTTTCTCAATGCCAAATATCAAATATCCATCCAAACAGTAGCCAGTAAGTAAATACACCAGAGGCATAAATTAAAACTACCGTGTGTACAGGATCCTATCAACAAGAAATCCTGGCTGCATCTGAAAGAACAATGACAATGACTATCAATTTTCAAATGATCTCACACACATACATAGCATAATACTAAAGTTATTTTCATATTATTAAAGAAAAATTGATATGTTTGAATAGTGTACCAGCTAGGGCAATTAGTTTATAGAGCATTGTATTTAATTAATTGTAAAAAAAAACTTTTAGCCTCAATATTATTAAAGTGAACAACATCAGGAAAGAAGAATTCTTTAAGTGAAATTTTAAAATTAGTGATGGGTTCATTTATGTACATGTTATTAATCAATAGTGAAGGCTCTATTTTACACTTCATCTCAAAATGGCATGAAGAAACTAGTTCAGCTCAGACAAGGACTACAGTTCTGCCTCCCAGCATTCCACCTATGATTGATGAAAACACTCACTTGAAACATATAGAAAATATGTATCTCCCGTATCAAAAGATGCGGTGACAGCTTATGTTTGGGCCCATAGGAATATATTTCCTCAAGAAACAGAATTGTAATGAAATTGTTCTAATTAACAGGTAAATTGAAAGTCAGAGTTTTAAAAACCACTATTATTTCACCTCTTTTTAAAAATGGCATACCTAAATGCTAGAATTCTTTAGCTATAACTGAAATAAATTATTTTATTTGCGGTATGAGCCTCTTGTGTCTGTTTGCTAAGCTATACCAACTTACTTGTGAATGTCATAAAGACAAAGTGTTTTAGTTATTTTTCCATTCATAGCTATAACCTGCAAAGATGCCTGGCACACGGAGAGTATTTTTGTTTCTTTCACAGCATTCATCCTTGTTGCACAGTATTATCAATCTTCTCTGGTTTCAATCATATTATATTTAAGGATGCCAAGATCAATGGACATGTTCATGACTCTCATGAAGCCCTGTAGGTCATTATATTCCCTTGCGATTAGATTATCACAGAAGCACACACAACTGTCTTAGGAGGTACAGAAATAAATTCCTATTTGTCTTGAGGAATTTTGGATGAAAATGAGGTGCTCGAAAAGCCAACAAAGGAAGGCAAGTATTCTGCTCTCTCAGAAGATGTACTGTTATGTAATAATAAAAAGTGTAGTGCAGGTGAAAGAGCCCATTATGGTCAAAGAGGAGCAGGCAGTGAATGGAGGAGAGCTGGCAAACCATGTGAGGGGTCGCAGTTATTTAATCAACATTGCTAAAACTAGACTTGAAAATTCTGAGCCCAGAATTAAAGCCACTATTCAGAGAAATGATGGGATTAAAACAGGAATATACAAAAATACATTAAAAAGAAAAATATTTGAGAACAAAAGTAAAAAAACAAATCATTTCTACAAAAGCTTTAAAAAGCTGCTCAATTACTTGGCACAAATTTTCCATAGTATACCTTTAAGAATGATTTTTCAGACAATATTTTCTAACAGCAAGAAAATATTAGTAATAAGAATTTGCAAATAATGAATGTTGTGACAAGAAAATATTATATATCAGGAAAGCTAGTTAATATATACCCTTAGATTAAAGGGAAAATCAATAGACGTGTGTGGTGGAGCAAGGATGTATCCCAGCACTCAGAGGGGCTGAGGCAGTAGGATCTCTGTGAATTTGAGGCCAGTCTGGCCTATTAAGCAAATCAAAGACAGCCAAGGCCACACAGAGAAAGCCTGTCTTGAAAAACCAAACCAAACAAAACAGAAAAAGAAAAAAAAAATCAATACTGAAGTTATATCATTTGGAACTCAGGAAAACTCAAATCAAATAAAAATGGATAATTTTTTTGGTCTTCAGCAACAAAAATAAATAAACAAATGCCTTTCAAATTGATACTCCATGGGTAAAACTTCTCTGATATATCTAGGAGCCACATTCATATCAAACTCCCTGTTCCTCTTAATCAGAGGAACCATAGTCTTAATTAGAAAACCATGTTAAACTTAACCAAAAAAGTTACAATAGGGTACAACCTAAAACTGAGAAAAAAAATATATACTGAACAATCACGTCACAGGTACATTTTGAGAAGAAAGTTTGTATCTGAAAATAAAACTGGTAGGTCAAGTGTTAAAGACTGACTTTCACTGTTTAAAAAGTGTTTGTCTTTATTCTTTAAAAGTTCATCTTTTTATACAATGTATTTTAATTATGCCCACATACCACTACCATTCTCCTATTTTTCCCAGGGGTCCCCAATCCCAACTCCCTCTAAACTTAAGGTCATTTTCTTATTGCTATTAATGACTACCTGAGCCCTGTTACTGCTGATCATTTTAGAGGTGATTGCATCACAAAGGCTCAAACATCATTAATGAACTAACGTAAAGCCAAAGGGAAAAGGCAGACTCTAGCTGAAGGGACTTGGTCCTGGCACATTTGTGCTTGAGAGTTGCATCCTGTCACTGGCCATTCTCACTGTCGCCTCCTTGATTCTGGATGCCATGAGCTAAGGAACTTCACTGAACACTCTGTCCAGCAATGACTTTTATTCATGCAGCCTCACAAGAAGGACCAAGCTAACAAGAATTAAAACCTCTAACAGAACACAAAATAACTCTTCATTGTTTGCTTGACTATTTTGTCACAGCCATGCAGTGACAAGAAAAGAAAAAGCCAGGTTCCAAAATCATTTCTGTGAACAACAGTATGAACAAACAAGGGGTAAAATGTAAATGATTGAAGTGTGGTTTGGCTCACTTTTAATTTAAAAAAAAATTTCAAAGTTACTCAGTCCACGAACAACCTGGCAGAACCTCATGAGATATATTAAAACCAATTTTTCTCATAAATATTTTCTAAAATAGTAGGCAACGCAAGCTAGCAAAATGCCAAGTAATGTTTATATCATAAATGAAAAAGTAATTCAATGATAAAAATATCTATCAACCAAAATTATTGAATTCTTAAATCCAAACAAGAAATTAAAGGATATCAATAAATTCTAAAGTGTAAGATTCAAAAATTTTAACAAACATTTAGTAGAACAACAACAATAACAATAATAGTAATAATAATCTGTTTAAATATAATAAAAGCTATTTCTCTAAAACTAAAATGTATATTCTAAATGATAAAGATTTTAAAAAACAAGACTTGATTTCATGGTTAGTGTCCAACATTGTGTTATTTTCTAACAAGGACTATCAGATGTGAAAATACAATTATTATATATAAATCTGAGCACATATTATGAGAGGTTTAAATTTTTTTAAGTGACACTGAAGCCCAATGGAAAAAGAGTGGTCCACTTAGTACATGGTACTAGCTAATAAAACATCTGGGAAAAGTTAAAATTAAATCCCATCCCACACCTCAAGCAAAATCATATCCAGATAAGGAAAAGCATAAAATGAGAACAAATAAAAATATAGTACTGTAGAATGAAATTTAGAGACTGTATGTCCTTTAGTAACATAAGAAACACACACATACACTCAAAATAAAACCTTAATTTTTTTATTTTTGTATGCTGTAAAGCTGAGCTGAAACTGCCTGAGTGATGAGGAGAATGCCACCTTGTTTTAGTGAAACTATACTTACTGCCCTTGTGGGAACTGGACCATGGCTAGCTTCCCTGAGCAGAAGCCCCCTCCCTGCCCTATGCATAATCAGCTTGAAGTCAACCTCCCTGGGAGCTAGATGAGGGGTTCACTTCCCTGAATCCAAACACAAGCTCACCTTATTAGATTAGGGCCAGCTTGCCCCTACCTAATTGTGTGGGAGACCACACAGTTTAACAGCTACAGCAGATGAAATATCTAGATAAGAGTCCCCTGCAGCATGATGCAAAGCTCCTCTGGCCTGTACCTTATTAATTAAGGCCAACTTCCCCAAAACCCCTTACCCAAATTATGTGATGCCAAAGCTGGGAAAGTCCCACTTGCAGTTTCTGCCTTTAAAAACCTTGTATTCTGAGGAGTCAAGGCCACCCACCTTCCTCAGCCTCTGGGAAACGGACAGTCTTTGCTCCGGAGCAGGATCAATAAAAAAGACCCTGTGTACATTGCATCTGACTGGTTTCTGGTAGTCTGTGAAGTTTCGGGACTTGGGCATTACATCCTAACTTTGTCCTTGCCTCTCTATTACTAAGTTGCCTTAGATAAATAAAAGTCTGGTAAGAGACAGTCCACTAGCCTATTAACTTACTGTTCTACAGTTCATACTCCATATGCCCTTTATAAACTATAAATTTATCATTTCTCTGCTTAAAGAGTTCTGATATCTCTTTCCTCCAAACTCAAGTCCCCCATATGAAAATTCTTAAAAATGCTCAACAGTCTTTCCTGTTATGGGCTTCTGAACATGTTGGATTTGTGTCACGTTTAATTTAGTTTGAGTAGAGTTATGCTACGAACCCTGCTAGATTGGTTATATGCTTTCTCTCATCTTATATATTTTATATATCAGTTCCTTCTGAATGCTTTCAGGGACCTTTCTAGATTGAGACAGGTGCCTGTGTTTGTTAGACTTCCAGATTACCTGATAGACACTGGTATCCTAGCATGCATCACATAGTGTTTACTGCTTTGTACACTGCATCAACCAGACCTAACCTATTTGAACATAAAATATTTTTTCCTGTTTAGCACCTTTTTATTCCTTCTTCTGAGAAAAAAAAGAACAAAAACAGAAAAACAAGCAATCCTTTCTGTATCTGCTCTCAATTCTGAGCACTGGACACACAGGGATGATAAGGACATAAATGGCTTGTGTTTTTTAAAGTATGTGAAAAAATAAATAAATAAAAATAAATAATAAATAATAAATAAATAAAATAAAGCATGTGACAGATAACTCAAGAACTCTATACATCACTCAACAATCAACAGTGTTAAAATAAGAAAAGAATGACATGAAAGGGACAGTAAAATGGTTCAGAGGATAAACATGTTTCTCCAAGCCTGAAAATTCCAGTTTAATTCTCTCCTCTAATCTCCACACCCATAGATTGGCACATGTGTGTAGTTATATGCACATATAAACAGACACAAAAAATACAGTGATAAAGTAATAGATTAAATAATAATTAAACAAATAAAATGAAAATCACTAAAAGATAAATAAAAGTTAACTAATCTGCCAGGAAATAGATAGGCAAGAAACTAGATTATTTTAAAAGAAAGGAATTTTTAAATTTTTATTACAATTTATTCAGATTACATTCCGATTGTTATCTGAACTTGTATCTACCCATTCCTATGCTCCTTCCCTTTTGTGCCCTATTCCCCTCCCCTAGACCTCTGACAGAAGAGACTTCCTTCCACACCATATGACTACAGCCTATCAAGTCTCATCCAGATAACCTGCTTCCCCTTCCTCTGTATGTCCACCAGCCTTCTCACCAAAAGGAAGTGATCAAATTGCAGATACCAGAGTTCATGTTCAGAGGCATTCCTGATTCCCCCTACAACTGTGTCCATTGGCTATATCTGAACAAGGTGTCCAACATTTTACTCATTGATCCTGGAAGAGAAACTAACAAAAGCTTTTGAGAAACTAAATGAAAATTGTGGGCCATTGTCTGCAGGTGGAGGAGATGCTCCCAGAAGGTATGCTTCCTGGTTGGACATAGGTGAGCAGTACCCCCTGCTGACAAAACAACCCACTGGGCCCAAATGTGTTAAAAGGCTAGTTGCAGGGAACAAAGCACAGATCCTCCCCCCCACAAAAGGTGTCAAATGCTGGATCCTTGAAAAAAAAACATATGCAAGGTGCCCTGGAGACAAGCCCCAGGAAGTGTCCTGGGAGTGGCTCCTGCAACTCAGTTGCCTTTTGTTTAAAAACCCAGATCTGGAGTTGGGGGCCCAGATTTTTCCCAATTTTTCCTTTTGTAGCTCTCTGTCTTTGTCTTTCCTTTACCATTAAGCTTAATGGATTAAAACCTAGCTCTTTGACTCTTGATTGTCTTTATTTCAACCAAGTGCAGTCTGTTGATTATCTTGATTTTCACAAATCAGAGGCTGCCTTCTCCAGCTAGAAAGGACTCAGATTCCCATTGCCTCAACCCTGGCTGAGCTTGGCTGCCCAGCGGTCCCTCCCTGCCCAGAAGGCCTTCTTTGTGAGCGGGTCTCAGAACAAAGCCTTCTTCAGCTAGCCGCCAGAAGGCTGAAGAAAACTCTGTAACCAGATTCTCAGCCCAGTCTCCCAGAGAAAGGAACCCACAGAAAATAACTCTTATAATTTTAATCTATGGCACAATACCTTTTCTATGGTAATATTTTAAAAAACAGATAAAGATAAAACAACTAATTAATATGAAAATAAATACATATTGTCAGCTATGTATAGCTGACAATCTGTCCATGTGTAACAAACACCATCTATGGTGTATATATAATCTATGTAGTAGATATATGCACACATAAATGCGTATATGTGTTTTTTCATACTCTGCAATATTCTCTGTCATGCTTTTTTACTCTAAGCAGACAAATTACACTATTGGTGACTTATCAGGCATGAGTACTGTTAGTTGACAAATTCTTATTTCCTTTTTAACAAATAGGCACTGATACTGAGTAATAGGCAGAACCAGGAAAACGCATGTACAAACAGCAGATCTTATAAGGATGCTATTGTGCTTACCTGTTAAATGACAAAGTGGTCATCATATCCCCAGCCCTCCATAACCATGGCAGACTGCCATTAAAGACAAGAAACTAGGAATGCAGCCACATGTTCTATGAAGTTTAAAAACAAAACAAAAGCAAAAACAAAAAACACTGGCAGGCACATGCCACTTACAAAAGTGTACTGCAGGGCACCTGGCTTATCACTGCATCCACACCTGGCCACATCTCTGTACTGTTATCTTCAACATTATAAACATATGGCAGTAGCTTGTGGACTTTGGAGACACTCTAGTAATGGGTATTCTCATATTGCCAGTACTAGCACCAATGCCAGTCCCTAACCTGCTGTTTGAGTATATGAGGAAGGTGAGTGCTATGCAAATATATAGAATCTGGATTCTTTTCCTAACTGACCCTATTTAGACTTAAAGCCATGGTTATGGCATGCAAAGTGCATAATTTCAACATTAATGCATCCTCAGAGGCCTTACTCAGAGCTGTTAATCACTGGCAATCACTCTTTAATTTCTATGTTTTTTATTACTAAACTGTTAGTTCCCCTCCTTAAAGATGCCAGTGAAATCTAGGGAGCTATGTTGCAATCCTTAAATGCACCAGCCAAATCTAGGAATTGATGCTGCTGTGCAGTTTCCACAGAGAGAAAGTTTAGTGATAGCAGCTGTGGTTTGGTAAAGACTAATACATAAAAATCTGAAATTTTCTTATTGAAACAAGTAATGAATACTAAAGCAAAGTTCTAAAGTGCATGTGTCATTATCTAAAAAGAATGTGGCTTAAAGAAAACTGAAAATGAATACATTTGCACGAATCTATAAATACAGTGGTTATGAGTGATTCATAAGCAAGCCACTCTCACACATTTTTTTAACTTTTGGGGGATGCAGGCATGTGGTTACGTAAATATTTGCTATAAAAACTACATAGGACACATCTTTCATCACAATGTTATATTAAGGCATGAAGTGCACGAGATCTTCCCTGGAAACTCAATACAACCTCCCTTGAATCACAGTGTCCTACGTAGCCATTTTTCCTTTGTTTCAGTTCCTCTGGTGATGAGGAACTCATGAAAGCTGTTCTTCCATGCTCATAAATTACAAAGCATATTCCACCTCTGTCTAGTCGTATGGTTTCAATGGAGTGGCTGTGTTATGTCTTCTGAGAAGACTGAAAAAATCCACCACCTCTCCTCACAGGCATCCTTTAAGTACTCCCAAATATAGCTCTAATGTCTCCTTTGTTTTCTAACCTTATATTTTCAAAGAACTAACTCAAAATGTATTGAACTTAGGTTAAAATAGATAAAGCAATGTAACGATAGAAAAAAAAAAAGAAACAAATCAGGGTATATGGAAGGACACTCTGAATTATGACTCAGAAAGAAATCAGAGTAGTAGAGAGATAAATAGAAAAAATCTGTTTAAAAAAAGAGGACTCTCCAGAGCCTACAGACTTTTGTGTATACATATATTTTAGCATTTTAGCTTGTGAAACATCTCTCTGTGTTCCTTCTTACTAGAGTGTACCTTTATCGTTCCTCATCCTGTACAATCTATATTTTTCATTCAAAATTTTCTTTAAAAGATGCTAATCTTTTAAAGTCCTTCTGGAGAACGTGAATTCAGTTCCCAACATCCATATAATGCCCATAACTCCAATTATAGAGATAAGGCCTCTGGCCTTTATGAGTACCTACACCCACATGTACATTGGTGCGGAGGCACACACACACACACACACACACACACACACACACACACACA
>OU015749.1:65982285-65995680 GCA_907169655.1 Acomys percivali | reverse complement strand
AATACTACAAAAACAAATGATTAAAATAATAAAAATAAATATTATTTTTAAAGATGTTTAAATGAATAATGAAATAATTTAGTGAAGTGAAAGTGAGCATGTAAAGCAATTGTAGGAATTAGACTTATGCACATTATATCTTTATTATCCTAAACTTCAGCCAATCTAAGAATGGGTAAAATTAGTCACCCACAGAAACCACCTGTTGATAAGTGTTATGATGTCAACACACTTCTGACAGAGGAACACAGAGCTGAGTTTGTCAGTGGCACACCAGGACAAACTTCACAGACAACATGAGAGCCTTGAGACAAGCAAAAATACAATGAAAATTATCTTATTTAATTGACTAAGGAAGAGACAATAGAACCCTGAATTCTTCCATTACTATAAAAGAACCAAGCATTCTAGTTTATGGGACAAGAAGGTTAATGGGGAATTCTTTTATGTTTTCAAAATAGCTTTGTTCACTTTCTGTGTCTCCTTCAGAAATATGTAGACACACACATTTTTTTCATAGTTAAATCAGCACAGATTCTATGTGTTCAACTTTTATCAGCTTGTGTAATGTGTCATGTCTCATGAAGGCTAGTGTTTGTAATGGTCAGCTTTCAGTTGAGTGTTGTTCTGGATTTGGCTACAGATGAAATGAAAGCTGGCCCATGCTCCTGCCTCTCCCAGAACAATCTGAATCCAAACCAAGTTAGTGTGGAGAAAAATAATTTAACTACAAAGGGTTTCCATCTTTGTATAGGTCAGTAATTCTATAATCAACCAGGGATTAACTACACACTTGTGCCCTCCATCCATTCATCTCTAATCCTGAAAATGAAATGCTCTAGCAAGTACAGCACAGATAAGTACATGTGATATTCTCATGAAAAAAATTACTTGGATATCAGAACTAAGAGCCATGAAGGCCCAATATTAGACCTTGAAACTTAATGAGGTTTGCCTGGTTGGATCATTGATTCTGAGGTTTGACTTCCTGTGTGCAAATTTTCCATCTCAGCATCTGTTTCCAGGGGAACCAGAGCTGTAACATCATAAACACTTCCTAGGACTGAATTACGTCTCTGAGCATAATTCTCAATTACATCTGTTTGACATTCTCCAAACCTGATGTCTCATCTGTTAATTGATCATTTCATACCATTAAGCTGTTTCTTGTTGCCAATAATACTTCACAAATAGAAAAAAATATATTCAACAAACATTGTCTAGAGGTTATTTGAATTGTTATTTTCTTTTATTGAAACTTTCATTTTAAAATACCTTATCCAAAAAATAAAAGAAAGTAAAATCACAGCCATAGGTCATTATTCAGAAAAAGGTTGCTTTTAAGTCTAGTAATATGAAAAGCTTTAGCTTATTGTGTCCAAACAAACTTCCAGTATTAATATATTCCAATAGGATGCTAAAGAATTCAGATTTATTATTGTCAGAATTATTAGATATTTGATCCAAGGTTCAGAATTTGAGAGGTCCACAGAGGAAAAAAACTTAATGGTTTATAATTAATATCCACAAAACACTACTTTGTAGTTAGCTGAGTTAAAAATGCCAATGCAGTACCGTCATCTATGGAACAACAGATGTTTGTTGAATGAATAAGTGAATATTCAAGTATCTTTAGATAAATCCATCAAAAGGGACTTACAAAGAAATTTAAAGAATCCAGATAATGTAGATATATGAACTGGTTATAGCTATAAGCTCTTAGTGCTATGTTCTTACCTAAGCCTTCCTAAGCAATATCAAGATGGTAGCAACAGTACTGGAATAATATGGGTGCATTAGATCTTTTTACAGAGTGTAGAAAGGAAATTATTAAAAATCAAGAACTAAGGAAGGACAAAGAAAAATAATTTCGAGGAATTACATTTGGAATGAATTTTAAAAAAAAAATAGGCCAGTGGAATAATTAATATTGTCAACTTAATAGGACCCGAAATCGTCTAGGAGAAAAACTACTGGGCATGTGTGTGAGAGAATTTCTAGACTGGGTTAAGTGAAGTCAACAAATCCACCCTACCTTTGGGGAAATAACTGTGTCAACGAGATCCACAGCACAAATTCATGGCCTAGGAAGCTAGAGATGAGAAGATATTTATGAAAATATAAATCCTTAAGCTTGATAACAAGGGAGAAAGTAATGGGGTTATGAGGCTGGACACGTGTACTTTCTCTTTTGAGAAAGGGTAAAAGCCATTTCATGATCTCACTTTACCTGAGACTCCACAAGAAACATTTCTCAGATCCAGTTAGTCTCCCTGGTGTCTCATGTGCCCACCTAGCTCATTCACTCACATTTCTCTATCAAACGAGAGCGACGTGAGTAGGAGAAATAGCAAGGAGGGCACCATCTTTTGAGAAAGGGTAAGTAAAAAATATTAAAAACATAAACAAGTGGAGGTAGAATCCTATGCCACTGAGTTTAATCATATATATAAGATTGAGGCCAGCTGACCTGAGAAAATTTTGTTAAAAAAACCAGTGCACTAATTTGTAGATATTCTTGATCCCATAAATTTGTTATCCTTCCCACCATGTCCTTTAAGTCCTAAAGAAAGCAAAAGGCTGTATGCTAAGAGCTTTTTGGAAGTTTGGAAAGCAAACAGACTGGTATTATCCAAAAGGTCATCTGGATCTAGTACACATTGGGAAAAAGATATTACAGAGCGGAGTATGCTGAATTTACAGGCACTGACACATTGTGCTGTTTCCAAAACATTGTTTTTAGTGTGAAGCAGAAAAAGCCACTTTTAAGAACAAAAATTATTAGACATGGTGGCTTACACCTATAACCCCATCCACTAGGGAAGCTTAACCAAGAGGTTTGCCCCATATTCAAGGTCACTTGGGTTTATACATAATGAGTTCCAGGCCAGCCTGCACTACACAATGAGTCACTGTTTTATGTAATTAAAGTACAAGCTGGCTTTTCTCATCTCAGTTCCCTATCAGTTTTGGCAGAATATGATTACAGTCCTACCTAGTTTCCAAGAAGATGTCAAGGAGAACATAGTTTGTTTTAGTTTTGTTTTCTTTCTCAACCTGATAACAATCCAACAGTTAACTCATATGACCTAGGAGGCAAGAAAATACTTTAGCTTTTTTTCCTATTTCCTTTTAACTCTAGGAATTTCATCCCTTCATCACCACAAGGTCCACTATAACAAGAAAGTTGTTGGTGGCCATAGGGATAGAACAAGTAGAGGAAGAAGAGGTAAAAGTCTAAGACGATGAGATGACATTTATAGTTGCTTTGGAGAGCAAGTTTTAATTATAAAAAGATCTCATTTAAGCTCTGATATTTCTATATAGTAACTAAGGTTTTAAAGAACTAAACAGATATGGAGTGGGAATTGGCTCTGTGATTAAGAGCTCATACATGGAATATCCACTTAGCATGATGGTTTGTTCTAAGTGAACATTCCACTACTTAACTCACTGTACATATGGACGTACAAAAGAGCTTCATGCTGCTAAGATGATGGAACTTCAGCAGTTAAATACAGCATTGTCTATTGGCTTATGGGCTATGGAAAATAAGTGCCATGGTATTTAAAATGTCAGGAAGCAATAAAAAAAATCAGAGCCTACAGAGGGGAATAGATCAATGATTGGTGAGGCTTTTGAATTCAGTCAACGTATTGTGGAAACCTAAAATTATCATAATATAGTAGTAAATGTATTTTTAAAAGAAACTTATTTGCCCCAGTGTGGCTAGCTGCCACTTACTGCATTATCAAGGAAATAGATAAGCTCAACAATAAGATAAGTTCAAAAAATAAAGTTGGCAACTTTATTTTTATTGTTATTTTTTTCACTAGCACACCATATTTTATAGAGAGACAAAATCATTTTCAAGAACACAGAGAAACGAATCTCCCAGTCTGATAGCAATTGTTGTGTAACACTGGATGAATAGGGTAATGCTCACATGGAAAATCTACAAAGTCCATACCACAAATTCAGTGTATAAATCACAGTATAGAAATAGGAAAAAATTCATAAGATAATTTCTAATCTGGACACCAACTATAGAATCTGTAATTTTCTTGACAATAGTAAGAAAATCAAAATATTTTCAATTATAAAGATACACCACAAGGTCTTTATAGCACTGATGTTTGGTATATTAGTTTTGTTTAGTTTAGGATTTGCATTGATGTTTTAACTAGGGTCTCCATCCTAGTAAATCAAAAGAAAACAAAAACAAGAGAAAAATAGACTGTTAGGACATGAGATTATTTAATTACACTTTACCTTTATTCAACAAATTTGTATGTTTGTTTGTTAATATAATTTTTATAACGTTGAGGGAAGTTGGAAAATAGGGAAATAGTAAAACCACAAATTACTTTTACCAATTTCTTTATAATATGTCCCTGTTTTTACTCTCTCTCTCTTCTCTCCTTCTTATACAGACACATACACAGAGAGAGAGAGAGAGAGAGAGACACACACACACACACACACACACACACACACACACACACGAAACATACATCTTATTTGAAGGTATCAAACATCACAGTCCTTCACTCTATTTTGCTGTGTTTTGATAGTAGGTAATCACCTAATCCTCAGTCCATATTGATCATTTGTTGATTACTTCAGTAAATTCCTTTATACCTAATTATTTTCTAATCCCAGTACCAGGTCAAGCATGATGATATTCCCATCTGTTTCTTTTTTCTCTATAGTCTTCTCTCTTTTAGACCATTTCCTCATCCTTTCAAATAATGTCTACTGGCATCTCAGAAGTCAGGAACATGCTTCTATGGCAAGAATTATCATTGGCAAAAGGCTTGGGAATGTAGCTCAGTGATAGCTGCTTGTCTATCATGACAGGGGCTCTTTTTCTATCTCTAATATTGCCAAAAACAGATAAAAAGATACTTAAAGTATTTCTGATTAAAGGCAGTGGGTAATGTAAAACAATGTACAGACAGATTGCAGTGATATATATGTACTGGGTTCAAGAGACTGGCTTAACAAACATAAACTGTGCTTGTAAAGTGATACATTTACAGTCAGAAATAGAAAAAGTGTGAAAGGTTAAAAAACAGTTCATTTGTTTCTAAAGTTAAAAAACTGTATTCCAAGTCTTCTTTCAATATTTCTTAGTCAAGTGACTTGGAATAAGTAGCATTCTTAGTCTTAACTATTTTATCGGTAAAATTAGACATCTAGACGTAGTTCTATAACTCAATGAGAGATGAAGTAATAGCTGTAAGACGTTCATTGCAAATAAGAAAGTACCTCATAATTCTCTGTATTTGTGTGAGTTACTTAAATGAAAGAAAAATGATTTTCATTAGCATACAGATGTTTTGATCCTTTCCAGTCTTTTCTATTAGAATTGGGTCATCAGCAGCTATCATTCTGAAATTACCTTATTTGTTAATTTGTGTTATTTCCAGTATCTACTTCCCCACTTTATATCTGTTTTTGTCCTATTGATAACTGGCACTTAGAACATAAACTACTCAGAGACATTATGCTGGTGAAAACAACCCTTGAAAACTGTTCCTGTAATATGGCAAACAGGTCCTCAGAGATCACACAGACTTTGTAGAGTAATAATCCTTTCATGCTTATTAAACTGAGCTTTAAGTATAAATTTTGGTGCTCTTTTAAATCCTCAATGGAGACATTTTAGAGGCTTGCAGCAAATTTGAGTCTATTAGTTACTTAATTTTCTAAATAAAATATTACCCTTAAATATGAAACCAAGGCAAATGCCTAATAATGAATTGTGAAGTAAAATTTTAAATGTTTTCAATTGGTGTTGCTGCTTTTCTTAAAATGTGAGATAGGCAATCAGAATAATAAAAACAGAAAGGATATTTTATTCACTTTTGTCTATTAGTTGTGTGTATTTGTGCCTATATATGAGTGCGAGTATATGAGTACAAACACCCAGAAAAGCCAGAAGAGGGCATTGAATGCCCTGGAAAGAGAATTAAAAGTGGTTTTGAGAATCGTTATATGGATGCTGGGAACCAAGCTCAGATACTCTGCAAGAACATTTTACACTCTTAAGCACCGAGTCACTTCTCTAGCCTTAAGATTTTTTTAAAGGTAAATGAAAGAAATAGTCTGAGTTCTCTGGCTGATATCAGTGCATCCTACTTACAAACATCCGAAACAAGCTCAGCACTTAATGGGAGCTTAAACAAGCACAAACATCCCTTCCCCGTGGCAGAAGCAAACTATTGCCCACTTTATTTTTCTCCTACACTATATGTTTCCTTTGGTGATTGATAGAATTATGAGTTTGGAAGTACAAGTTAACCAAGAAAAGTTTACCTAAGGCTCTCAAATTAAAAACTGGCAGTAATCCAGCATCTTACTAATATCGTGTGTGACCACTTGCTTTTGACGTTGCTTTAAACAGCAACCATTGAAGGTCTATATGAGGTAATGATGTAACGTGAAGAAGCTGAAGGAAAAGTTCAAGATATCTCTCAACCAAATAATGGATAAAACGGTGTAGTATAGTTATACAATAAAATCTTACTCAGCTATTGAAAGCAATGGCATGAGGAAATTTGCTGGCAAATGGATGGAACTAGAAAAAGCCATCCTGAATAAGGTAACTGAGACTCATAAAGACAAACATGGTATGTGCTCACTTACAGGTGGATAAAGTACACAGTAACCATCCTACTCTCCACAAATCCAAAGAAGCCAAGTAACAAGGAAGACCCAAGGGAGAATGCTTGGCTCTCACTGAGAAAGGGAAATAGATTACACATTTGGGGTTGAAGGAGGAGGGAACTGAGTGGTTGTGGGTGGAGGATTGGAGTGATCAAGTTTGGGGAGGATTGAACGAGAAAGAACTGGAAGAGAGAACTTGAATCTGGATAGGGGGAAATCTCTTAGATGAACTAGACACCTAGACTAATGACAACTCCAAGAAAGCTATATGGATGACCCCAGCTAAGATTTGTTGCAATATAGAATATGGAACCAAAATGGCTACCACCTGTAACCAGGCAAGACTTCCAATGAAGGGATGGGAACAGCAACCCAGGCACTATAATTTTTCCTGCCTACAAGATGTACAGAGATAAAGAGCGTGCAGAAATTGAGGGAATGGCTAACCAATGACTGACCAAGATTCAGATCCATGCTATGAGAGGAACTCCAGGCCTGACACTATCCTCCTACTGTTTTTCTTTATTTCTTTATTTATAATAATTTATTCATATTACATCCTAACTGTTATCCCCTGGCTTGTACCTTCTTCTTCCCACCCTCCTTCCCTATTATGCCCTATTCGACTCCCCTAGTCCTCTAGACCTCTGACAGGGAGAGGGGCAAGACTTCATTCCCACTCTCTAACCAGAGCCAATCAGTTCTCATTAGGATAGCCTGCATCCCTTTCCTCTGTGTGCAGACAAGCCTCCTGGCCAACAGCAAGTGATCAAATTGCAAGCACTAGAGTTCATGTCCAAGGGACTCTCTGCTTCAGCCAAAACCTTGGAAAATTACGACAATACCACACTATTTGCATTAATTGTATCCTTGAATGTTTTATTACTTTTTTAATTTTAAGAGTTAAAATCTGTGACTCAAAATGAAGTTACTGTCCAAAGAAAGAGTAGTGTAAATGGGGAAATATGGGCTGTGGAAAAATCAAAATAACTATGGGTCAGAGGCTATGGAGTTAATTAGTGAACACCATAGCATAAAAAAGAACAAAGACTTGGAAGAAGAAATGTATTTTCTTTTTTTAATATATTTTATTAATTTATTAATATTACATCTCAATTATTATCATATCCCTTGTATCCTCCCATTCCTCCCTCCCTCCCATTTTCCCCTTCCTATGACTGTGACTGAGGGGGACCTCCTCCCCCTGTATATGCTCATAGGATATCAAGTCTCTTCTTGGTAGCCTGCTATTCTTCCTCTGAGTGCCACCAGGCCACTCCATACAGGGGATGTGGTCAAATATGGGGCACCAGAGTACATGTGAAAGTCATACCCCACTCTCCACTCAACTGTGGAGAATGTCCTGCCCATTAGCTAGATCTGGGTAGGGGTTCGAAGTTAACTGGATGTATTGTCCTTGGCTAGTGCCATAGTTTGACTAGGATCCCTGAGTCCAGATCTGCCTATCATAATGTTCTTCTTGTAGGTTTCTCATCCATCTAGATCCTTCTATTTCCCCATTCTCCCATGCTTCTCTCACCTAGCGTCCCAATAGGATGTCCTACCCTCTGTCCCAGTTTCCTGGTAAGTAAACACTTTCATGGGACATATCCCTTGGGCTAGTGTCCAGATATAAGTGAGTATATACCATTTGACTCTTTCTGCTTCTGGGTTAACTTACTCATTATGATCATTTCCAGCTCAATCCGATTGTCCACAAATCTTGGAAATTCCTTGTTTTTAATAGCTGAGTACTACTCCATAGTGTAAATGTACCACAGTTTCTTTATCAATTCTTCTACTGAGGGACATTTAGGCTGTTTCCATGTTCTGGCTATTATGAATAAGGCTGCTATGAACATGGTTGAGCAAATGTTCTTGTTCTGTGCTGGAGCATTTTCTGGGTATATTTCAAAGAGTGGAATAGCTGGGTCTTCAGGAAACCCCATTCCTAGTTTTCTGAGATAGTGACAGATAGATTTCCAAAGTGGTTGTACTAGTTTGCATTCCCACCAGCAATGAAGGAGGGTTCCTCTCTCTCCACATCCTCGCCAGCATGTGGTATCACTTGAATTTTTGATCTTAGTCATTCTGATGGGTGTAAGATGGAATCTCAGAGTTGTTTTGATTTGCATTTCCTTGATGATTAAGGAGGTTGAACATTTCTTTAAGTGTTTTTCAGCCATTCAGTATTCCTCTGTTGAGAATTCTCTGTTTACTTCTGAGCCCCATTTCTCAATTGGGTTATTTAGTTTGCTGGTGTTTCATTTCTTGAGTTCTTTATATACTTTGGATATTAGACCTTTGTCAGATGTAGGGTTGGTGAAGATTTGTTCCCAGTCTGTAAGTGGTCGCTTTGTTCTGTTGACAGTGTCTCCTGCCTTACAGAAGCTTCTCAGCCTCATGAGGTTCCATGAGGTTTCTATCTTTTGTTCTGTTTAGGAAGTTGTCTCCTGTGCCAATGTGTTCCAGACTTTTCCCCACTTTTTCTTCTAACACTGAGTTAGTGTCTCTGGTTTTATGTTGAGGTCTTTGATGCACTTGGATTTGAGTTTTGTGCATGGTGACAAATATTGGGCCAATGGCATTTTTTATACATGTAGACGTCCAGTTAGACCAGCACCATTTGTTGAAGATGCTATCCTTTTTTCCATTGAATAGATTTGGCTTCTTTGTCAAAAATCAAGTGACCATATGTGTGTGGATTCATTTCTGGGTCTTCAATTTGATTCCACTGATTAACCAGCCTATTGCTGTGCAAGTACTATGCTGGTTTAATTACTCTTGCCTTATAGTACAGCTCGAGATCAGGTATGGAGATTCATCCAGAAGATCTTTTCTTATACAGGATTGTTTTATCTATTCTGGGTTTTTTTTTCCATATGAAGTTGAGAATTGAACCTTCAAAGTCTTTTTTAAAATGTGTAGGTATTTTGATAGGGATTGCATTGAATCTGTAAATTGTTTTTGGTAAGATTGGCATTTTTACTATGTTTATTCTCCCGATCCACAAGGAAGGAAGATCATTCCATCTTTTCATGTCATTTTCAATCTCTTTCTTCAGAGTTTTGAAATTTTTTTCAAAAAAGTCTTTCACTTACTTGGTTAGAGTTACTCCTAAATATTTTATGTTGCTTGTGGATATCGTGAAGGGTGTAGTTTTCCAAATTTCTTGCTCTGCATGTTTGTCATTTGTAAATAAAAAAGCTACTGACTTATTTGAGTTAATTTTGTATCGGCCCAATTTGCTGAAGGTGTTTATCTGCTGTAGGACTTCTCTGGTGGAATTTTGGGGTTCACTTATATATACTATCATATCATCTACAAATAGGGATAGTTTTACTTCCTCCTTTCCCATTTGGATGCTCTTGATCTCCTTTTGTTGTCTTATTGATCTGGCTAGAACTTTAAGAATTATATTGAAGAGATATGGAGAAAGTGGGCAGCCTTGTCTGGCCCCTGATTTTAGAGGAATTCCCTTGAGTATCTCTCCATTTAATTTGATGTTGGCTATTGGCTTCCTGTATATAGCCTTTATTAGGTTTAGGTATGTGCTTTGAATTCCCAATCTCTCCAGAACTTTAAACATGAATGTGTATTGGATTTTGCCAAATGCTTTTTCTGCATCTAAGGGGATGATCATGTGGGGTTTCTTTTTCTTTCAGTTTGTTTATATGGTAGTTTATATTGATGGATTTCCATATATTAAACCATCCCTGCATGCCTGGAATGAAGCCTACCTGGTCATGGTGAATGATATCTCTGATATTTTGTTGTATTCATTTTGCAAGTATTTTATTGAGTATTTGTACATCAATGTTCATAAGAGAAATTTGTCTGAAATTCTCTTTTATTCTTGGGTCTTTTGGGGGTTCAGCTATCAATGAGACTGTGGCCTCATAGAATGAATTTGGTAATGTTCCATCTGTTTCTGTTTTTGGAGTACCTTGAAGAGTATTGGTATTAGCTCTTCTTTGAAGGTCTGGTAGAATTCTGCTCCGAAACCATCTGGCCCTGGGCTTCTTTTTAGTTGGGAGACTATCAGTGATTGCTTCTATTTCTATAGGAGAAATAGGACTATTTAATTTGTTTATTAATCTTGAGTCAATTTTGGCAAGTAGAATCGATCAAGAAAATTGTCCATTTCCCTTGGGTTTTTCAAATTTTGTGGCATATATGCCTTTAAAGAAAGATCTTATGATTCTTTGTATTTCTTCAGTGTCTGTTATGTCTCCCTAATCATTTCTGATTTTGCTGATTTGGATAGTGTCTCTTTGCCTTTTAGTTAGTTTGGATAATGGTTTGTCTATCTTATTGATTTTCTCAAAGAACCAGCTCTTGGTTTTGTTGATTCTTTGAATTGTTCTCTTTGTTTCTAATTTATCGATTTCAGCTCTGAGTTTGATTATTACCAGATATCTACTCTTCTTGGGTGTTTCTGCTTCTTTTTTTCTCAGAGTTTTCAGATGTGTCATTAAGTTGCTTATGTGGGATGTTTCTATTTTTTTTATAAAGGCACTTAGTGCTATGAATTTTCCTCTTAGTGCCACTTTTAATGTGTCTCACAAATTTGGGTATGTTGTTTCTTCATTTTCATTGAATTTCAGGACGTCCTTAATTTCTTTCTATATCTCTTCCCTGACCCATGTGTCATTAAGTAGAGAGTTATTTAGTTTCTGTGTGTGTGTAGGCTTCTTGTTATTTCTCTTGTTTTTGAAGTCTAGCCCTAAGCCATGGCAATCTGATAGGATACAAGGTATAATTTCAATCTTCTTGTATCTGTTGAGGCTTGCTTTGGGAAAACACTATTTTTAAGGTAATTTAAAGATACAATGTTTGTAAAACCAGGAGTTGGACCACAGGTAAACTGGATGGATAATGATTCCCCACATGGCAAAGAATATTCAATGAAAATGTCAGTGCCCGGCATGAAACATCTTCCCAGTTATTACTGAACAGGGATTCCAGAGACACCTAAAACAACACAGCCTATTGCCCTTGCTCTTGGTTGCCGGCTATAACTAGACAGAAAGACCCTCGTACTGAAGATTGTGATTATAGAACATAGAAAAAATCCAGATGGAATGGACTAGAAGCTTTCCCCCAGCTTCATAGTTTTAATAGTGTTGGAAGATGCAAGAAAATCAATCAGTAGTACTGCCTGTTGGTGAACCCTGTCAGGCAAGATGTGCTGATGAGCACAATAGAGCTAACCATTTTTAAATTGAATCTGAGTCCTTCTACATGGGAGGAAATTCATGCCTGGTACTTTAAACCTTTTTTTGTTTTGTTTTAAAAAGTCTGTATCTCAAGAGGTCAGAGGCCCTAGGAAGAACTATTGTTACAGGCATTTTGTCAAACTGACTTCCAAATATTCACATTTAACACATAAATTAGTGTGTCCTCAACCCTGACCAGACTGCATAACTCTGGAATGGTAGTCAGCAGTTAATTCAGACAATCACAAGTGACCGAAATGATGGGAATAAGTGATTATCGAGTGTTCACCTCTAAATTGTACACCTATATCAAACACTCCCCAACAAGTCTGAAGGAACATCATAGAAAAGGTACAGAAAGAATACAAACACTGGAAGATGGAGAGGCATGCTGTGAGATGCTGTCATCTGGACATGACTTGACTATTTCACCCATAAACTGCTTCAGCTATGCTTACCTGGCCAAGGTTAAGCCAACAATACCAATCAAGAGTCCAGCAGTCTGCGCTATTTGGACTCAGTGGGTAGCAAAAGTAAATAAGAATAAGAGGAAGAGGAGGACTTATGAAACGGATGTGTTGGAGATGCCTTGAAAGGAATGGGAAGGCAAAGCTCAATGTGAATATGATCAAGAGTCATTGTTTACTTGTGTCAATTTGTGAGAGAATTAATAAAATATATTGTTTTTAAGTAAAAAGACCAGAGCCTTTTACCAAGCCAATAACATGGAACATACCAATCCAGGTTTAACATTTCAATATCTACTTGAAAGCTTTAGCCAGACGTTTTAGCACTGTGTTTACTACAGTATAAGTGTGAAGTCATCTTTCTGTCATAATGGCAAATTCAGCGTCCCTAAATTTACATATCTAGCATTAAAAGCTAAAGAAAATTCATATTGTTTCTAAACTGGAAATGATCCAGATCACCCTAAGGCTGCTAAATCTTCAGTACTGATGACAAATAAGTCTTAGTTTTGATATTACTTGACATATACAAACAAGTCTCTCAAGTTCAATTTAAAAGAGCAACAAAGCTGGAGCATCAACACCAACCTGTTGTCATAGCTATTTGGAGTGCTTAACATAGGAAGATCAAAATGTTCAAAACCTGGCTTAGCTACACAATGGGTTCAAGGCCTACTTTGGCAACATAGTGAGACTTTTCAATCAAAATAAAAAGTTAAAATAGGGCTCAGTGGTAGAGAACTTGCCTAGGTAGAATACATGGTACTTTTGGTTCAATCCCCAGTATTGCAAAACAATAAAGTAAAATGCAACATTATGACAACTTTGATTATCTATAGAACTAGAAATGTGGTATATAATTAGCATAGTCAGCATTAGGGAGGGAGTATGAGGTTTTAAGGCCAACAACTGAGAGAAAAGTAATATAAGGAGTATGGTATTTGTGTACCCAAGGCTACTCAGAAAAACCCTGTCTCCTAAGAAAGGAAGGAAAGAAAGAAAGAAAGAAAGAAAGAAAGAAAGAAAGAAAGAAAGAA
>OU015749.1:65961706-65982275 GCA_907169655.1 Acomys percivali | reverse complement strand
GAAAGAAAGAAAGAAAGAAAGAAAGAAAGAAAGAAAGAAAGAAAGAAAGAAAGAAAGAAAGAAATCAGAATGACCCAGATTTAAACCATGCTGTTGTGGCAAGTTTGTTCAGAATAGACCAAAGATTAACAAATTAACAAAAATCCATTTCCTTACCTATTAACGAAGTGAACAAAACTGACCTCTGAAAAGATTATTTTATGAATATTCAATAACAACAACAAACATCAATCTGGCACTGGTATGTTATACATCATGTTGTTTTAAGTACTTAATATAATAAATTAACATATTTAAATTTTCCTATCGAATATAAGTGAGGAAATGTATAATAACATTATCTCCAATTTACAATTAAGAAATTTGAAGCATTAATATGTAGAGTAAATGATTCCTTGTCTAGCCTAGGTCTTGCTAGTCCTTTCTTCAAAATCATTGTTATAACATATTACAATAGCATTATGAATTCTTTACTCCTTATCTTGGTCAGAGATCTATTACTGTAAAGAAACACCATGTCCACAGCAAGGCTTACAAAGAAAGCATTTACTTGAACCTTGTTTATAGTTTCAGATGGTTAGTCCATTATCATCATGACAGGATGCACGGCAGCACAGAAACAGATATGGTACTGGAGAAGTTGCAGAAAGCTATAGCCTGATCCACTGGCAGAGAGACAGAGACACAGAGAGATAAACACAGAGAGAGACAGAGACACAGAGGCACAGAGAGAGAAAGAGACAGAGAGTTTCTGGGCTTCGCATGGTTTTTTGAAACCTCAAAGCCTACTTCCAGATACAAACTTTTTCCAGTAAGGCCACACCTCCTAACCCCTTCAAATTTGCACTCCCTGGTAACCAAGCTTTCAAGTCTATGAGCCTATGGAAACCAGTCTCATTCAAATAACCACACCCCTCTAATTACATTAATTCCCACCCATCAGATTAATACTTAAAGTACTTTCCCCTCTTCTGGAAGGGTTTCTCTGTTAAACAGTCTTGGCTATCCTGGAACTCATTTTGTAGACCAGGCTGGCCTCCAATTCACAGAGATCCTTCTGCCTCTATGCTGAGTGCTGGAATTAAAGGCATGTGCCACCACAACCTTGCTTTCAATGTACTTTTAAGAAAGAAACAAAATTAACCATTTGTTAAGTGAAAGTGACAAGAACTACATTAGTGGACTTTATTTGTTGCTGTCAATCTTCTTTCGTCAGTGAAAATGGTAAGTTCTTATTTTATTTTCCAACTGGTTCCCTAAGATGCTAAGCACGTAAAACACATTCTAGTCCACTAAATAATGTCACCTATTAACTTTAATATCACTTAATCTAGGAAAAAATAGTTATAATAAATGTCTTTTAGTTTTATCACCAAATAATGATTCCCAAATAGACATTTCAAATCATAATGAAAAAAAATGTATATGCAGGTTGACAAAAACAATAATTGACTTTTTTTAAGTCAACAATATAAAAACATCATATCAAATAAAGATTCTGGACTCTGTAGCAATTTCTAAACACCTCTAATTCCACAATATTTTAGAGTTTCTGACAACAAGGAAATACTGTGAAGGATAAGCTCCTGTGATCATTTCTTCTAGTTTCCTCCTTCCTCCTCACTAGCACATTCCAAGTAAAAACCATCCTGGACAACAAGACTTTTAGTCTGACTTTAAATGTGTGACATTTTTAGAAGAAGCAAACCACTCTTACAGAGACCTTTAAAACACAGAAAATGTTGGTTAGTGTCCTGTTCACAACACCTGCCCTTCCTGGTTATTGTGAGAGAAGAGACTTAAGAAGAGCAATCTGAAGCTGTTTTGTGTGGTGTTTAGCCAATAACTAATTCTTACTGAAGTAGCAAAACTTATATTGCTATAAATCATCAGCATACGAGTTCATGTACAACAGTCATATCTGTCTGCTCTTTGTCCCTAAAAATCCCTGTCATAGCATCAAAACATGCTTTAAAAATCAGAGTATCATAACTCACTATAACAAAGAGGATGACACAGCTGGTCATCGCTCTCCTTTAGTTATCTACATTCATCTTTCTCCATCCCTATAGTGCTAACTAAATCCAAGCCACAGTACCAAGTGGCAACATGTTCATAACAAGCCCAATAGAGGGCCTTATGATACACATTTCATTACACAACTAAACCAGCACAATTTTCAATAAAACGCAAAATGTCCTGCTTTATAGGAGTACAGGCATAATTTTACAATTAATGAAAACTAAAAATAGACATTGAATATTATTCCTTTAAATACTAATAGTTCTTAGATAATTGAAATTAGACCATATTAGCAGACAAAAGAAATTATGATTTGATAATTAATATGATTCAATAATTACTATGTTTCAGTAATTAATGCTCAAAGTCACAAGCAGAGGGGGACTATCTTCACACCTATCTTCCCTTGGATAAAGGCTTCTTGGAAGGACTCTGCTGTGCTGTTACAATGATTATCATGACTCCAACAAGGAGTACAGTGTACTCAATATTTCTATTTCCGAAGCTGTGTGACAGAATGTATACAAAAGTAGTTACTGATTACAAAAAAGAGAAAGAAAAAGAAAACGTTATCCCTGAATATTTTTTTCTCATTGGGAGAGGACTTAGAACCAGGATTCGGTAAGCAACTGTTTTCCATTGGCCCTGCAAAATGCCAGAGAGTTCTATCTGGGGCAAAAAAAAAAAAAAAAAAAAGGGATTCAAAAAAGAACCAAGTTACATTGACTTCAAGAAAACAAGCAAAATAAAACTAAAAGATAAAACAGCTCCTATACAAAATTAGAACTAAACAGATTGCTGCTGTAGCATCAGCTATGCAGAGTACTCTCACACACCAACACATTCATGCTTTTCTAGAACACAGCTCAATTACAGAACAGAATGCATCATTCCTCTTATAACAGTACGTTTTATACCCATATTGGGAGCATACAAAATCCTGAAGGTAAATACTGGCATCTTCAAGGTGCACATTCCCAAGGCCTAAGCCCAAGTTTGGCACCCAGCAGATGACACATTTCACTGATATATTACAAGTGCATCCCAGAAGTAAGAAAGTATAATGATAAGAAGAAAGAAAGATCTTACAGTTCAGGCAAAGGTAAGAGACAGGGAAATATGGAATGTATCTGGCCAATACTAAAATATAAGTATTGGAAACATTTTTCTAAAAATGTAAGAATCTGTTATAATGTTTTTGAGTTTACATGTAAATGGCTTGTTTGTTATTCACATTCCAACATTTTCTTGGGTGTAAAATTAAACACCTACAGACAAGGTCTTGGTCTATAATTACCATACTCTCCAAATCTTTAGAGAAAATGAAACACTGATACCTTTACTTCCCACTTTAATTCATATTCTCTGTCAAACATATAAATATATAGTTAATATACCGAGTACGTTAGCAGTACACCGAAGAATTCTTGAGACATCTTCAGTTTCCTCTTTGTTGGGATGGTCTGCATAGGAGCATCTGTTAGAGATATTGTGGAAATTCTTTTCTGCATCCCTATAACTAAGAAGAAAATAAAATTAGCATACGGGGGAATATTTGAAAACATTTGCAAATGCTCTCACATCTACACAAAGTACATACAGTCTATGCTTTCAGCATAATCACCTTTAAAATAATTGATCTAAACATAATTTTTGCTGTAATTCACTATTCCCATTAACAGTACAGGGCTATATCTGGAGGAAACTATGAATTAGGAAGCTCTTAGAGGTGTAGTAAAATACATTTCATGTGAAGGAGAAAAGAGGAAAAATGGGAAGAGACTTTTGTGTGGTGGGAGGGATAGGAGGATTAGGTAGAAGACAGAGTAGGAAAGGAATAACTAGGATTGGGATTTTGTTTTATTGAAAGTATTTGAAAAATCCAAATGCTCATCTACTGGTTTGCAAGCTTTCTACTAGGCTGGGGTAAACCTGAGAGTAGAACACTGATATGAAGTTGAAAAGGAGGTTTAGGCAAAGAAAGGGATTGGAGTGGGAACCAAAGATGGGAGGTAGGACATGTATAACTAACAGTAAGGATGTCTGAAAGCATCATATGGAAACTTACTGTTTTATACAATTTGAAAATATGCCCAGTTCATAGAAAATAGTTTATCTGGAGTTGTAAAACATATAGTATAATGCTCCTCCCAGAAGCCATATTTTGCCAAATAAAAGCATTCCTTTGCCCTTGGAAACTCATTATAAATTCATATTAATATGACATAGTGAAATCAGGTTGCTAGTGCCCAGGAAGCATCCTACATTCTGACTAGATTTCATAGTACCAGAAAGTACAATCCAGGCTATTTTGTTTTTGTTTTTGTTTTTGTTTTTGTTTTTGTTTGAGTGGAAACACACAACTGGACAAAATATAGAGAATAATTGTCAGTTGACTACTTAGCCACAAATGGAGCATCTATATCACTCACCCAAAGATGTATGGAATCATTTGAGAAGAGGGAGTTCTGGGTACCTGTCTGAAAGTCTGCCATGTACTTCCTCACAAACCTAAGGCATTCTCTGGTTAGCTTTAATAAAAATATTGGGGAGGGGCTGGAGTGATGGCTCAGAGGTTAAGAGCACTGATTTCTCTTCCAGAGGTCCTGAGTTCAATTCCCAGCAACCACATGGTAGCTCATAACCATCTATAATGTGATCTGATGCCCTTTTCTGGCCTGCGGGTGTACATGCAGGCAGAGTACTGTATACATAATAAATAATCTCTTTTTTAAATCTGATGGGGATGCTCCTAGGAATCAATGGGGATGACCCGAGCGGAGACTCTTAGAAGTGGAGGATCCTGAGGTCGCCACCTCGCATAGACAAGTGGATCTTCCAGTGGAGAGAGGTGGACACCAACCCACCCCTAAAACCTTCGATCCAAAATGTGTCTTGCCTACAAGAAACATAGGAATAAATATGGAACAGAGATTGAGGAAATGGCAAACCAGCGACTGGCCCAATTTAAGAGCCACCGATGGGAGATAGACAATCCCAGACACTATTAATGACACTAACTATACTATGCTTGCAGGCCACAGCCTACCATAACTGTCTTCTGAGAGGCTTCATACAGCAGATGATGGAGACAGATGCAGAGATCCACAGTCAAACTATAGGTTGAGCTTTGTGGGAGAGTATCAGGAAGAATTGAGGAAGCCATATGAGTCAAGAAAATCACATGAATACCTACAGAGTCAATTAATTTGGGCCCATGGGGGCTCACAGAAATGGAATCACCAACCAAAAAGTTTCCATGGGCCAAACCTAGAAGTACAACATGGTCATCATGTGGGTCCACTAATAATGGGAGTAGGGGCTGTCACTAATTCTGTCACTGCTTTTGGATCCCATTCTCCTAGCTGGATTAACTTGTCTGGCCTCCTTTGGAGAGGATGTGCTTAGTCCTGCTCTGACTTGAGATGCCATGGTGAATTGGACCCCTTCGCGCCCCCCATATCCATAAAGATGTATAAAGGGAATTGGGGGACAGGGGATATGAGAGGGGGACTGAGTGAAAAGAGGAGAGGGGGCTGATATCAGGCTGCTTAAAAGTAAGTAATATATAAAAAAAAAAATCTGACAGCCATTAGCTGGATAGAAAGTGGGAGCCAGAACTTCCTGGTAAAGAGAAAACAATGGGAAGGATTTGATGGGAAGAGGGGATTCAGCAAGCTCATATGGTGGTGGGTGGGAACATGAGCAGAGAAATGTACAAGGCTGTGGGAGGAGATATAAGCAGATTAGTCTGGGTAGAGGAGTTGGAAGGTAGCCCAAGTTACAGGCCTAAGATTTTGAAACATAGAAGAGTCTCTGTATTCTTGTTTACATAGCAGTTGAGTCCATAAAAGTGCAGCAACAATTGGTGCCCAATGCAGGAAAAAGGAAATGACCTTAAATTCAATATTATGAAGATGATATAGACCTTCAAAGAGGAAATTAAGGGGTTGGAGAGATGGATCAGATGTTAAAAGCACTGTTTGTTCTGGCAAAAGTCCTGAGTTCAATTCCCAGCAACCATATGGTGGCTCACAACCATCTATAATGAGGTCTGGTGCCCTGTTCCAGTATTCAGGCTCACATGAGGGCAGAATACTGTACAAATAGTAAATAAATACATCTTTAAAAATAAATAAATAAATAAATAAATAAATAAAGAGGAAATTAATAGATCCTTTAAACAATACAGCTGAAGGAAATGAATAAAACTGTTTAAGACCCGAATATGGAAATAGAACAATAAAAAGAAACACAAAATGAAGAAATCCTGGGCATGGAAAACCTAGGCAAGAAAACAGTAACTATAGGTGCACTCATCACCAACAGAATGATGGAAGAAAGAATCTCAGAAGTGGAAATTACAATTGAAGAAATTGAAACATCTCTTAAAGAAAGTATTGAATCTAAAAATGTTCCTGACACAAAACAGCAAGAAAATCTGGAAGACCATGAAAAGTCCTAATCTAAGAATAATAGTAATAGAAGGAGACCATTCCAAGTTAAAATATTCAGAAAATAATTGCAAAAAAATCATAGAAGAAAATTACACCAGTCTAAAGAAAGAGATGCTTATAAACATGTGAGAAGCTTACAAAACATCAGATAGATTGGAAAGAAAAGAAAATGCTCCCAACAAATAATAATCAAAATATTCAATGTGTGAAAGAAACACAGAATATTAAAAGCTGGGAGAGGGAAAAGTAATATGTAAAGTAATTTTAAAACTATATAGAATATATAAAAACAGACCAATCAGAATTACACCTGATATCTCAACAGAAACTTTAAAAGCCGTAAAGGCCTAGGCTTGCAGTCTCTAAGAGACCACAGATGCCAGCTCTGACTACTCTATCCAACAAAGCTTTCAATCATCATAAAGAGAGAAAACAATATGTTCCTGACAAATCCAAATTTAAACAATATCTATTCATACATCCAGCCCTAGGGGAGATACTTGAAGAAAAACTCCAACCCAAGGAGTTTAACTACACCTAAGAAAACACAAGACCATATATACCATATATACCAACAAAACCAAAAGAAGGGAAACACACACACACACACACACACACACACACACACACACACACACACACACACACACCTCAAAATAACAAGAATTAATAATCATTGGGCAGTAACATCACTCAGCATAATAGACTCAATTTCCCAATAAAAAGACACAGGATAACAGAATGGATGTAAAAATATCCATTTTTGATGTACATACAAGAAACATATGTCTGCATCAAAGATAGACCCATTACATCAGGGTAAAGGGTTGGAGAAAGGATTTCCAATCAAGTGGACACAAGAAGCAAGCTGGAGTAGTCATTCAATTATCTAATAAAATAGACTTTCAACCAAAATTAATCAAAACAGATGGGGAGGGACACTTCATACTCATTAAAGGAAAATTTCACCAAGAGGATATGTCAATTCTGAAAAGATGTACCTGAAATGCATGGGCACTCACATTTGTAAAAGAAACATTACAAAAGCTTAAACCACACAATGAATTCCACACAATAATAACAAAAGATTTCAATACCCCAATCTCACCAATGGACAGGTCATCCAGACAGAACCTAAACAGTGAAATAATGAAACTAAATGTTATTAATCAAATAGACCTAGCAGATATCTACAGAACACTTCACCCAAACACAAAAGAACATACCTTCTACAGAACATTTAACCCAAACACAAAAGAATATATCTTCTTCTCAGCAACTCACAGAACCTTTTTTAAAAGTTGACCACTTAGTCAGTCACAAAGCAAGCCTTAACAGATACAAGAAAATTGAAATAATCCCTTGTATTTTATCAGACCACCATGGAATAATGCTTAATTTCAACAACAGAAATCCTACAAACTCATGGAAACAGAACAAGTCTCTACTTAATGACCACTGGGTGCGAGAAAGTAAAGAAATTAAAGGCTTTGTAGAATTCAATGAATATGAATGCAAAACATACCCAAACTTATGGGACACAATGAAAGCAGTGCTAAGAGGGAACTTCAGAGCACTAAGTATCTTAATAAAGAAATAAGTAACTAGTCAAACTAGTGACTCAACAGCAGATACAAAAGCTCCAGAATGAAAGAAGACAAACACATCTAAAAGAAGTAGACATCAAAAAATAAACAAACTCAGGACTGAAATCAATACATCAGAAATAGAGAACAATACAAAGAATCAATGAACCGAATAACTGATTCTTTGAGAAAATCAACAAGAATGACAACTCCTTATGCAATAAACTAAAAGGCAGATAGACAATATTCAAATTAACAAAATGATAGATTAAAAAATGGGGCATAACAACAGACAACAAAGAAACCCAAAGCACCATTAGGTCTTACTCCAAAAACATGTACTCCACAAAATTCTAAAATCTTAACAAAATGGATGAATTTCTTGATAGATACCACCTTCCAAAGTTAAATGAAGATCTAGCAAACAATATAAATATAGCTAAAACCCCAAGGAAATAGAACAGTTCTTAAAAGTCTCTCAACCAAAACTACAAACAAACAAACAAACAAACAAAAACCAAAACACAGGGCCAGATAGTTTTCGTGCTGAATTAAAAAAAAAATTCAAAGAAGACATAATACCAATACTCCTCAAATTAGTCCATAAAATAAAATTATAAGGAACATTCATTTTATGAGGCCACAGTCACACTGATACCTAAATCATACAAAGATTCAATAAAGAAAGAGAATTTCAAGCCAATTTCCCTTTTGAACATTGATACAAAAATATTCAATAAAATACCTCATGAACCTGAAAAGCTTCTGTAAGGCAAAGGACACCTTCAAAAGGACAAAATGCAACCTACAGCATGGGATAAGATATTCTTCAGCTCTATATCCAACATAGGAATGATATCCAAAACATATTAATGAACTCCAGGAACTAGACATCAGCAAACCAAACAACCCAGTTTTTTAAAGAAAATGGGGTATGGATCCAAACAGAATTCTCAGTGGAGGAATCTCTAATGGCTCAAAAGCACTTGAAGAAATGTTCGACATCCTTAGTCATCAAAGAAATGCAAGTCTAAATGACTCTGAGCTTCCATCTTACACCCATCAGAATAGCTAAGAACAAAAATTCGAGTGACAGCATATGCTGGTGAGGATGAGGAGCAAGATAAAAACTTCTCCATTGCTGATAGGAATGCAAATTTGTACAACCCCTTTGGCAATAAATTTGTCTGTTTCTCAAAAATTTGGGAGTAGCTCTACACCTCAAGGTACAGCTATACCATTCCTGTACATATACCCAAAAGATGCTTTACCATATCCCAAGAACATTTGCTCAACTATGTTCATAGTAGCTTTATTTTTAATAGCCAGAAACTAGAAAAACCTTAAAAACCTCTAGAGCAAAGAATGGATAAAGAAACGGTGGTGGTACATCTACACAATGCAATATTACTCAGCTATTAAAAGCACTGGCATCATGAAATTTGCAGGCAAACTAGAAAATATCCTGAGTGAAGTAACTGAGACCAGGAAAACAAACATGGTGTGTACTCACTTATATATGGATATTGTATTAGCCATAAAGTACAGGATAACATATTACAATCCACAGAACCAAAGAACCTAAGTATCAAGGAAGACCCAATGGGAGGATTATTGAATCTCACTGAGAAGGGGAAATAAAATACATATCTGGGGTGGATGCAAGGAGGGAAGGAAGGTGAGAGGTCAGCAAAAGAGAGCAATTGTGTGAGGAACAGAGGAAGAGAGTAGTGGAAGAAAAGAGTAGAATTGGGGGTGGAGAGCCTCTGTGGAATGAACTAGAAACCTAGCACAATAGAAACTCCCAGAATTACTTTAGCTAAGACTCCTAGCAATATAAGATATGGAACCTGAAACTGCCATCTCTGGTAACCAGAGCAAGCTTCAAATGGAGAGATTTGTGCACCCACCTAGCCACAAAACATTCAACGCACAATTTTCCCTTCCTACAAGATATGCAGGGGTAAAGAGGGAGCAGAAATTGAGGGAATGGTCAACCAATGACTGGCCCAGCTTTAGACTTGTGCCATAAGACAGAGGTCACCCTTAACACCATTAAGGATATTCTTCTATACTTTCAGACAGGACCCTAGGATAACTGTCATCTAAGAGGCTTCATGCAGCAATTGATGGAAAGAAATGCACAGACCCTAACCAAACATTAGCAGATCTTGGGGAATCCTGGTGAAGAGGGGAAGGAAGGATTAAAGGATACAGAGAGATCTGGGACACCTCAAGAAAACCTACAGAATCAACTAACCTGGGCCTGTAGGACCCCACAGAGACTGAATTACCTGAGAGCATGCATGGAACTGACTTAGGCCCTCTGCAAGATGCACCTAATCCTACTGAAATGTGATATCCATGGAAGGCCTTCTCTTTTCTGAGAAGAAACAGAGGATAAGGGAAGATAGTGGGAAGGAGAGGTCTGAGAGAAGGTCTGAGAGAAGAGGAGGGATGGGAAGCTGTGGTTGAGATGCAAATAAATAAATTAATTAATAAAAACAGAAAAAAAAACACTAGATAACTTCTGCCAGAGTGGCCCAGGTAACAGTATTGTAAATGAAAGATGAAATAAATAAATTGGAGCCTTGAACTTTTTGACTTAACATTTTCTAACTATGAGAACTTGTCTAAGTAACCTGGTCTATCAGATTACCTTCAAGCCCTAAATACTAGTGGTCTCTCCTAAAGTACCTGTTAGTGACTGCATGACCTTTATAAGCACAGGTAGGCTGAGACTTCCCTAATGGCATCTGAATGAGATATGAATTGACAGAAATTTATATTTATTTATACAATGTTCTACCTGCACATGAGTTAGCAGGCCAGAATAGGACATCAGGTCACCTTATAGATAGTTATAAGCTATTTGGGTATTGAACTCAGGATCTTTGGAAGAATAGCAAATTCCCTTAACCCCTGAGCCATTTAATGGGAACAGAGGTTGTCTCTGACGTGGAATCTGTTGCCAGCACTTTGATCACATCACACCAGCAGTACTGCCTTCCCAAGCCACAATGGAAGAGGCCATGCTTAGTCCTGATGTGACTTGATGAGTTGGGATGGGTAAGAAGAGGGGTTCCTCTTTTCTGAGGAATAAAAGAAGAGGGGATGAGAGGAAAAGACAGTGGGACTGGGAGGAGAAGAGGGATCAGACTGCAACCAGGATATAAAGTGAATACACAGATAAAGGGGGGGGGGAGAGAACAAAAATTGAGGACAGTGACAGTCAAGTGTTTCATATTCCAAAGGGCTGGTCAAGAAGACCAGAATGCTTATTCAGAAGGTATATTTCACTCTACCTATGTTGACACTCATTTTTAAAATAAGGAAACTGAATCTCAGAAATTTGTTTGTTTGGTTTTTGTTTGTTTGTTTTTCAAAACAGGGTTTCTCTGTGTAATAGTCCTGGCTGTCCTGGAACTCTCTTTGTAGACCAGGCTGGCCTGGAACTCAGAGAGATCCACCTGCCTCTGCCTCCTTTGTGCTGGGATTAAAGGCCTGCACCACCATGCCCAGTGGAGGCTCAGAGATTTTAAGGAATCTTTCCACAACTATCTGATAATAAAACATGGCTTGAAGTCCAATATGGCTTAACTGCCAAATTCTGAAACATGTGCTTCCAAAACAAAGACACAGATAGAAGAAAAGGCACATAGTCATGGCAAGAGGCATTAGAAAAGGAATTTCAATTAACCAGGTTTCTTTTAATTCCTTAGTTGAACCCTGCCTATGGCCTATGACTCCACCTATTCTACCCATTGTATGTTGCCAAGTGGTCCATTCCCTACTATGCTCCCTTCACCAGCACAGATGTCTCTTTAGCGACTTGAGTCAGATAGTCATTAATATAACAAAGCACAAGCACCATACCGTTACACAAATTAATAGGAACCAAAAGTTTGTTATACAGACAAGAGGATGTCCATTGTATAAAATCAGACTATTTCACAAAGTCCTTCTTTCTCAGACATAGAAGATTAACATGAATGTGAGACTATGCAAGTAAGTTTGTTTAATTTGTACTAAGGAATATAACTGATAACTAAAACTACAAAATTTGCAATCGTAGTGGACACAGATGCTATACTCAGGCCCTCAGCTTACCTTTCCCATGTGTAAGTTTTAGTTCACTATGCTCCTCAAAATTCTACCCACCCTTCTACATTATAAATTTCCTCTCTTTTCTTTCTAAAAGCTAGTGCCTCCCACATGCCAATCACTAACAAAAACAAAGGGATATGGAGATAAACAAGACAAATACATTTAAAAAAAAAACAAAGTAATATCAGATAGTGATGATCATTGTGAAATTTTAAGTGATAATATAATAGAAATGATGGTTTGGAGACTGAGTTCAGAGATGGAAGACTTCCTTAGGTTGGATGCTTAGGGAAGACCTTTCAGAAGTGATGGCTTTCTAGCAGAGGTGTGCATATAAAGAGAGTGTAATATGCAGATATCTGCATAGAGAACATTCAAGAACCCTGAGACTAATCTTCAGAAAACAGAGAAGTTAAAGGAAATTGGAATGAAAGGAAAAGAGCGAATGATAAAAGAGAATGGACTTTTAAAAGCAGAGCCAGATAACCAAGAATTCAGAGTTCAATCTATCCTAATGGACAAATATGGTTTCTAATGGCATTTCAAGTTGTTATCTCTAAACTGGCAGCATTAGAGTAATCTGATGACTTCTCAGAAATGTTAATCTTGTTCTCACTTCAGATATATGACATTAGCAACTCTGGTGATAGATATGGGGGTTAATCCTGGCTGTTACTTGGACAGAGTTGAGATATTCTTGCAGTATAGTAAATCACACTCCTGGCTGCATCTTTAAAGATGCTTCCAGAAGTGAACAACATGGGTGTCATTGTCTAACAGGCGGAGGAACTGGGGTGAGACTAAAGCAAAAGGAAAAGGCTCGCACACTTATATGTTCAACTCTTCTTAAGCAGATGAACTTCTGCTGTAGTCGCTGCTTATAGACATTGTACTCCAGATTCGTCAGCTTTTACACCCAAACTTAGACTATAGACTCTCCAAGAGGTCTTGTAGACCTTTCTCCTCACACTGGAAACTGCACTGCTCTCTTTATTCTGTAGCTTCCAGCTCCTTAGACTGGGCAACTATAACTATAAGGCAATTCTAATGCAGATTAATACTTAAGAACCACTGTCTTCAAGTAATTTTTGAATCATTTCCTATGGTAAAAACTCAGGACTAAGAGACACTGAATAGAGCCCACAAAATTAGATCAAAATCTCTCAGTAAGCGGAGATGATAATGATGATGACGACAATGATGACAGTAGAGGAACAGATTTATCACGTAGAGTGGGTAAATTGTTTTAGCATAGACTTTCCCAACACAAATAATCTCCATGAATAAATACATGAACAAGTGAAAAAAAAAATAAAATTAACTTTAAAAATTAAACCCCAGAATAATTGCTTAAAGATACAGAGGCCTCTTGTACTCCTTAACAAGAGGTTCAGTCTTTCTTGTGATCCTTTGAATGGATGCTCCTTGAGTCCAGTGCTAGGATTTGGGGAGGCAGCAAAAATTCTCCATGAGTCTCTATAGGCAAAAGATATAAGAATTCAAGGAGTGATGGGTGTATAGTACCCTTGATGTTGATATGTAAAACAGAGCAAAGGCACAGTTTGGAGGAAATAAGTGGGGAAATAGAAAGGTCAGTGGTTGAAGCCATATAGATAAATTAAAAAGAACCTATGAAGGTGCTTGAAATTCCCTAAGTGTAAGAAACATATCATTTAAAAAAAAGTTGGGGCGGTGGTGGCACACGCCTTTAACCCCAGCACTCTGGAGACAAAGGCAGGCAGATCTCTCTGAGTTTGAGGCCAGCCTGGTCTACAAAGAGAGTTCCAGGACAATCAAGATTACACAGAAAAACCCTATTATGGAGGGAAAAAAAAAAAAGAAAAGAAACACATCACTTTTCACAATTAAAAATAAAAGGCCCTAAACTGTGCTTTATGAAGAAGAAAAACACATAGGTGTTAACACATTAGTCCTAGTGTTAATGATTTAGATTTTCTCCTTTTTCCATTTCGTAGAGACAAATGAACAGCAGAAAATCTCAAAGTAAAAAACAAAAAAACAAAAGAAAAAAATAGCAAAAGGTAAAAAGTAAAGATGAAAGAGGAGGCTATACTATGCGAGAGAAGTAAGGAGAAGGGAAAACAGACAAGAAAAATAAACACAATGAGATTGTAGCCAACTAGCTCCTTTGTCTCCATGAACATCAAGGCAATTGAAGGCTTTAATGGTCCATCTCCTAGATGATCCAAGCAAACATGTTGCTAGATCTAATTTAGTCAAGTTAGACATCAGGACATCTTGCTATACTCAAACTATCCATATTCCTTATATTGTGTTGGACAGAATAAACAGAACTAAGAAAAGATCATTTAATAAATAAAAAAGCAATCACCCTAGGCCATGTCAACACACTTAAGAGAGTTAAGGTCATTAGAGAAAAGGGAACTAGATCCAACCAATGGCCAAAGTATGCTCTATAGATATGCAAAATGAGGTCAATTGTCTTTTAAATGGTAATATGAAAGCCCTTCACCCAATTTGTCCCTAAGGCAGTTTGGTTCACAAATGAGAGCATTTTAACAATTATTTGATTCCAAAACAAGACAGTATTCTTAATTCCAAAAATAATACTTTGAATTACATATCACAAAAATATTTAAAATTATATATATATATATGTTGACTAATTGTTTTAAGTTATGAGCTGTTAATCCACACAGTACACTCTGAAGTAGCAAACTCATTGATAGTGATTACTTTAATAATTTAGTTAGTGATTTCCTTTTAGAATGTACAAGGAAAGGTTAAATATGCATCAAATTAAAAGCCATCTTGTGAATTTAAATATATTTTTATTTACACTACACTCCTAAGAATTCATGTGTCAAAGTTTTTTTTTCAAAGTTTTAAAGCAATTACTACTGAATGAAAATCAACATAATCAAGTGCTTAAAGTACATGGCATTATGCTAGGTATTGACATTACTTTCTATTCTTCTGTCCTGTTTTATTTCCAATCACATTATATCTTACCAGCTCCAAATTTCTTCCTGACTCTCAGATTGCAAAATGACCACTAATAATATTACAAGAATTACCAGTTTGACTCTTTATAAATACATATCTTTGCAGCACACAGAGTGAGATACCAGAAGAACTAAAATTGGATTTCAGGGTAAGTGGGGCAAAGGTTAAGAAATAGGCCTATAGGAGATAATATGGCCAGCTGCAAAGAGCAGCCCCCACTGGAGAGAGCATTGCCTAGTGACTGACCCAAAGGGTCCCACCAGAGATAGAGTTGATAAGAGACCCAGTTTTATGGCCACATTCCTTCCTGCCCACCAGAGACAGCATTACCTAACAACTGACCCATCCTGTCTGTTGGGGAGAACAAAAGAAGTTAAGCCATGGGTGGTCTTGGCACCCTTTTCTGCTTAAAGGACATTGAGAGGATAAAAGGACCAGAGATCACAACTGTGGGTGCTCCTGGGACCACAGGATTTGGGGGATCAGTGTAACCCAGCTCAGAGGTGAATTAAAGATTCCTCTTGTATTTTACATTGGTTTCATGTGTTTTCTGGTTCTTTTTTTTTGGGGGGGGATCAATCTGGGCACGACAAAAGAATACTAACAAGGTATAGTAACAATATCCATTGCTTCTAATATTAATTTACTTAATATGAAATGCTAGATAACTCAAAAATGTAAATTTAAGATTTAGATATTTGCCAAACTGCTTTTCATAGAGCATTTTAATACACATAATTATCAAAACCATTTCAAGAAATATCGACTAACAGAGAAAAGATGTATCATGTGACCCTGGCTAAACTAAGACCTTTCCTTAAAGCTGTAAGTTTAGTCAGAATCTATGTAGGGATTCAAAATCACATTCAAAGCCTCCCACTAGGTAGCAACAATCTTTCCATGGTAGTAAAACAAAATTATGAGATTCAGTCTTTCAAATGGAAGATAAAAACATGAGACAGGGGCAAAGATGTGAGGAAAACAAAAAAAGATAATTTTAGTTTTCATATAAAAGAATTAAACACAAATAAATCAAAAAATTTTTCACTGCAAAATACTATTATTAGTCCTAGCCTACATGTTAGGAAACTGATGCTATAAAGTTAACTTCAAGAGCACACTAGTTTACAATCTGAACAGCTGCCCTTGATGAATCAATAGTCAAAAGCCATTTTTACCCACCTAATAACTTGATGTTCATAATGCTGCAATGTCCTCTTCAGAGTCAGGTTTATAGTCTGAGCCTACAGTATAATAGAAAAAAAACACACATTATCAGCTCATCAATGAGGTTCCCAATCTAAGGATAGGCAGATTTTATTCATAAATACTGCTACTTTACAGCATTAATGCATCTTGCATCTGGTCATGTGTTTTCCCCAGAGTAACTAAATGAGGACATCATGCCCAGTTTCCCAGTGTTGAGTACAATGGTATTTTATGCTTTCCTCCACATCCTTTTGATGATCTATTTTTTAAAGATTTATTTATTTATTATTATGTATACAGTACTCTGCCTGCATGTATAACTGCAGGCCAGAAGAAGGCATCAGATGACATTACAGATGGTTGTGAACCACCATGTGGTTTCTGGGAATTGAACTCACAATCTTTGGAAGAATAGGCAGTACTCTTAACCACTGAGCCATCTCTGCAGCACCCCCCCCCTTTTTTAAATAATTTATTTATTTTCATTTTATGTCCACTGATGTTTTGCTTGCATGTCTGTCTGTGAGAGGGTGTCGGATCTTGGAGTTACAGACAGTTGTGAGCATCCATGTGGGTGCTGGGAATTGAACCCCGGTCTTTTGGAAGAGCAGTCAGTGCTCTTAACCACTGAGCCATCTTTCCAGTCCCTTGATGATCTATTGAGTATTTAAAAAATATTCAATGGCTACAATGAATGATTTGGGAGCAATGAGAAAGGGCATACAGGATCATGGCTTGCAACCTTTCCCAGGTCCTTTGTATATCCCTGTGATTTAATAAGTAGCTGAAAGTTCACACTTTTATTTATTCATTCATGTTGTAACAAGACTACCAAAGGTAGTCTGGAAGTCACAATAAATTGAGCCAAAATTTTCAGCTCTATAATTACACACTTTAAGCTCAATGAACTTTTCTTTCCCTATTAGTTTTTTATCTAAATGAACTCATAAAATGGCTGGGGTAAGATAGGAAGAAGTGGTCCAGAGTCCATCAGCAATACTTCAAGTCTGCCTAACTTCCTGTGTGCTCCAAGAAATACCAAGCAGAGAATTGCTCTCAATTCTCATGGAGGGACCACTCATGCTTTGGATTGCCCCCTCATATCTTCAAAAGAGAAGTCTATAGCTCATGAATGAACTACGCAATCTCTCCCAATAGCAGGTTAAGATAGTTTCTTAACCCTAGATCAAGAAATTATTCTCAGGTTTATCTGAACAGTAGGGCCCCATACTTGGAAAATCTGTATATACAAATGAAATGGATATAAACTTCTCAGAACACTAATTTTATTAAGATGTTATAGTAAGAAATAAATCTCAATGGCAAAAGAGTGAATCTTTAAGATAAAGTATCTCCCTGAAATTCTTACATTTATGCCCATAGATTTGCGTCTCTCAACTTTCATCAGAGAAGCTTATTATGTAGATTTTTAAGTAGATACAGAAACCTACAGTAAACAGACGATTGAGAACATACTCAGCTCTAAATAAGACATCTATATTGTAGCCCCAAACCAAAGGCTGAATATCATTGTATAAGAGGGAACAGAGATTGTAGAATACAGAAATAGTGAAATAGTATTTGCCAGACCCAACAGGGCTGTTGAATACATAAACAGAAAGTAGCTGTGATTTTACTTGCACAAAACCTACAGCATATCAAGCCAGCCAAAATATCAGCATAACTAAAGGGCTCATGACTTTCCACCCATACCTGAGTAGCTATTGGCAACTGATGCTGCTGGTGAAGAGAAAGTCAGTTGTCTTCAGGAATGCTGCTCCCAAGAGGCTGCCCATGTTCCAGTAGCTGATCCCACACCCATAAACATACAGGGAGCTCTAAGTGAACTCGGTGAAATTTCAGATTTTGTTTATTTGTTTTTTAAGTACACAAAGTAGGGAAGGAAAGTGGGGAGAGGAAAAAGGAAAGAATTACATAAGAGGGATTTGATGAAAATACATTATATGCATATATAAAATCTCAAAGAATTTCTGTTCGCTATAAATTTCAAAATATTTCTGTTCACTGCCGCCAAGCAGATATAAATCCACTAAATTCTTAGCAATATGTTGGTTTATTATACCAAGGATACATTTTAGGGAATATGAATGTAATAGATTATTTGATACTCAAGCACCAACCACTACAGTTTGGAAATATTAGCGACTACTACTACTAATTCTACCAAAATAGTGCCTCTAAAAACGTCACCTGTATAAAGATCCAGTGCCAATCTGGATACCTAACAAAAAATTAAGAAATATCAATTTCTTGATTCTAATCCTACAAAGTGAATCTTAACGGCATATAATTTAAGGGAGAAATAAGACATATATTTTACTTTTTACTTGGATCCACCTCATTTTTATCTCTGTATAAATCATCCAGCATAAATTTGGTGATGTTTTATCCTCAATCATTTAACACTCACCTTTTGTCAGAAATAGTTGTTTTAAAGTGAGAAGCTGGGATTAAAATAATAACATAAAGCAGGGCCATCCGCTGAGACATATAAGAATATGTATGTCTAGAAAAGAGTACCATGCCACTGTACAAACCTAAGGACTTAGACATTGTCCTGTCCTAGACAAAGTCAAGGTACAAGTTAAGTTTAGGGGAAAAAATCAGACTGTATGAATTCAAAGTGGGACATTGTGTCCACTTCCCCTTCTCTGTTGGAATATTGTTTATCTTAAACTTGTGCAAGTTTCCATAGTCTACACACACACACACACACATACACACACACACACATACACAGACATACGTACACAACAAACTCACAAATATGCCTGAATCACACACACACATGCACACACACATGACTCTACAACACGTATATGCCTGTACCACATACACATACCCACTCATGCCTGTAACTATAACACACAAATATGACTATAGTACACACACACAAACATACACAAATATGCCTGCACCTCAAACACATACATATACATACATGCCTGAATCACACACTCATGTCTGTAACACACACACACACACACACACACACACACACAGAAAGAGAGAGAGAGATGCCTATAGAACACACATACAAATATTCCTGAGCCACACACATGCACATGCACATATATATAACTGTATAACACAAACATATGCTTGCACCATGCAAACATACACACTCATGCCTGTACCACACACACACATATACACACATTCACACATATATGCCTGTACAGCACCCACACAATACATACATACACAAATATACCTGCACCTCATAACCATATATACACACACATGACTGAATCACACACACAAACCCACATACCCATGCTTGCACTACAAAAACACACATGCCTACACCACATACCACATATATCCCTTTAAAGTGCACATACACAGACATATACATGCACCACACACACATACACAAACACATGTGCACATACACACACATGCCTGTACCACATGCACACAAACACATATACATGTCTGTAGCACATACCCAAATACATATGCACTGACATACACACACATATAAATTTTTAATACATCTTTCACTAAATGCTCATGTGTGAAAATGATGCAAGTCACCATAGACAATGGGGAAAGACCCCCATTGTTCCTCTAACATATTCTCCTTTACCATTAAGAGTCACCTAGAAGCATGATTTATAAATTTTTATTGACTTTAATGTCAAACTGAGTTCAAAATCAAAGCCTGATTTATTAGTTAGGTCTACTGCAGGAGTTTCTTAAATATTATGAAATAAGAGTTTTCATATATGTACAGTACTTTTATGGGAAATAGCTGAAATAAAACAACATCTCTTGTATGAAGTTAGTTGATAATAAATGATGGTTATTCCTGTGTCAAACAGAAAAACATGGTTTCTGCCCTCAACCGTCCCAAAATCTCATAGAGAAGAAAAAGTGTGTGTGTGTGTGTGTGTGTGAGAGAGAGAGAGAGAGAGAGAGAGAGAGAGAGAGAGAGAGAGAGAGAAAGAGAGAGAGAGAGAGAATGCACACAGGCAGCATAAAACACGTGTCAATTGACAAAACCTCATGTTTATCTCATTTTTACAAAATAAAGAAGGGAAAGTTGGAAAAGACTACATTCTACAAGATTATAAAGGCAGTAACTTAGTAAGTAACTGCAAGACAAGACTAGCTTCAAAATGTGTCTTATTTTTACTAGACCCTCCCTTAGAAATCTCTTCAAATATTTGCATC